>CM072996.1:294658655-295183655 GCA_037038555.1 Rhynchonycteris naso | reverse complement strand
GAAATCTTTTTGTAAAAAAATAATGCTAGAAAATTGTTATCATTTCTTAATACAACTCCGTGGCTACTCTGTGCAATTTTATAGCTCAATTATAAGTTTAGTGAAAAATACTTAATTCATATTACAATAACAAGGGAGTTATGCAAAAACATATAAAACTAATAAATAATAAACAGTAAGTTGACTATATTTTAATGGAATTTTAAAGATGAGTTAATAGTGTTCTTTTATAAGAATTATGTTTTCTTGTCGATGAAATTGCTGAGCCTTGTGAAACAGAAAAATTCTCTCTTCCTCATAATTCTGGTACACTATGTTTTACACACAGTCATTTCACATGACAATCAATGGTTAAACACACAGCCACACTCCCATTGACCTGACCCACTTCTTAAAAGTTGGGACAAATTTCATATCTTAAAATGAACTAACATTACACAAAATAATGGACCATTAATTTTAAGCTGTATGCTCACAGTCTTTTTTTCATATAAGAGCAGTAGAGTAAGTTAAATTTTGATGAAAAATAAAGTTTAATAAGCAAAGCTGACATACAGAACAATTTGTGTAGGAGTTGCGGCATAGCAATCAGGCATACCTGGTGAGAAATTGTTTTTTTAAATTATCATAACTGGAAGAGCTTTTACAAATCAAACTATTTTTATACATTTAAGTTTCTACTGTAATTTTATATATTTAGTTTTTTTGTCACTGCTAATTTAAGATATGCATAACTGAACCTTCATTTTAAACACCATAAACACCGCAGTCAATTCAACAGTGTGGGCTGTTTACTTGCTCCCCTTTTCCTGGCCCACCAGTGCCCATTTCCACAGAATCATTGAACCAGAGTCTGATTTTGGTCATCATCTCACCCACTACTGAAGAAACAACCATCTGAACCATTCTAGGTTCTGGATGTTTGATGGATGTGAGTTCTGAGGGGCTAAATCCAATAGAAATTCCATACCCCAAGCCTGCTCAGTAACGATGAGACAATTTTGAGTGTGTGTGATAAATCTTAGGTTATAATTTTAATGCAAAATTTCAGGAGAATTTCTGGAAGAAAAGCCACTCTGCCATTTTCTACTCAGCAATGGATGATAGTGGTTGGAGTTCTAAGGCCTGGCCTTTATTAAGCAAGGGGGTAAGGGAGGTGAAAGAGCTACTGTTTATAGAAAGATAAGAAAAATCTAACCTGTCCTATAAAACAACAAGAGAGCACAGGAGTGTATTTTAAAGTGTTGCTATGTGATAAAGCAGAAAATGAAGTGAGCACTCAGGAGAAAGATCTGCTTCAAAATTCCCAGGATGACTTGATGAAATGGGATTTATTCAAGGGTGTGATGTATAATGGCGAGGGCTGTCTCTTAGTAGACATATCTCTTTGTTAGACACTTTGTAAAGGATATGAATTTTCCAGCATTGCTGTGTTAATGCTTAATGGGTACACATATTTGTAAAATAACCATCTAAGAAAAAACACCCACTACTGTAGTGAGGATTGAAAAGCAAACACCTTTGATCCCTTAAGAAAACTGAAATTATTATTTATTTTTCTAAAGGAAACACTCATGAATTAAAAGACCCAAATTTCCATTAGAGGTAAAGTTCCTCTAGAGAGTCCGTAAGCTACTTAATAAAACAAATGGGGACTTTAAAGAAGTGCTACAGCTTTGCTTTGAAAATTAAGTTTCGTATTCAACAATTTGCCTTTCTAGGAAAAATTGCAGATGAACTTCGCAGTCCTGCTTGTCTTGTATTGCTTCTGTTTCTCCTTCAATCTGAACATATTTAATAAATGCTTCAAAAGGAACCCAGGAAAACAAAATATGTCCTTTCTCTTTCAACATATGGGACCTACTCTTGAGTACTGGAATTGCATTTCATATCAAGTTTGGAACTCAGTTTTTGAGTGCTGAACATAATCATCTTTAATCCTTTGGATGCTTACTCATTACTTTGAAGAATTGGGAGAAATATACTTCTATGGACTTTGCTCTTTAGTCCGCTTCTCTAAAGAGTGCAGGTGAATAATCTATATTTCAAAAACAGATGACCTTTACTTGATTTAATGGAATCTCTCTTTCAAATATCTGAAATGAGAAAATGATTAAAGCTTTGGTTGATAGGCAAGATTTTATTTTAAGAATAGATAAGCATAAAGGTCAGACACTGTCAGAAAGGATTTTGACTTTTTTAATATTTAAGTATTTCATATGAATCATGGTTTATGCATTCATAGTATATTTTTAAGTTTGATTATAAGTCCTGCATTTTTGTATAATTTAAAATTGGCTTCTACCATAAGGTAGATATTGAAGATGGCATGTATGTTTTCTCAGGATTTTTTTAGGAACCAAATCTATGCTGTTGTAATAAGACAGTATAAGAAGATAATGGCCATTTGACACAGGGCTTGGGAGAGTTTAAAATTTTATCCGATTCACTTTTAAATGATAGTTATTTTTAAATGTCAGTAGCTGTGTTTTAAGTGTCTCTAATATTCAAGAAATTTCTCCTAATAAATTAATGGAAAAATAAATATCTAACATTCACTGTGGTCTCACTAGATATCAAATGTTTTTCCTTGCTGTCTTACAAGTATCAGTTAATTTAACATGCACCTATACCAGTATTTGATCCATAGTGAAGATTTGTTGAAAGAATGAAGAGTGATTTTATAAAGCAGAGTTTATTATTAGTATTATTGTTGTTGTTCTCATTTTGTAGGTGGAAACTCTGTAAAATAGAGAAGTTGAATAGTTTGCCAAAGATCATAAAACAAGTAAGTGATGGAGTTAAGTTTCAATACAGCTATCAAGCTAGAGCCTAATTTCCTAATCAAGGTGTTCTGTTCTGTGCTCTTAATATTAATAATAGCATATAACATATCTGTATAACATTTTATATTGTAAAAAACACCTTTGCTTACCTTTTATTTTCAGAAAAGAAGTATGTTACAAATTACAAAATATATCTATTTTATATGAAATGTTACAAATATTTCTTCTACTTGATCTTTCATGCTGTACTTCTTTTTTAAAGGTACTTTTTTTCACTGGAAGTAGAATAACAGCCTTTTCCTATGATATACTTCTCAATGTTTGAAGATGTTATAAACTGAGAATCAAGAACAAGCATCTTAGCAATAAGAGAGTAAGAGAGTAAAAAATCAATAAATATTTTAGATATTTAATGGACTATTAGAAATCATAAGATGATAACTTGAGAAAACAGGAAAACAAAAAACCTTACAGCGTCTGCTGGAAACTGAACTGAAATTTGATCAAACATTGTCACAGGCAGCAGGTCAGAAGGAGTGCTGTGTATTCTAGCTATTGCCAAAGCCTCCCCATTTCATCGCCAGGAGGAGCCACTTCCCACCCCCACACCAAGCTCCAAAGTCCCCCAAACTCACTACCTAGACACCATCGAGGCTCATGTCAAATGTTTTTATTCCTAGTGGATTTAAAGAGAATGTATCAGCATATAATAAAGAAACAAAGAGGAAGAAACATAGTGAAGCACATAGGACAACATAAAGTTATCTATTAAAGTTTATCTTAATATCACAAACTTTTTTTTTTTAAGTGAGAGGCTTGGAGATAGTAAGACAGGATCCTACATGTGCCCTAATAAGGATACATCAGGCAACTCATGTGTGGGCCAGATGGTCTGCCATCTGGGGTCCATGCTTCAACTGAGCTATTTTTAGCACCTGAGGTGAGGCTTCCCAGAGCCATTCTCAGTGCCCTGGGGCTGATGTGCTCAAATCAATTGAACCATGGTTGTATGAGGAGAAGAGAAAGAGAGAAAAGAGGAAGTAGAGGTGAAGCAGATGGCCGCTTCTCCTGTGTGCCTTGACTGTGAATTGAACCTGGGACTTCCAAACTCTGGGTTGATGATGCTCTACCACTGATCCAACCGGCCAGGGGCCCAAAAAATATTTCTAAAAAATATTTTTCAATTGATTTGAGAGAGAGGAAGGGACAGAGACAGAGGGAAAGGGAGAGAGAGAAGCATCAACTCATTTCTCCATTTAGTTGTGCACTCATTGGTTGCTTCTGGTATGTACTTTGGGGTGGGGCAGAGGATAGGTTGAACTTGTGACCACAGTGACCAGAAACAGCACTCAGCCAGAACCTTAATGTCACAATATTCTAAATGTGACTAGAATAGGAGGCAGTTTGATTGGGGCAGAGATGAGGCAGATTTCCTGTAAGCAAAGGAAAGAATCTCAGAGAAAGAAAGGAAGCAATGGGAGCTTTCTGAGATCAAGGTAATATTTTGGGGATTTATACAAACCATGAAACTGAGATTCACTCATAGAAGTATTTGCAGCCAACATCAATAGTCCATTCTCATATTAAATTCTCACAATCTAAAAATATACAGAATAATTAAATTTCTCAAAAAATATAAAAACAGAAAGATATTATTAAAATTATTAGCAAAAAGTTTCAAGATTATAAAAAGGTGTATTATGTATCTGCACAAGAAAAATATCTCTATTCACTAATATGTAATAAATTTCAGGGTACATTAGTACCTGAAATTTTAAAAAACAAGGTACAAAAGTTAATATATGTACATATGTATGTATATAATCTTTTGGATAAAAGAGGAAGGGATTATAATTAAGCATACATGTATCTGCTTTTTGCAAAGGAAACACGTTATGCATTTTGACTGACATATTTCTTATTTATTTTTTTTGGACAGGGACAGAGAGAGAGTCAGAAAGAGGGATAGATAGGGATAGACAGGAAAGGAGAGAGGTGAGAAGCATCAATCATTAGTTTTTCATTGCCATCGCAATACCTTAGTTGTTCATTGATTGCTTTCTCACATGTGCCTTGACTGCGGGCCTTCAGCGGACTAGGCAACCCCTTGCCTGGAGCCAGCGACCTGGTTCCAAGCTGACGAGCTTTTGCTCAAGTCAGATGGGCTCACGCTCAAGCTGGTGAGCACGGGGTCTCAAACTTGGGTCTTCCACATCCCAGACTGATGCTCTATCCACTGCGCCACAGCCTGGTCAGGCTAGATTGACATATTTCTTAAGCCAGGCTATTTTTTTCTCTGGATATAAAAATTGGTGCCTCTGATGTTGCTGTGAAAGTTATTTTATAATTATTTTTTTATTTTAGTGATAAGAGGGGATGCAGAAAGGCAGACTCCCAATTGTGCCATAACCAAAATTCACCTAGCAAGCCCACTAGCGGCCAATGCTCTCCCCTTCTGGGGTCATTGCTCCATTGCTTAGCAACGAAGCCATTTTTTTAACGCCAGAGGTAGAGGCTACTCAGTCATCCTCAGCACCCGAGTCCAACTTTGCAGGAACCACCAACTGAGCCATTGGTGTGGGTGGGGAAGAGGAGAGAAGGATGAGGGGTAAAGAAGCAGATGGTCACTTCTCATATTTGCCTTGAGTGGGAATTGAACCCGGGACATCCACACACCAGGTGGATGCTCTACCACTGAGCCAACCGGCCAGGGAATTTTGCAAGTAATGTTATTTTTTCCTCATCAAATGACTTTTTCTTCTGATTAAGTCTTTATTAATTATTGTTCATTTTAATTTTAATTTTTATTGAATTCTTTGTGATGACATTGGTTAATAAAACAATACAGGCTTCAAATGTACAACTCTAAGACACATCATATGAATCCTGCATCATGCACTCACCCAAAGGCAAGTCCCTTTCCACCACCATTTATCCCTTGTTTGGCCTCTTCCACCTCCCCCATCCTTCCTTCTCTCTCTCTGGTGATCATGAAAATTAATTTTTTAGATACTCACTATAAAGATAATGTCTAAAATGAATTATTTTTTATTCATTAATTAATAATATACTGAAAAGAAAACTTCTTCCTATTTACTTTGTATGTATGCCTATCACAACATTTCTTTTCAGTGTAAACTTCTAGATTCTTATTTATTCAACGAGATAAAATTCATAAACATCTTTATATATTTTGATGCTCAAATTGTACCTATATGACCAGTTGGAACACCTTCAAGCTGATGAGTTCATCCTTTTGACACATCCCACAAAATTATTTTTAACCATTCCCTTGTTTTCTAGCAGAGCAGGTATTTCTGGCTAATTTTGTAGCTTCCCTGTCCCAGAACTGGAACCAGTCATTTTGCAAGGGTTCTTGATAGACTGCAACTCCAAATGCAATGGTTTAAAGTAGTGATAAACAGATATTCTCTCTTACAACTCCATTGTTTAGACCAGGGATCCCCAAACTACCGCCCGCCGCATGTGGCCCCCTGAGGCCATTTATCCAGCCCTCACCGCACTTCCGGAAGGGGCACCTCTTTCATTGGTGGTCAGTGAGAGGAGCACAGGATGCATCCGCACCCATAGTTCCCATTGAAATACTGGTCAGTTTGTTGATTTAAATTTACTTGTTCTTTATTTTAAATATTGTAATCATTCCCGTTTTGTTTTTTTACTTTAAAATAAGATATGTGCAGTGTGCATAGAGATTTGTTCATAGTTTTTTTTATAGTCCGGCCCTCCAACGGTCTGAGGGACAGTGAACTGGCCCCCTTTGTAAAAAGTTTGGGGACCCTGGTTTAGACATTCAGGAGCGCTGGGCTGTGCAGTCGTGCCTTGGGTTTCTCCTGAGGTTTCTTAAGAGTCCCTTGGGCCTGTACTAATCCATTCAGTTGAGTGATGCTTCTATGAGTGCATTTTTGGCGGGATACTTTTGACTATATGAACCAATTTTTAATACTCTAAATATTTCTTAAAAATTAAATTAAAAATGCCTGACCAGGTGGTGGCACAGTGGATAGAGCGTCGGAATGGGATCTGGAAAACCCAGGTTCAAGACCCCCAGGTCGCCAGCTTGAGCGCGGGCCCATCTGGCTTGAGCAAAAGCTCGTCAGTTTGGACCCAAGGTCGCTGGCTCCATCAAGGGGTTGCTTAGTCTGCAGAAGCCCCGCGGTCAAGGCACATGTGAGAAAGCAATCAATGAACAACTAAGGTGTTGCGACAGCAACGAAAAACTAATGATTGATGCTTCTCACCTCTCTCCTTTCCTGTCTATCCCTATCTATCCCTCTTTCTGACTCTCTCTCTGTCCCTGTACAAAAAAAAAAAAAAAGTAAATTAACAAAATGAAAAAGAAAAACTGAATGCAAAGAAAAAACATGAATCCAATTATATTTCAAGTAAATAAAATAACTTCATGAAAGACAGATTTTTAAAAGAAAAGAACAAATTCTGTTAACATATGGATAAATTACTTTGGCTAATTCTATTAGTCTAAAGAATATTTGATCAACCAACATACCTTGAACTTTTCTGAATGGATATGGGTACAGAAACTCTGCAACCACGTATGCCCATTGAAGTAGTTTCTGAGTAAGTTCATACTGAAACTCATTTTACAATTTCAAATATTTGTACGTACACACACACATACACATTATATGTTCAGGCTCTTTTTCCTAAAGAGGCCTCGTAATGTGCACCAGTAGAAACGAGCCCATCTGGTGTCATTGATTTATGATTTCTGATGAAAACAGCATCAAAGATATAATTCAATAATCCTTACCTCCTAGTTTTGTTACCCTTATGTAATTCACTCTCATGTTGAATCAGGGCTTCAATGACCAAAGGATACCAGCTGTGATAGTGTGATTCCCAAGACTAAGTCATACACACAAAATATTAACACTTCTATCTTGTTTTATTGGCTCACTCTCTCTGGGGGGTGCCAGCCACATCATCTTGAGAGCACTTAAGCCATCCTGGGGTGATGCCCACACTAGATGGAGAATATGCTAACAACCATTGCCAACATGCCAGCCACGTGAGTGATCCAGGTGGCTCCTTCAACTCCAGGCAAACATTTCTGTTACTATAAGCCCAGTGGACAACTGACAGAAAACTTAAGAGTAGCCCTAGCTTCTAGATACACCCTGCCAAGCACTCCTGAATCTTTGACCTACAGCAACTATGAGAGATAATGAATGCTTAATATTGTTTTAAGTCCTGAATTTTGTGTAAACTAGGTAGACAGCAATTGAAGCACTAATACAGTTTCAAAATACCACTCACTGCTGAAAGAAACTTCTGGAAAAATGAGTGATTCCCAAGTCTGGGACAGAGAAGTGAGATGATGAAACTGCTACATATTGTCAGAAAGTAAGGATAAGGTTAAACTAGTGATGGGTGTATCTCAAAGGCTAGAGGACCCAGCTTGGCAGGGTTCCAACTAGTCAAAATGATGCAATTTAGGTTCAAACGATATAAAGATGTTAATATTCTTACTGAATAACAAAAATGTGTGAGTCTATCTTGAAAGTAACTACATGCATATATGTACCAGATATGCATAAATATATAAATAAATAAAAGAATAACTAGTAGAGAAGAGAAATTCTTCATTTCCATATAGTGTCAACTAATATACAGAGAAGATAATTACCTTTACAGTCAACATAATATAAATTGATCCTGGTAAGAAACATCAATACATACTTGACAGTAGGAAGAGAATATTTGATGAAGAACATGATATGTTCATATTCTCATAGGACCTCTTCTTAAATTAGTTATTAATTATAAAAGGTAAAATAGTGATTATAAAGTAGATTAAAACAGGCACTTTAACCAAGTGATCACAGTTATTATCACTAATAAAATGATAAGAAGCATCCTAGGCCTCCATAGTGATGTCTTGAGAAGGATACAGCATCGCTTAAGAAGTGTGCCAGCCAGAAATGTATAAACAGAGCATAGTCATGAGGAAACATCAGACCAATTTAAACTGAGGGATAATCTATAAAATAACTGGCTTTCATTCTTTAAGAAATCTCAGTGTCATGAAAGTCAAATTGAGGTTGAAGAATTGTCCCAGATCAAAGAATGCTAAAGAGACATGCAAACTTTGCATGACCTGGTTCAAATTCTCTACTGAAAACAGTCTATACAGGATATTATTGGCACAACTGCATAAATTAGGTTAGAATAAAGTATTGTATTACTGTTAAATTTCACAAATTTATTAATTTTAATGAGATTATTTTTTAAATATTCCTGTTCTTAGTAAGTGCAAATTAAAACACCAAAATGATAAAGGAAAACGATGCCTGCACATGAAACTATTGAGCAAGAGTGAGACGGAGTTAAAGACAGAGAGCTATCACAAAGAAAGGGAGCTAATAATTGCTAAAATTGCACCAGAGATTTTGTTCTTACAATCCCAGGCTTGACATTACAATTCTTAGGGAAAGTTTGATTAATGCTTTATTTCAAATTAGTGTCTTGTTTTGAGAGTAAAAATAATGTAAGATTTGAAAGCTAATTCAATTACTGGTGGATAAAAGAGGAATTAAGATTGTATAAGACAAATTAGTGAAAATTTTTATTCAAAAATGACAAAATCATGGACATATTGGGAGCAGGACTTAGGAGAGAGCCAATTGTAATAAAGAAACTCATCCTGAAGTACAAAGGGTTAAAGAGTGATTCAGGATTTCTTTAAACACTGATAAAAACGTTATGTCTGTGTGTACTAATTTTGATTCTCTACTACAGTTGGAAAATTTTGTAGTTATAAATTCCAACTAATCATATATGAAAAACTAAAATTATCTATTTCTAATATAATTTAATTATATAATTTTTGACTTTCAATTTCAATACTTCGTGCAGTTCAATTCAGGATTTCTAAGTAAATTTAGGTTTTTCTTTTTTCAAATATTTACTTTTCCCTAGCTGTGAACGAAACAGACGGGAGTGAAATGTGGGGTGACCTAAATGGGCATATGGCCTAAGAAGAATCACATAGACAAAATTAAGAAGGTAACTCAAAACTCCTCTATCAATATTTGGCTAAGAGCAGCATTCATTCTCAACTTTTCAGCCTTTATTCCTTCATCTCCAGTGGGATGTGAGTCTGAGCTGACACTCTCTCTCTCACTCATCCAAACATTCCTATTACGGACATGTCTTTAAAGCCTACCAGGTCACTAATGTTACTCTTTTATTCAGACATAAAACCCTTCTGGTTCCAGTGGCCCACACTTCAATTTCCTGGATTTTTTTAAAAGACATGGGCATTTTATAATAATCTATGGCATCTTGCAGGATCATCAGAGGTTGGAGAAATCAGCTTTACTTCAGACACTTTCTGAACAAACATTGTCCCTCTATTTTAACTCTTTTGTTGATGCTCTAGAAGCAAGCGGAAGCCTTTCTATACCACACTGTGGTCTTCTGTGTTCCTTCCTCTTCTATGTCATCTCCATAGAGGTCTGCCTAGATTGTTCCCTTTCGTTGGACAACCTGCTCTTATATAGTCAACACACACCTCCCGCACCCCCATCTCGTGTGTGTGCATGCTTTTCTTTTGCATGGAAATAAATTTACCGACTTTACACACCTAGAGTGAAAATTTGCTGAGTCTATCGCATTCTTAACCTTTAGATTAAACAAACAAATCAATTTTCATTCTAAAATTCTTACCCATTAAAATCTCAAATTACCTGATTTATTAGATATCTGTCCCTGCTTTTTGAACTGAACCAACTCTATTAAGGTATTCAGTAACTTCTTTATTCCTCTGCTTATTTTGCATGCTTTCTTCCCTGGAGAAAATAAAATCTCTTTAGGCATGCCAGCCATTGATCCAGTGAAAACTAGGACACAATATTAGAAATAGAAACAGCAAAATTAATGTTGCCATGTTTTATCTCATTTGTCAACTTAAAATGTAGTTCCTGTGTAACACATCAATATATTTATGAATTCTTACTTTTGCCAGTCAACATAAAAGGTACACTTAGGTAGATAAGCCATAGTTTCTGTCCTGTTGGTATGCATGGTGAACAGAAAGGGAAAATGTGTTCATAGCAGCTCAAAAGATGGATCTTACACTAGTCACAGCTGGGGAGTCCTTGGGGGGTCAGCTTAAGAGTAACTTTCAGAGGAGTTCTCATACTCTGGATTTAAGTCAAGACTGTGCTGGAGCAGCCGCTGCACCCTACGCAGGGCTTGTGCAATCTGGAAGTTTCTTACAATCCATAAGATATATGGCTTCAGAGTTGGTTTCATCAACCTACCTCTGAGCACTACTGAACAGCAGTGATAGAAGCACAGCCACCAGAAATACTGTCCTGTAATGTAAGTGCTCTGGCAACATAGAAACAATATTCATCATAGCCCAGCTCTGCTGAGCTGCACATGTGCAGGAAATAGAAGACAGCAGGACACCCAACTGCTGCTAAAGTGAGCAGAAATGGGGGAAATTACAAGCAGATAGGGCAGCAGAAGCATGTTAAGGATTCATAGACGCACAGCCTCAAGCACTGTAGCATAACTGAATATATGAGGAGAGGGATGCTGCTGAAGGAATGAAAGAAGAATCTTGCTCTTAATAAAATAGATTTCTGATGAAACAAGGAAGTATCATGCACCATATGCAGCTCTCCTCACTCCTGGTTTTAAAGAAAGATTGGTATACCTGTCACACGCTGTCAAAAAGTGTACATTTATCGAGTGGTTTTGAGTTGTATAAGTCATTTTTATTTATTGTTTTTCTAGATAAATAAGCAATTACTGTGCACTGCAGATTTAAAATAATTCTATTAATTTCTTTAAAGCTGTGAAAAGTTCATTTAAAGAAGCAGATGCTGTTCTCACTCTTTCTCACATTATTACTATAGCAAAACTCAGAAAGAAATTTAAGGATAGAGATGAGAGATGATATTTATTTATATTGTCATGACATTACTACAAGGTAATAAACCTGCTTGTTAAGGATAGTTTAAGGGAATTGTTCTTATTATTTCAGGCATGCAAAGTTATTCATTCAATTTCTCCAACAAGTATTTACCCAATATTATAGGCATCCTGGACTACCTACTCTTGGAGACAGGATATGGACAGAGACTATTGGCATGCGTGATAGGACATTTTCCTTTTCCTCCCAGATTTTCACTCTAGGTATGTAAAGCCGGTAAATTTATTTCCATGCCGGTAGTGTTGCTCACTCCATATA
This sequence comes from Rhynchonycteris naso, assembly GCA_037038555.1. Taxonomy (NCBI): domain Eukaryota; kingdom Metazoa; phylum Chordata; class Mammalia; order Chiroptera; family Emballonuridae; genus Rhynchonycteris; species Rhynchonycteris naso. The sequence goes on along the minus strand of CM072996.1, from coordinate 295,171,628 downwards.
ACAAGAGGTACTTAGCTCTCACAGATTAAAATTCTGGCAAACATCCACTGAACCTTAGAACCACTTCCAGAATTGCAATTACTTACGATACAGAACCAACAGGACATCATTATGATGAAAGTCTCCTTTTATTTCACTCTGCCTGTAGAAAATTTTGTGACAAAGGTGAGCAAAAAGGTTAGAAATGAAAGAAAATGGAAAAGAATTAAACAGCCAGTAAATAATTAGAAGGGATAATTTAATTTCAAAGGATTATGATAGCACACAGAGACTTTCCAAGGTCAATTCTTTGCATAGTTCAATTTCAGTGTATTTTTTGAGCCGATTTGATTGAGGTCATTTACAATTTTACAAGATGGCTTTCTTTATTCTTAAAGGAATTAACAAGTACAGTTTAATTGAATTACCTATAAAGTGAGTGAATTTGAATATAAATGTACACAGACAATTACTCAGTTTATGTTAGCCAAATCCATTCATTTCAATGATGATTTTATGCACATTCCAGGTTTCTTATTAACTTTGCAGTTATTGCTTTGGTGCAAACATTCACCAATTTCTACTGAGGGGAGAAATTATTGAAAAAGAGAAGGAAACAAGTGCTGGGGTGATTTACTGCTAGCTGTCTATAACCTGAGGGGCTGTATTTGCAGCTTTGAATTAGCTGTAAGGCATAACACTTCCATGTTTTTTTTAATAAAAAGGATTATTTTCATTTCCTAATAAAACATCTTTCTATGTCAGTACAGGGCGAACTTTTCAGATTCTGCAAAGATCAAAGGTTGAGACTATAAATCATTCTTTTTTTCAAAGTCATTTTCCATAGCCTGTGAGTTTTATTATTCAACCTACAGTGGACAGGTTTCAGTTTTAATAGAATTAAAGGAAGAGAATTTTTACAAAACTAAAATGCTAATGGTGGGGGATGGGAATCACTCTTTAGACTGCATTGAGTTATTATTTTTGCACACCTTTCTTATTAATTAATTATTATTTATGCATGAAAAAATAATGCTGCTTTTTATTTCATTCGATAAGCCCATAAAAACAAAACAAAACAAAATTCTGTTTTGGAATTTATTGCTTAGAGTAAAAACCACCAGTCAGCTAAACACTTATTCTTGAGTTTCATATTTATGTCACTCGAAAGAGATTGCCATCCCTGAGTGGAGCAGATAATAAGTCAGAACATGTCAACCTTATTAAATTTGGCCAGTCTCTTTGCCTCATTGCTGAATGCTTCCTGTTCCCATGAGAACAGGATTATTCTTAAGGTGATTGAAATAACACATTGTGCTGGCAAGCCGCTACCCCATGCTGGTTTAGTCCTTTAGTGAAAACCAAATTCAAAGTTTTAACTTTGAAGAAAACATTTGAGAATAAGAAGATTAAGTTTATAGTTTTTATTGCTGCGTCTCTACCAGTAAGCAAGGAATAAATCTTTTCAGATTTTCAAAGTGCACAAAATTTTCTAGGACTGGTAAACTTCCATTTAATGACTTTCTTACAAGAGAGTGAATTATTATTTGTTCATACAAGCACATCAGTTCAACATTCCAAATTCAAAAAAAATTAAATTGTTAGCAAGATGTTCAATTTTATCAATTAAATCATGGTGTTAGATTCCATCAGACAGAACAAAAACTATCCTCATTGTGTTTAATATCTGCATGATCTAGTAATATTTATTTCATACTCATCTGAAATAATATTATCCTCTAAACAACATGGTAGACAGCTTTTCACTTCTATCAGACCTTAATAAATAATGTCATTTTCTCTAACTTTGTCTCAAAGTATCAATTTTCAATCATATAATCATTTGTGTGAGCCATTATTAGGTTTTCCATAATCTTTCCAAATCAGTGTTATACATGGAACTGATAAAAAAACAAACTAAAAACACAATTCTCCTATAAATTTCTGCATAATTCTAAACAAAATAAAATGATTTCTTGAAAAACTCACAGATCTTTTTTATATGCACACCTGGTAAAACATTAATCTTTCATCTAAGTGCATTCAGTTTACTTCATCTCATTATAATAGGTCAGCTCTTTATAATCCCTTATCTTAGATTATGGAAATCTAAGGTTCCCTAAAGTGCCTCCTGTCCCTTCCCTCCACTGCATACAACCCTGTGCTTTCACATATACTGCTACTACTGATGCACAATTTCCTCCGCTATCATCCACCAACATCAGAATAACATCAAGTATTCAAGGTTGACCACAACTCTGCCAAATCCCCTTTTCTAATCTTACCATTCCGTCCTCTTCTGTACAGCGTAGTGCAGAAAGACAAATCCTACAACACACCGCTTTGCATGAATCCTATGTTTTGTCCAAAGGCGTTTTTCTCTACCTGGAAATTACTATAAATCATTTCAAACTATTAGAATTACAATTCCATAAGGCCTTACTCAAATCTAATCTATATGCCCATGTTTTTCCCAAACACAAATTTCCTCTCTCGCTTTTGAACCCAATATTCTGTGCATATGTAAAATTTAGTGCATTCCATTTTTTATATTTTTAAGGATGTAATAGTTCTATTTCTAAATTAAAAGTTTTCTGAGGATAGAGAAAATGGTATTAATTTTTTTTATACTTTGGTAGCTTTCAATTTTGGTTTGTGAATAGTAGTTTTGGTTTGCGGATAGCATTTTAAAATGTTATTAGACAATTAATTGATTTAGTTAATAGGTCTTAATTTTCTATTAAGTTTATATAAAAATTATAAAATAACATGAAAACTGTATTTATATTTAATAAGCTTTCAAGCCTCCTCCTTGTCAGAAAAGATTTTTAATGTTTTACACTAATCGATTCATACTTATTCATGAAAAGTAAATTAAGATGAGTAAAACTACAGGTATTGATCGACTTACGACCTATGCAACTTACAACCATTAGACATTACGACCACAATCGCTAGCCACAAATGCTCCACATCTGGAGCAGTTTTTGTATGCACCTGTATTTTGTAATTTTGTATGTTTTGCAAATATTAAGCCAGTTGTACTGGTAATGCAGTGTTTTATTTAAACCTGACGAATGTAAAAATAAGAAACAAAATGGTGTAGAGATGATACAAATGGCATAAAATGAACAAAGAAAATTATGATATATAACAATAATGAAAGAAAATTATGATAAAATATGACTTAAAGATTTTTATAACATCATTTCACAGTACTGTACATATAGCCTACTCAACTTACGACCAAATCGTGTTACGACTGGCCTGCCGGAACCAATTGTGGTCGTAAGTCGAGCACTATCTGTATTCTATTTTTTTTACATTTGTTTTTCCCTTTTATTGAATTTATTGGGGTGACAATGGTTAACAAAATTATACAGGTTTCAGGTGCACAATTTCACATTACATCATCTGTACCCTGTATTGTATGTTCAGCATCTCAAGTCAAGTTTCCTTCTATCAGTATTGATCCTACCTATTCCCTTCTCCACCTCCTCCCACTACCCCTCCCTCCAACAATCACTATACTGTTGTCTGTGTCCATTGTGTCCATGAGGTTTTTCTTTACAAATGAGGATACTGAGTGCCAAATAAATGGCTACTTAAAGAAGCACAGACATAAAAATGAGAAGAACCGGTGCGTGAATTCATATCTCTTTGAAGCCGAAGATCATGCTCCTCAACTATTATCCAGAAGATAAATTAATATTATACATAGCCTTTTAAAAAGTATTTAATTGAAGGGGATACTAAATCATGGTTTAAAAATTATAGTTGCTCTCCTAAATTCTGGGAAGAAGTCTAGTGAATGAATAACCATTGCAAATTAATATGTTCCCAAGCTGTCATGGAGCATGTGAGAATTGGAATGGGCTTGGCAAAGTTAAATTTAAAGAGGGGTAGAAATGGGATATATAGAAATGATGAGGAAGATACTTCCAGTGTCATTGACTGCACAGAGGCTCAGATGACTAAAGATTAGGTGTTTATGAACAATAGCAGATTTAATTAGAGATGGTTATTGTTTAGTCTAGCATAAGTAGAAAAGAATTCTTTTACCAAACACAAAAAAATAAAAAATATTGCATCCACATCCATTGTAATAATGATACAAGCATTTTTTTCAGGTATCTTCATTTTTAAGTCATAGAAAGTTTCAAAGAAAATAGTAAGAATGTGGAGAGTTTGAAATAAAACAGTGATTTATGGTTTAGTATCAAATGTTTTTAGAAAAAATCTTTCTATCTCTTGTAGTCAAATATGAGAGTTTAAACCTATTGCATGTCAATAAATGTCAACAAATTATATGTATATTTAAAGTCTTTATTTGTAAAAGGGTTTTTATATTTTTCCTTATTCACTGGTGAAAATCTTAGAAATATACTATAGATTATAACTCATCTTGGTGCTTAACTAATTAAGACAAACTGCATAAAAGTAAAAAGAAAAACCATCAAATAATTATTAATTATATAAAATATAAAAACATATGTCATCTTGCTACTTTGGGCATAATATTTTCAATTTATTCTTCTCTTTCTTCATATAATATCAGTTATTTATTAAATTTAAAATAAAATTCAGATAGCAATACCTATCTCAGTATTCATCTCTTTCTAATTCTATAAGCACTAAAAAACTCAAGTGTACTTTAACCAAAATTAAATTTATTTTGTTTATCCATGTATTGCAACATTAATTTATTTTAACACTAATGTTTCTTTCTTTAAAAAAATAGCTTAATGATTTTCCAATGTAAATAAAATTAATAAGGAATAAAGTATTCAAATTAAGCTGTTCAGTTTACTTTCTGAGTCCAATGTCTAGTTTAATCTTATTTCACTTTATTGAAAAAAAAGGAGAAAAGAGTGTAACATTGTGAAGACCTTAATTTGATGGTCATTTGTAGTGACATTTTATCAATACATTTTCCTTTCCCTTTTCTTTCTTATTAAGCCATTATTTCTAGATGTGTTCTTTATTTCATGGTTATTCATAATCACCATTTTATTTTATTAATTTTAGAGAGAAGATACAGAGTGAGAGAGAGAGAAAGAGAGAAAGGGGAGAGGAGCTGGAAGCATCAACTCCCATATGTGCCTTGACCAGACCAGTGCAGGGTTTTGAACTGGCAACCTCAGTGTTCCCAGGTCAACACTTTATCCACTGCGCCCCCACAGGCCAGGCTCATAATCACCATTTTTAAGGATACTTTTACAATATCAAAAAATAGGGATAAAACTATGCAAATTTAAATCCTACTGTTTCTGCATTTCACATAAATTAGGTTGAATCTAAATGATATTTTACCTTAGATTAACAAATTTTCTCTCTACAAAAAGCACATAACAGTCATATACACAATAAAAAAAGTTTTGCTTCCTAAAAGAACTACTTTTAAGCATATTTAAGTTTTGGTTTGCTCTCTCTTCCCCTATCACAGGATGTATACCATAGTGTGTCATGTTTGTGTGTGTATGTATGTATATATACATCTACATGAATGTATGTGTGAATATGCATACACATGCATACATAACTTGATAGCTGTGTATAGGATAACATTTATTAAAATATTACTAATTTTTCTTCCCTTCTACATTATTATATGATTTTTCAGTATTTCCTCCTTATTTTCTCTTGTCTGATGATGTATTATAGAGTTGTACACTTCAAGCTTATGTAATGTTATTAACCAATGTCATACTAATAATTTATATTTTTTTAAAAAAGGGAAATCTAGTTTTAGAAGATCTTGTTGCTTTGTGACTCAGAAAAGGGAATGAAGGAGAAGCTGGGTAGAAAGACTATCAACGTAAAGAATAAGGACTCTGAGGAGGTTTACAAAATATTTTGAGGAGTGACCTTCAGAGTAAAAGAAATTTTTTCAGAAAAGTAGAGAATTTAAGTGATCCTGGCTGTGGTATTTGCATTACACCAATGTTGTTCAGAAATGCATAGAAAGAACCAGATTATGGGTAAATTTTCATAATAACTGTTGGGTTGTCTTTCTTTGTTCATAACACTTGTTTCATATTTAAACCTATCAGTTGATATTGTACCCATAACAAAAATGCAAGAAAATTATATTTCTAGTTTTCTGACAAAGCAATTGAACCTCTAAATATTTTAATAATAATTTTAAGTATATTTGGCCAGTGCAAAGTATTTCAACCCAAGCTTAAATATCTCTAATACTATTTTTCTTGACCACATAATGGGTTTTCTTTAAATGATTTCATAAATTACATAGTGTATATGATATTATTTTCCTCCAGAAAACAATTATAAGTACAAATCCAAATAGAAATCTTTTAACTAGTTAAAATTGTCTAATGATGTATTTTATAATTATTATCACTTAAAATAGTAAATGATGCTGCTGTTGGAACATAATTTTGTGTTCATCATGAAGCGTGGGGGTGGTGACCCTTTCAACACACTCTTCTTGCCCGCCAAGCCAGGCAAGGATTGTTGAAGCAATTTAGAAGGCTTCTGCCACTGAGTTAAGGAAGGGAAAAATAAGTTTAATTCTTAAAAAGGTAAAACACATTGTTAGGAATAGTTTTAGTTGTAAGCAGCATAAAACCCAAAAGAAAAAAAAAAGGCTTATAAAACATAAAATGATATGACAATAAGCTATTGTTGTCACAATAATGCTGTGAAAGAAACTACCCAGAAACTCAGTGCCTTAAATCCACCATTATTTACTCACCTGCACAAAACCTTGCACCAGTGGAGGTCAGCAGTTCCTCTGTAGGTTTTGTAGCTGATGGGAGTTGGGGTCCAGTTCTGATCCATGCACCTTTCATTGTCATTGGAACAGTGAATAAGACAAGTCATGGTGATGACAGTATAATAATATGCTAAGCTCACACTGCCAAGAGAATTTCCAGCATTTTATTGACTCATGTCTGCCAACAACACATTTATCAAAACATAGTGAGACTACTCTTGGTAGTAAGGAGTCTGAGTAAGTTACTCTGGATAGTTAATTATCATGGGTCTTTTTAGTAAAGAAGAATAGTACAAAAGGATAGTAAGAACATTCAGTAGTCAATATTGCATTGGTAAAACCAGGTCTTTATCATAGAATGTCCAACAAATACAAAAATCAAAACCGATACAGCGATATCATGTCAGAACAAAAATTTTGTTTACTGATGTTAGGATACAAATTATTTTTCTTTAAGATTGAAGAGTATTTTGAAACTCAAAGTGAAGGTTGGGTTAGGTCATTCCTTGGTGTCTTTGGATTTTTTTTAATGTTTATTTTATTGATTTGAGAGAGAGAGAGAGAGGGAAACAGGAACATTGATCTGTTCCTGTATGTGCCCCAATCAGGATTGGACCGGCAACCTCTGTGCTTTGGGATGATGCTCTAACCAACTTTGCTATCTGCCTAGTGCTTGGTGTCTGTGGATTTTATAAAAAGACTTACGGAAAGATTATATCCCAAGGAATTCGGCAGAGTATTGATTTATCCTTCCAGAAAATGTGCATGCATGTGTATCCAAGCTATACTGTTTTCCCGGCTGCTCTGTATATCTTAGATATCTTCCAGTTCATGTAATTATTAAAGTATATGAATCAACTCTTAATTAGCAACACAGATTACTTCCACAACAGTTCTGAGAGTTCAGAGCTCTTCATTGCACAGCCCCATATTGTACCAACCACTTAGCTCTGCTTCAGGAGTTGCGATTCCCATATCACAGTAATGAATGCAACACTTGCACTTGTGCAATACTGTGATCCTAACGGTATAACAACCAAGACCTTCTACCACTATCTTAGAAACAATGTTTGTTCAAAATTGTAAAATGAATCTGTCATTGATCATTCTAAGTTTTAGCTTTGGGCTACACCAGAATACCGAAAAAAAATACTGTTTTGACTGAAAGTACATATTTTTAAAACTTTTGTATTGCAGTATCAGTATATATGGGGGAAAATAATTAGCTTTTCTATAACATGTAGGACAGATATCTGGCTTTCCCTCCATGAGATTCATTTTTCATCCCCTGCCAATAAAATGTTAAATGCAATAACTTGTTTTATCCCAAGAAAGATTTTACACACATACACACTCATACACACACACACACACACTCATACACACACACGTGCCTCATATAGTACCAAGTTTCTTTGGAAGATGATTCAGAATTGATGCAGTTTTACATCCCACAACCACTAAGAAAATGTATATGTAAGTTTCTTTTATGATGTTGTCTCACACATTTCACTTCAGCCCCATTAATAAGAGAGTCCCTTCCTAACATGGTGAGAATCTTGCTTGTATCTGTCTTTTTTTTTTTTTACGTTTGCTTCTGCATTCTCTTTGTGAGGGAGCCATGATAAGGGCCTGGTGGACACTAAACTTCTTAATTAACATCTCCAAATACAAATCCATGAGCTTGAAAGTGAAAAATGTTTATTAGAAGATAGAAACTACTCCAGTGTTTCTCAAGTCTGCATTTGAGGGCCTGTGATGTTTGAGATTAAAATTTTCATCAGTATATAGTGATATGAGGAGAATAAGACCTCATCATTGGTTCGTGTGGCAGACATTAGTAATTAGGTACCCAATACACATATCCCCTTCTTTCATGACAAAAAAATTCTTAATTTTAGTCAGAAAAGTCTCCTACTATAACTTCTACATTCCACAGTCCTTTGCAAATAGATCATGTGACATAGTTCCTGTGAATGAGACATTAACAAAAGTAGTGGGGTGAGATTGAGGATTCTAAATACTATAACCTATAGGCTTTTACTTTATTTCTATTTAGAATGTGGAAGCAATGCCTGGTGGTAGATCAATCATTTTAAAATATTGAGAACTAAATTTTCATAGTAAAGAAAACTTAAATAACCTTGGGTTCTTGAAGATTTTTTGACCAATTTCATCTATATAAACTCAATCCTCTAGATATCATTCTTATGAGTACAAATAAATTTGTAATTAACATCATAATTGGTTTTTTTTTATATACTTCCAAGTCGCTTCTAACTCATACTGTTCTTCATTAAGTAAAATATAGCCCATGTCAAGTATTGTCTTCCTTCTGAAAGTAAATTTTAACTTCCTTTTGTGGATAAGAATATTTACTTATTTTTCAGAAACATAAGAATAGAAAAATGGTTTTTTACTGTTTTAAACTGTAAAATATTTTCTTAAACTGAAAACTATAACATTGAGAAGAGAAAGTCTCAAATTTATATGTATTTCACTAAAATTGGCAATTCTGGTACCCAGAGGCAAAGTTTTTAAGTTTCCCCTTGCCACCTCAGTCATCTTTGTTAAGTCAATTAACTCCAATTCCCAAAAGTAAATGAGATGTAATATTTATGCAATTCACAGAATAATGTGAAGAACAAGTGAGGTAAAGCATCCTATAGATTGTAATTTATAGCTAATAAAATACTGAAGAATTTTTTTGTTATTGCCTATAAAGTATACATCATGGCAATTACATTCCATTCTAAATCTGTGTGAATGAAATAAATGCAGCAAATGAGATTTTAGTATAATCCACAGTTATACTGTAATTATTTTTCTGAATTTATGATTCTGTATCAGAAACTGTCGGCATAAATGTAACCAGCTCAATATTGCCTTCTGCATTGTCAGAATGGTCACTGTTGTGGGGAAAAAAAGACATCTGTGAATATAAATTTCACAATATATAGGCAAATGGCTTAAGCCAACTCTATTAGAAACAAAGCAGTGTCTCTTTGTAATAACTCTCCTCCTAGTTAGACATCCTAAAAGTAGTTTCCAATTTCAGAATGTTCTAGGGGAAAATAACAGAACTGGTCAACTGATTTTTTTTACATTGTCTTTTCTTTTTTAAAAAATTAATTTTAATTTATTGTTTTACATGGATTCAAGTGTCCCACCAAATACAATTCCCTCACCCCCACCTCCATGTCCCCCCCCACCCTCTTTACCCCTCTCTCCTCAACACTGTCCCTCTTTCCTCTAGGATTTACCTTCTTGCTACCTGTATCTCTGTATTATGTATATATAATTTCACAATTCCCTTTACCTTCTCTGATACCATCCCCCTCATCTCCCCTCCCTCTGACCTCTGCCCCTCTGATCCCTGTGATCTCTCCTCTGCCTCCATTTTGTTCCTCAGTCATTAGATTCCACACATAAGTGAAACCATATGATATTTGTCTGTCTCTGCCTGGCTTATTTCACTTAGCATAATAGTCTCCAGGTCAATCCATGCTGTTGCAAAATGTAAGATTTCCTTCTTTTTCATAGCCCCATAGTATTCCATTGTGTATATGTACCACTGCTTTTTAATCCACTCGTCCAATGGTGGACACTTGGGCTGTTTCCAGCTCTTCGCTATCGTGAACAATGCTGCCATAAACATGGGGGTGCATTTCTTTTTTTCAGTAGGTGATATGGTGTCCTTGGGATATATTCCTATAAGTGGGATAGCTGGGTCAAAAGGTAGTTCAATTTTTAATATTTTGAGGAAACCCCATACACTTCTCCACAGTGGTTGTGTGAGTCTGCATTCCCACCAGCAGTGCAGGAGGGTTCCCTTTTTTCCACATCCTCGCCAGCACTTGTTCTGTGTTGTTTTGTTAATGAGCGTCATTCTGACTGGTTTGAGTTGGTATTTCATTGTGGTTTTAACTTGCATTTTTCTAATGATTAGTGATGTTGAACATTTTTTATATGGCTATTGGCCATCTGTATGTCCTCTTTGGAGAAGTGTCTGTTCAGTTTCTTTTCCCATTTTTTAATTGAAGATTACTTCCTGGTGTTGAGTTTTAGAAGTTTTTTATAAGCTTTTGTTTCTAACCTTTTATCAGATGTATTGACAAATATGTTCTCCAATTGTGTGGTTTGTCTTTTTATTTTATCCATATTTTCTTTTGCTGTGCAAAAGCTTCTTTTCTTTATAAAGTCCCATTTGTTCATCCTGTCCTTTATTTCACTTACCTATGGAGATAAGTCAGCAAAGATGTTGCTACAAGAGATGTTGGAGAGCTTACTGCCTATATTTTTCTCTCAGATATTTATGGTTTCACAACTTACGTTTAAGTCTTTTATCCATTTTGAGTTTATTTTTGTTAATAGTGTAAGTTGGTGATCCAGTTTCATTTTTTTTGCATATACATAACCAATTTTCCCAATACCATTTGTTAAAAAGAATGTCTTTTCTCCATTATATGCTCTTAACTCCTTTGTCAAATATCAATTGAACATAATGATGTGGGTTTATTTGTGCATTTTCTATTCTGTTTCATTGATTTGTATGTCTCTTCTTATGCCAGCACCAAGCTGTTTCAAGTACAATAACCTTGTAGTATAACTTAATATTAGGAAGTGTGATACCTCCCACTTTATGCTTCTTTTTCAAGATTGTTGAGGTTATTTGTGTTCTTTTTTAGCTCAATATAAATTTTTAGAATATTTGTTCTATATCTTTGATGTATGCCATTGATATTTTAATTAGAATTGCATTGAATTTGGAGATTGCTTTGGGTAGTATAAACATTTTAATGATGTTTATTCTTCCTATCCATGAACATGGTATATGCTTCCACTTGTTTGAATACTCCTTTATTTTTTTTTCAAAGTCATGTAATTTTCTAAGTACAAGTTTTTTACCTCTGGTTAAATTTACTCCTAGGTGTTTTATTTTTTGTTACAATTGTAAAAGGGATTGTTTCTTTAATTTATTTTTTAGACAGTTTATTGTCAATATATAAAAATGCCACTCGCCTGACCTGTGGTGGCGCAGTGGATAAAGCGTCAACCTGGGAACACTGAGGTTGCCAGTTCAAAACCCTGTACTGGTCTGGTCAAGGCGCATATGGGAGTTGATGCTTCCAGCTCCTCCCCCCTTTCTCTCTCTCTCTCTCTCTCTCTCTCTCTCTCTCTCTCTCTCTGTGTCTCTCTCTAAAATGAATAAAATAAAATAAAACTTTAAAAATGCCACTTATTTTTGAATATTAAATTTTTATCATGCCACCTTGCCAAATTTATCAGGTCCTGTAGTTTTTTGACTGAGACTTTAGGGTTTTCTATATACAATATCATATCATCTGCGGATAATGACAGTTTTACTTCTTCTTTTCCAATTTGGATGCCTTTCATTTCTTCTTCTTGTCTGATTGCTGTGGCTAGGACTTCCAGAACTATGTTGATTAAGAGTGGTGAAAAGGGGCATCTCTGTTTTGTTCCTGATCTTAAGAGAATTGCTTTTAATGTTTGTCCATTGAGTATGACGTTGGCTGTGGGTTTATCATAGATGGCCTTTATTATGTTGAGGTATATTCCCTGTATTCCCACTTTGCTGAGAGTTTTTTTCATAAATGGGTGCTGGATTTTATCAAATGCTTTTTCTGCATCTGTTGATATTACCATGTGATTTTTAGCTTTCCTTTTATTTATGTGGTGGATTACATTGATTGATTTGTAAATACTGTACTAGCCTTGCCTCCCCAGAATAAATCCCACTTGATATTAAGTATGATTTTTTACATATATTGCTAGATTCAGTTTGCTAATAATTTTTTGAGAATTTTAGCATCTAGGTTTATCAGGGATATTGGCCTATAATTTTCTTTCTTTGTAGTGTCTTTACCTGGTTTTAAAATGAGGGTTATGCCTGCCTCATAAAAAAAGAGTTTGGAAGTCCTCTCTCCTCTTGAGTTTATTGAAATAGCTTGAGAAGGACAGGTGTTAGTTATTTTTTTAATATTTGGTAAAAATTCACCTGTGAAGCCATCTGACCCAGGACTTCTGTTTGTTGAGAGTTTTTTTATAACTGTTCCAATTTTATTTGTTGTAATTGGTCTGTTTATGTTTTCTGATTCTTTCAGATTGATTTTTTTGGAAGATTATGTGTTTCAAGGAATTTATCCATTTCACTAGGTTGTCCAGTGTTTTGGTATACAGATCTTCATAGTATTTTCTTACAATCCTTTGTTTTTCTGTGGTGTCAATTGTTACTTCTCCACTTTCATTTTTAATTTTATTTATTTGAGTTCTCTCTCTTTTTTCTTGGTGACGCTGGTTAAAGGTACAGCAATCTTATTTACCTTTTCAAAGAACCAGCTCTTGGTTTTATTAATCCTCTGCATTTATTTTAGCATCTATGTCATTTATTTCCTCTCTGATCTTTATTATTTCCTTCCTTCTGCTTCCATTGGGCTTTATCTGTTGTTATTTTTCTAGTTCTTTTAATTGCAGGGCTAAGTTTTTTATTTGAGCTTACTCTAGTTTTCTAAGGTATGCCTGTAGTGCTATGAACTTCCCTCTCAGGACTGCTTTTGCTGTGTCCTATAGATTTTGAGTTGTATGTTCATTTTCATTTTTTTTCAAGGAAATTTTTTATTTCTTCCTTGATCTCATTATTAATCCATTCATTATTTAATAACATACTATTTAGCCTCCAAGTGTTTGAATGTTTTTCAGTTTTTCTGTTGTAGTTGATTTCTAAGTTTCATACCATTGTGATCAGAAAAGATGCTTGTTATGATTTCAATCTTTTTAAATTTATTGAGACTCATTTTGTGTCCTAACATGTGGTCTAGCACTTGAAAAGAATGTATATTCTGCTGCTTAGGGATGAAAGGTTCTGAAGATATCTATTAAATCCAGTTGACCTAGTGCATCATGTAAAGCTGCTGTTTCTTTGTTAATTTTCTGTCTGGAAGATGAATCCCTTGATGTTAGTGGGTATTAAAGTACCAAAGAGTATTGCTGTTGATCTCACTCTTTATGTCCATCAAAATCTGATTTCTATATTTAGGTGCTCCTGTATTAGGTGCATATATATTTACAATTGTTATATTTTTCTATTGGATTGCTCCCTTTATCATTATGTAGTGACCTTCTTTATCCCTTACTATACATAGTCTTTTGTTTTAAAGTCCATTTTGTCAGATATAAGTATTGCTACCCGCACTTTTTTTTTCATTTTCATTTGCATTAAATATATTTTTCCATCCCTTCACTTTTAGTCTATGTGTATCTTTTGTTTTGAGGTGAGTCTCTTGTATACAGCATATGTATGGGTCCTAATTTTTAATTCACACAGCTACCCTAGGTTTTGATTGGAGCATTTAACCCATTTACATTTAAGGTTATTATTAATACATAATTGGTTATTGTAATTTTAGTTTTAAAATCTACATTTCTCTTTTTCTATATTCATTCCCCCCTCTGTTCTGTTCACAACAGGCCACTTAACATTTTTTTGCAGTATTGGTTTGGTTGTAATGAATTCCTTGAGTTATTTCTTTTTTACTTTATTATTATTATTATTATTTGGTCTGGGTAGCTTTTTATTTCTCCTTCAATTTTAAATAATAACCTTGCTGGATAAAAAAGTCTTGGTTGTAGATTCTTGCTTTGCATCACTTTGAGTATTTCTTGCCAATCACTTCTGGTCTCAAGTGTTTCTGTTGAAAAGTCAGATGTCATTCTTATGGGGGCTCCTCTGTAGGTAATTAATTGCTTTCATCTTACAGCTTTTGGTATTTTTTTTTGTCTCTTAACTTTGACACTTTAATTATGATGTGTCTTGCTGTAGGCCTCCTTGGGTTCCTCTTCAGATTCTCTATTCCTTGTTCTTTTTCTTCTCCTTCAGGAACCCCTATGAAGAGGATGTTGTTTCTCTTCTTGTTGTCACAGAGCTCTCTTAGAGTTTCCTCTGACTCTTTGAGCCTCTTTTCTTTTTGCTGCTTTGCTTCTGTGCTTTCATTTATTTTGTCCTCTAAATTGTTAATTCAGTCCTCTGCTTTATCCAGCCTTTGTTAATTCATTCTATTGCAGTCTTCATTTCTGATACTGTATTTGTTATTTTTGACAGATTCTTTTTATGGTCTCAATGTCCTCTTTGATGCTTGCTCTTTCCATATTTAGGTGCTCAATTATGTCCATCCATTGTTGCTCTAAGATCATTGAGCATCCTGAAAATCATTGTTTTAAACTCTGCATCTGGTTGTTTGGTTACTTCCATCTTATTCTGTTCTTTTTCTGGGGATGTCACTGTTTGAATCATTTGGATTGCATTTCTCTGTCTTCCCATTTTGTCTGTGTATAGACTCCTCCATTTGGTGTGCTGTTTGTGTAGCTAGCTGAGCCTAGGGTTGGTGTTGTCTGCCTCCAGCTTCCAGTTGTGTTGCTTCTAGATTTTCTTGGGTTGGCATCAGCTGTTGTTTGTATCTGCTCTGGGCTATTTGTCTGCTGCTACTGTTCTTTTTGCTATTTGTGTTGGTGTTTTCTGTGACTTAGTTGGGTCAGGTGTGAGGAGACCTTTCTTAGGACTCTGACAAGGGTTGTTAGGTCCAGAACTGACGTTCTCAGCATCAGGCCACTGGATGTGCCAGCCTTGGACTTCCCTGGCCAGAACCTGGCACAGAGCTGTGGGAGTCATTGACTATGACTGGCCCTTAGCAACCTTCTTGGAGCTACAAGTGATCCAGAATTTGTGGCTACCTCTGTGGGGCCCAGGTGCTGTTGTAAATATCAGCTACACTCCTATGCTGGCTTTTATCTACTCTTGGCCTACATAAAGACTGCTTAAAAGATCAAGTTCTCCTGAGTCCTGCTTTCTGTCACCTCTTACTGGTGGCTGCTTGTTGAGCTCAGCATGGCAGTTCAGGGATTAAGAAGGGTAGTGGCGCCTGACCTGTGGTGGCGCAGTGGATAAAGCGTCGACCTGGGAACACTGAGGTCGCCAGTTCAAAACCCTGCACTGGTCTGGTCAAGGCACATATGGGAGTTGATGCTTCCAGCTCCTCCCCCCTATCTCTCTTTCTCTCTCTCTCTCTCACTCTGTGTCTCCTCTCTAAAATGAATAAATAAAAAGAATTAAAAAAATTTTTTTGTTTTAAAAAAAGAAGGGTAGTGGGTATGGCTTGCCCCTTAGCCGCAGATGTCATTCTATCCAGACTTTCTTTTTATTCAGCCCTCAGAGGGGTGTGGCCGCAGGAGTCCGGTGGGGGTGGCCTCTCAGATGTAGAGGTTTGGTCTGCCCACCGGTCTCCCGCCACCACTGCCAGGCCCCTCTGCCCTTCAGTGAATACTCAGCAGCATGAGGGGAGTGGTGTAGCCCAGACCTCAACACTCAAAACCTGTGTCCCTGACAGGCTACTTGCTTCTGAGAAACTCTTTGTTCTGACTAGAGCAGGAGAGCCTCAGGTGGGAGTTATGATGGCTTCTCTTTGTTTGCTTTTCCCAGGAAAAATGGCCACTTTAGTGTTGGGAATTGACTTAGCACTTGGGTAGTCTTCCCCCACAGTGTCTCTCCCTAGGCCTCCGAGTTAGACTCTCCTTTGGCAACTCCAGTCCTCTTGAATCTCCTCTGCCACTGAAACCCCAGTTAAATGGCTGTGAAACAAGGTTTTCTGTGCCCACTTTAACCATGGTCAGGTAATTAGCACAGATGATTCACAGGTGATTCAATTTGGGGGAGAGAGCAGTGCTCATGTACAATGCTCTATCAAAAAAGAGCAAATTATCCAGTTGCCTAAGTAACCTATTTAAAAATTATAAATAAAAGCTTTAGTAACCATTTAAGAGAGATATAATTTCCTTTAAATTAGTTATCCTATATACTTAACTATAGACTACCATTCTAACATCCAAGATTTCATAATCAGAAACTGCCATACAATTTTGGTATCCTCCAAGGGTAAGTAACACCATCATCCTTTTATGTATATTTTATTTTTTCCAGTGGTCTGAATCTTTTAGTGAAGATATGAATAGTCAATTGAGAGATAATAAGTGCAACTCTTTTTATAGGAGCAGAATATTTGTAGAAATAAGAGAAAGAACTTCAAGTATTCAAATAGTTTTCACATCATTTTCTAATAAACTTTGAATTTTAAATCACCTGATGTCTTGTTGCCTTTTTTATGTTGCAGAACTCTACTTCAAATTACACATATGCTATTTAGATTCAAAACAAAGAAGTAGATGCCAACCAAAAATAAAATAAAAAGAAAGAAAAGAAATGAAAAAGGAAATGTTAAGCAACCACCCAATTGCTTAAACTAGTGCATCTTTCTGGATTCTCTGGTGGTTAAGTTTAGTCTCAGCAGTTGGACTTACTAGTGTAAATCCTTGCTATGCCATTTATTATTCTTCTATCCTTAGGCAGATTTTAAATTACTTTTTGCCTCTCATTTTTTACCAAGCCAGAGGATTAATGTAAATATTAAATGAATTAATTAGTGTGGAGCATGCACAGCTATACTTGGCATAGTTTAAATTTATTGAATTAATTGTCATTACTACTGCTAGTCATTATTTTCTAAATATGTTTTAGTCTGTTTTTATCTTAAAAAGTTTTTAAGACTCTTTAGGCTACTACCTCCTTAGATGCTCCTGTTTGAAGGACTCAATGAGGAAAAGGAAAGTAAAATATAAAGTAAAAAATATAAAGACATTGTCATATTCTAAGCCAGGGGTGCTCAATATGTTGATCGTGATCTACTGGTCGATCGCGAAGGAAGTGTGGGTAGATCGCATGACATTAAAAAGACATCTGTCTTATGATTGGCATACAGGGTAGCCAATCTGACGACTAAACTTTTGACACCCTACACATGCGCATTAAACTGCGCTAACTTGTTCAGTTACATTGCTGCGTAGTTAGCCCTAAATTTATTTAAACTAAATACAACAAAGAGTATAAAAATGAGTGCCATAGCTGGTCCGAGTAAGAAGCCTAAAACCTACCACTTTCATACAGAATGGGAGAGGATTTTTTTCACTATGTCATATTCTAAGTGTGTTTGCCTCATCTGTCTGTGTGCCATTGCTATTCCAAAGAAGGGAAATGTGGAGTGGCTTTTTCGTACTGTTCATAAAAACTATGACATTGACTTTCCTCTGAAAAGAGAGCTGAGAAGGAGAAAGGTGAAAGAAGAATACACAATATTAAATACTAATAATAGTAACTTAAATAATGATAATATAGAAGAAATAAATTTATGTTTTGCATTTTTATTGTAGGTAGATCATTTTGACTTGGTCATCTTATAAGTAGCTCGCAAGCTGAAAAAGTGTGGGCACCCCTGTTAAGCACTCACTAAGTAAACCCCTTAGAAAATAATGGAGGGCTGCTATTTGTTTTCTCCCTGGTTTCACTAATATATATATATATATATAAATGTAATTGGACTGTTAGTATTTGCTTAATTAATTCATGTTTTGGTGTTGCTAATGTACAGACATAACCTAAATGGTGGAATGATGATGAAATCACATTTAGTACAGTTGAGAAATGGAGAGGAGCTGTTCAGAGCTCCAAGTCTGTATGTTCATGAAAGAGCATCTGGACATACTTTTCCCTTTCCTAAAGTTAATATCCCCAATGATATGTACTTATATTTTACTTTTATTTTTATTCATTTTTTATTTTTTTTACAGGGACAGAAAGAGTCAGAGAAAGGGATGGATAGGGACAGAAAAACAGAAACAGAGAGAGATTAGAAGCATCAATCATTCGTTTTTTGTTGCCGCTGTGACGCCTTAGTTGTTCATTGATTGCTTTTTCACATCTGCCTTGACCGCTGAACTTCAGCAGACCAAGCAACCCCTTGCTGGAGCCAGAGACCTTGGGTCCAAGCTGGCGAGCTTTTGCTCAAGCCAGATGGGCCCGCACTCAAGCTGGCGAGCTCGAGGTCTCGAACCTCCGTCTTCCACATCCCAGTCTGACGCTCTATCCATTGCCCCACCGGCTGGTCAGGCTTCTTTTTCTTTTCTTTTTTAATGAGAAAGGAAAAAATAGAGACAGAAGGATAAATCTGTTCCTGTATGTGCCCTGACCAGAAATAGAACCAGCAACCTCTGTGCTCCCAGACAATGCTCCAACCAAACAACCTATCTGGCCAGGGTGATATGTAATTTTCTGTGAGTATCTGTTCTTTTTCTAAAGGATGAACTTATAATCATTCCCTTGAAATTTGATATATGTTCTTTCTCTTTCTGGAAAAAATATAATGCTGTGAATTAGAATAGAAAATTAAATATTGTCAGAAAGCATAAAAAATTGAATTTGGAGTTGACTATATAAAGACACCATGATAAACATGAGTTAGACTATTAGTTCAAGAAGTGTCCTGGGCTGATCTGTGGTGGTTCTGTGGATAAAATGTTGACCTGGAACACTGAGGCTGCCGGTTCAAAATCTTGGGCTTGCCTGGTCAAGGCACATATAGGAGTTGATGCTTCCTGTTCCACCCTCCTCCTCTCTGTCTCTCTTCTCTCTAAAATAAATAAAACCAAAAAAAAGAAGTGTCTTTATTAACACTTTTAAGAATATACTCCAAATTCACTCCTTTTTCTAGTCCCACCCTGTCTAGTTCATAGTTTCATTAAATGCATATTCAAATTATTAATAAATCTCAAGTCCTCTGTGCTTCTTTATGAGTAATTTGTGTCACAAAGGATTTATTATTGAATTCTCATCCATGTTAAAAACATTCAAGCTCAAATGTTTTAATTATAGTCAAATAGACAAAAATCTCTTTTTCATTATCATTTCAAATAAAAAATTGTTCTGATGTTGCTGAACAACCAGCAAGACAAAAAAGGGCAATGTGTTCCCAATGACATAGACTACAATATATTTCTCTTGTGAATTGTTATTATCTAGTTATTTATTGAAATATTACTTCAAACTCATTATTATCCCAACTCTACCGCATCAAAGTATAAATTTAAGATAAGCTATTAGAAAAGTGAACTGAATGTCTAGTTTCTAACAGGTGTGTTATTGTCAGTGATGAAATGGGATACTTTAGCTGTGTTAGAAATTACTTTCAGATGTATTAACTGATAGTAAATGAATGTGAATTATTTTTGTTTTAAGCCAAGTTTTAGGGTGATTCATTACATAACATTAATTTCAATATAATATAATGGCTTTTATTTTTAATCTTATTTATTTTGACCTATTATCTCCTAGTTGTATGTGCTTGGTTGAACTTCCTTCAGCAACAATTATTTTTTCTTATTTATAATTTAAGGAAAGTATGATCAAATATTTATAATGTCACTTAAATTACAATCCCAGGTGCAACATCTTAAAACTCCACAATAAAATACAAATATTTAAAAAGAGAGTAGAAAACTTAGAACATTAGAGATATGCAATATATAATTTCATGTCATAATCTGATGTGAAATATTTTACACTGTAATATCAGTAGAGATTATTTGAAATATCAGTTAATATATGATGAGAACTATGCTAAAGAGCCAAAATAAACCAAGGAAGCTGAAAGAACCAAAGACATGTTTATGGCATAGTCCATGCCTTTGTTCTTCAGAGAATATTTTTTACTTAGGACTTTTAGCTTTCATTCAAATGAACCCAATGTGTCAATATTATCAGTATTATGTTTATATGATTTTTCCCTGTGATTTGCATAGTTGTAGCTTTTGTTTTCCATTGTTGTTTACTATTTCATTATAATGATGTATCCGATAACTTGTTTCTAGGTTGGAGTTTTTATAAATAGTAGTTCTATAACATTCCTTTAATGTAATTTGATACACTCATAAGTATATACCAATGAGTGGATTACTATGTAATATTTTCACTTTCCACTTTTCTATGTGGGTTTTCAAAGCACCTGTGGACATTGATGGTCTTGCTTATAGTGTAAAGAAGTTTCAGTTGTTTCAAAATACACTGGGGAACAATTTTTTATTCATTTTCTGTTGCATGAGGTTTTAGAACTTTTTCTATATACGTCTGCATCTCTGATTCCAAATCTGAAATCCATCTTTTGGTGCATGCTTTAGTTTTATGCAATTTTAATTTTTTTTGTTACAGTTAATGGCATCCATTGGTTTTTAAATTGGAATTAAAGGGCAACGACTCTTGGGCTGAACATAACCACAAGGCAATTAATGTTTTAAAAACATCACCTTAACATGATTATACTTGTTTTTAAATGTAAAATATTATGATCTGATAAAAACACCCTCGTATTTTGTTTTAAGATTGAATCATGGCTTCTTCCAGTAGGCGTAAATGTAAGAATAGTCCTGACACCTTCTGTTCTATATGTGGCTTTACACACTTCAACGTCAAAGACACAATATTTCATCATTTGTGCATATATTGACTATTTTCAAGTTCCCCTTGGTGATCAATAAGAGAATTGGGCTCCTCATATTGTGTGTCATAATTGTGATAAAATGCTTTGTGACGGGACAAAAGAAAATGCAAAGGACTGGCTTTTGGTATTCCCATGGTTTGGCGTGAACCTAAGAACCACAGCAATGACTGTTCTTTCTGTCTGATCCATACAAAGGGCATTGGCAAGAAAAAACAGCATATGATCGCATATCCTAATATTCTTTCAGCAATACATCCTATCCCATACTCTGAGACACTCCCGGTTCCAGTTTTCAATGGTTTTATTTCTTCTAAGGACGAAGAAAGTGAACATGGTGATCAAATATATTTTGATAAGATGCATGAGGAAATGGTTGTAGAATCTGAAGGGTCTTCTTCTGATGCCAAGCAGTCATTAACCCCTCAGCAGTTTTGCCAACCCGAATTTAATGACTTAGTAAGAGATTTGGGCCTATCAAAGAAAGTAGCTGAGTTATTAGCCTCCAGCCTTCAAGAAAAGGATGTACTTCACTCGACAGCTAAAGTATCCCATTTCAGGAAGTGTGAACAAATATTTGTGGACATTTTTTCCGAAATAAAACACTTAGTTTACTGTCATGATATCAGTAGTCTTCTCAGCCAGCTAGGTGTTACCACTTAAAGTCCAACAGAATGGCGGCTATTTCTTTACAGCACTAGATGGTGTCTGAAATATGTTCTCCTACACAACGGTAATGTTTATGCAGCGGTTCCAATTGGTTATTTAACTACTCTATGAGAAGATTATAATGACATCAAAATTGTCCTTGACTTTCTGTAGTATGAGGAGCATAACTGGATCATATGTGTGTATCTTAAAATGGTAAATTTTCTGCTAGGACATCTGAGGTTTCACGAAATAACCTTGCTTCCTGTGTTTGTGAGACAGCCGAGCTCAGGAGAAACACTGGACACAGAAGGAGTGACCGAAACTCTGGAAGTAGGGATGCAAAATATTGTGAATGAACCTGTAGTTAATAGAGACAGGATCATTTTTTCCCCTCTTCACATCAAGTTGGCTTAGTGAAGCAGTTTGTTCAGGCTTTGAATAGAGAAAGTGAATGCTTTCAACATATTATTTTTGCTTTTTCTGCCTTGTCTTTCAAAAAGTTAAAAGCAGGTGTATTCGATGGAACTCAAATTTGAACCCTCATATGTGACGAAGAATTTGCCAGGAAGATGAATAAGGAGGAGAAAGCGGAATGACAGCCTTTTGTGGCAGTTACAAAAAACTTCCTTGGCAACAAAAACGCAGAAATCTATGAACTTCTGGTTCAAAGGATGCTGTTGACTCTGTGACATTGAATGTAACATGAGCATTAAGATTCACTTTCTGAACAGTCACCTGATAAGTTTTCCGAAAATCTTGGAGCTGTTAGTGATGAGCAGGAAGAATACTTTAATCAAGATCTGAAGACAATGGAAGAACATTATCAGGGGCAATGGGGCAAAAATATAATGACAGACTACTGCTCAAGCTCAAACGAGATTGTTCTCAACAAGCACACAAATGCAAGAGCTACAAACACATATTTTTGCCTGAATAGAATTTAACTAAGTTTTTTGCAAATTTTATGATTAAAATAAGTGTTTTAATATGTTGTCTTTCAAAAATGTAGACAAATTCTGATACAATCATATCTTTTAGTGTATTAATGTATTTATTGCATTATATGTTATTACATTTTCACAAAGATGATGCCCAAGAAGACATTCTACTTCACTATGTTAAAGTAAATGTTGAAAATTTTACAATAAAATAAAACCTAAAATCTTGAAGTTCAAAAAAGCTGTAGCTGACAGAGAATAACTAATGTCAGAGATGAGATCAGCACACTCAAATTAGGAAAGAATAAGTGTTTTTGTGGAAGCAACAAAAATTTTGTTTCCCAGTGTTATTGATAATATATAATTTTATCAGTTCTTTTACTTTTAGCAATTTTGGTCCTGATACATCATTTAACATTTAACTTTTCCCATGATAACTGACTATAATTTGGCCAAGGGTGGATATCCACTTTTGTAAAGCTACTTTTTAATATTTTATCCATTTTCCAAGTTTATGAAGACATTCTCTCATATTAAATTTTGAACAACTTTTGTAGTATGCCTTTTACTTATTTTATTTTATTTATTTTTGTTTTTTTCCAAAGTGAGAAGCGGGGAGGGAGACAGACAGACTCCTGCATATGCTCGACTAGAATCCACCCGGCATGCCCACTAGGGGGCGATGCTCTGTCCATCTGGGGCATTGTTTCATTGCACCTGAGGCAGAGGCGATGGATCCATCTGAAGCGCCCAGGCCGATTTTGCTCCAGTGGAACCTTGGCTGAGGGAGGGAAAGA
This sequence comes from Rhynchonycteris naso, assembly GCA_037038555.1. Lineage (NCBI taxonomy): Eukaryota > Metazoa > Chordata > Mammalia > Chiroptera > Emballonuridae > Rhynchonycteris > Rhynchonycteris naso. The sequence continues at coordinate 295,148,134 of CM072996.1, read as the reverse complement.
AAGAGAGAGAGAGAAAGGAGAGGGGAAAGTTCGGAGAAGCAGATGGGCGCGTATCCTGTGTGCCCTGGTTGGGCATCAAACGTTGGCCTTCCACACATCGTGCCGCCGCTCTACCGCTGCTAAATTTTTAAAACCACAGTCTTGATATCCTTTGAAAGATATGTGATACAGCTTGAGAGAGTGTGCAGAGAAGTTCTTTGGAAATTTTTTAGTGGTCTAGGTGAGAAATAATTTTAAAAAAGACTAAGATGGTAGTAAAGAAATAGATTTTAGATATAAAAGAGATTTGCTGCTTGGCTGTAAACTGGGATTAGAAACAAGAAATGATTGATCATAATATCTGTGTGTGTTTTTGGTTCAAGAAGCTGTGATTTAATAATGTGAGAAAACAAGTTGTAGTTTTTATTAATAATGAGTTCTGTTTAGGATACATTAAGCCTCATTTAAATATTAACTCAGTCATTATATAAATAACCCTGAGACTAATAGAAAAGGTTACATTTAGAGATAGATTTTACAAGGTACCAGCATTTAGAAGGTATGAAAACGGCCAAGATTAAATCTTAAGGCTTTGCAACATCTAGGACCCCAATATCAGAGGAAATGTAGGGACAGAGAGTATCCATTGAATAAAAAGTAATACAGGAGAACACATTATTACAGAGTTTAGAAAAAACATTGTTTCATAAAAAGCAAGGGATTGACATATAGGATGACCCTGAAAGATAGTTTAAGAAGAGAAGAAAGTATCTGCTGTTAGTACAAGACAGTTGTAACAGAGCCTCAAAGAAGTTTAGTTGATTAGTAGTAACAGAGAACAGATTAGTAAAGTAAAGGCTGGATAGAACTAAAGAATAATTAAAACAACAGATATACATTTTTTTCTTTTTAAATATTAATTTATTTTTATTTTATTCATTTTAGAGAGGAGACACAGAGTGAGTGAGAGAGAGAGAGAAAGAGAGAAAGGGGGGAGGAGCTGGAAGCATCAACTCCCATATGTGCCTTGACCAGACCAGTGCAGGGTTTTGAACTGGCGACCTCAGTGTTCCCAGGTCGACGCTTTATCCACTGCGCCACCACAGGTCAGGCCATTTTTTTCTTTATAAAAAATAGTTTTTAATGAAAGTGAGAGTACTGAGGTAGCTTCCGAAAGCAATATTGTTACAAGACTGATTTTATAATATAAGCAAAAATGAACAAATTCATGCATGCGTAGAGGCAGGCAGACAGACTGACACAAGTTCAGGCATCAGGAATGGTTGAGTCGCCTAGTAGAGAGTGATAATGGAGAATATAGCAGAGTTGAAGCAGTCCTTGAGAAAGAGAAAGGGCTAGCATCCAAACCACAAGACAAAGTATTGGTCTCAGAGAAGAACAGAGGCTCTTCCTTCATTGCAACAGGAGAAACAATGGATAATTTATTGATTGATTCAATTTTACGTGCATATTAATGGATAGAAGATGAAGTTATTTCTACCTACTTTATTTTGTCCCTCAGTAGTATCTAATATAAAGCTCTTGTCTTAAAGTGAGTTAGAAACAGAGAGTGGTAGAATTTTAAGAAAAAGAGCAGACAGTCATCACCTTGAAGAACGGGAAAGGGATTTTTACTGGGCAAATAGTAAGACATTCAGGTAGTGTTGAGACGTTAGTGGAGGTCTATGTTTCAAAATAAATTTAAAGTGACATTTAAAATAAACTAAACCAGTGTTTTAGGTTTCTTCGAATAAATTCCTAGGGGTGGAATCACTGGGTCAAAAGGGAGTTTCATTTTTAGTTTGTTGAGGTAACTGCATACGGCTTTCCAAAGTGGCTGCACCAATCCACATTCCACCGGCAGTGCAAAAGGGTTCCCTTTTCTCCACATCCTCGCCATCACTTGCTGTTTGTTGACTTATTGATGAAAGCCATTATGACAGGTGTGAGATAATGTCTCATTGTTATTTTAATTTGCATTTCTCTGATGATTAGTGATGTTGAGAATTATTTTATATGTCAATTGGTCATCTATATGCCCTCTTTGGAGAAGTGTCTATTCAGCTCCTTTGCATATTTTTCTAATTTGAAAGAATATATACATCCCTATGTTCACTGCAACATTATTTTCTTACCCAAGATCTGGAAGCAGCCCTAATGCTCATCAGTAGATGAGAGTATAAAAGAGCTATAGTACATTTACACAGTGGAAAACTACTCAGCCTTAAAAAGAGAAAGAAATATGACACTTTGCAATAGTGTGCATGGACCTGGAGAGCATTAAGCTAAGAGAAATATGCTAGTCAAAGAAAGACAAGTACCATATCATTTTACTCATATATGGAATATAATGATCGGAATGGACTAACTAGCAAAATAGAGACAGACTCATAGAGAGCAGACTGAGAGTTGTCAAGGGTGGGTGGCTGGGTAAGGAGGGTGGAGAGAATTAGCAAAAAAGGACAAAAGAAAGGGAGAAAAATTCACGGACATTCACAACTGTGTGGTGAGTACCAGGTTGAGGAGAAGAGGTAGAGGAAGGTATAGGGGAATATATACTGATGAAGACTTGACTTGGAAGGCTAAAGCACTCATTGTGGTGTACAGAGATGTGTTATAGAATTGTGCACCTGAAACGTGTGTAATTTTGGTAAGCGGTGTCACCCCAATAAATCCAATTTAAAAAATGAATTAAAAATATAGAATCACTTAGAAACACAAAAACAAATAAACAAAAAAACATGAATCAGCCCAGTTTGGTGATGTTTGCTGTAACGTCTAATTGCTTGGGTTTATGCACAGAGAATATTAACTTAATGATTACTTCTACAGGATTTCACATTTACCAGATCAAAATAAGAAAATAAGTGGAACATGGGAAATGAGGGTGACGAACAAAAAACACTGGCTGTCAAAAAGTTCTGTGAGTGTAGACAGGTGGGAAAATAGAGCAAAACATGATAAGGTTAGTGCAGTGTGACCTTGTTGAAGTAAAAATATAAAATCATATTTTTGTAAATGGTATATAATCTTGAGAAAAAACTTGCATCTAAAATGTTATTTGCTTCTGTATACATTTACTTTGTAAGTCTTTAAATTTCTATGTTAAAAGGTTTTTATGCAATGTACGTATATTATATGACTACTTAAGAAAAAATAAACTTTTTAAGTAAGTTCATTAATAGTAAATAGTGAAATATAGAATATCTGTGCAAGTGAATATGATTCAGAAATTAAGATAAACTATTAAGTAAATGTATACAGTACTTAGACTATTATACAAAATATTCATGTATACAATTTATGTCCCAACTAACATAATGGTAACTAACCATTGTACAAAATATTCATTTAAGAATTATATATATATATATATATATATATATATATATATATATATATATATATATATATACACACACACACACACACACACACACACACATATATATATATATATATATATATATATATATATATATATATATATATATATATTTACAAACACACATGAGGTATACTATTATGATTCTCACTTTCTTGCTCAGGAAATGAATCCTCACTGTATTATATTCCCAAATTTATATATTATATAGCTAGAAATGGTACAGTTTAGATTTGAATGGAAGCTTTCTGGATTGGGGATCATGGTTCATTCCTGTACACAAAATGCTGCATAAATAAAAGTCTGAAAGGATTCACTATTAAAAATAATGACAACAATAAGTGTTTCTTACTGTTTGAAATCATTTTTTAAAACTAATTTATCTGCATTTTCTATTTTTTAATATAAAAACACTATACGATAGCTAACAAAAATATATAATTTTCAAGAGAAGTAGGTATGTTATATAACTGTATTAGTGCTTTTTCAAAAGCAAACAGGAGGTGTAGACAGAAGTGTTTGGTTGAGTGCAGCATGATTCAGGGGTTCAGACTGACGGAATAAATAACCTCTATCTTTTGCTAAGTCCTACAGTACTATTATTTCTGCCTTCAAAAAAATTTTGATGTCCATGTGTAGAATCTACTATTATGTCAGTACCTAAAATTACATAAAAAACAATAAAAATCTAATATATTATGAATTGATTGAATACATGATACCAACTACTTTGAATTGAAGGATTAATCTCAGTAATTACACTTAGACTTGGTAACAATTTTTTGCAAGCAAATTATCAGTATACTTTGCTATTTTCTTATCTTTGTTCTTTCTTCAATTTTTAATAACTTTCATTTTATCCTTTATTGAATATATATTTCATTTATAAATATATTGTAATTCACCTGTAGCCATCTGGATTATAAATTCAGAAAGATAAATAATATTTTTAAAACACTAATTGCAAATAAAATTATATACATACTTAAACCATTATCAAAGAACCCACAAAGATAACAGTCCCTGAATCCAGATTAGTTCCTTATTCATTTATAATATATTTTGAGTCACACAGATCTTCAAATAATTTATTCAGAAATGAGGAACAATATGGCAGTACAGAAAAATTTCCAAGGCTTCATTCAGAGATTTGGGTTATAACTAGGTGACCATAGAGTTTCTATAAGACAATATTAAGAGTAACAGATGTACTATAGCAATTATCCCAGCATGACAACATAAAACCAACCTCTTCTGGGTAATCTGGATTGTGTATTCAACCTAGTTATATAGTCCTAGTCCCCCTCTAACCTGATGATATTACACATTTATTTGTCTCCTTGGCCTCAATTTTTACATCTAAAAATTGAGCAAAATAAAGTAGATAAATATCCTGTTTAATATTCATGTGTTATGCACTCATTGAGTCTTTTTTACTTGTATATTCTACATGTGGCATAGATATATAAATTATGGGATAAGACTGCAATCATAAACAATACACAAGCATCACTCATAAAGACTATAATCTAACTGCATGAAGACATGGTAAAGCCTGACCAGGCGGTGGCGCAGTGAATAGAGCATCGAACTGGAATGCAGAGGACCCCGGTTCGAGACCCCGAGGTCGCTAGCTAGACGTGGGCCCATCTGGCTTGAGCAAAAGCTCAACAGCTTAGACCCAAGGTCGCTGGCTCGGTCTGCTGAAGGCCCGTGGTCAAGTCACATATGAGAAAGCAATCAATGAACAACTAAGATGCTTCAATGAAGAATTGATGCTTCTCATCTCTCTTCTTTCCTGTGTGTCCCTATATATCCCTCTCTCTGAATTTCCCTGTCTCAGTCAAAAACAAAATCAACAACACAGAGAAAAACCCAACATAAAATATAAAAGACACCACTGTGGAAACTCTTAGATATAACTGACATATATATTTTTAAATCGTATTTTCTTTTTTAAATTTTTTTTATTTTGAAATTAAATTTAATGGTGTGACATTGATCAGTAAGATTTCTAGTAAACTTCTCTATAAAATTTGAACAGTTCATTTTGTTGTGTAAGGATTACCCAAAGTGAAATCGTTTTCTGTGACCGTGTATTTGTCCCTCTCTTCTGCCCTCTCTCCTACCCCATCCATTCACTTTTATCTGTGTCCATGAGTCTCAGTTTTATATCCCACCTATGTGTGAAACCATATAGTTTTTAGCTTTTTCTGATTTGCTTATTTTACTTTGTATAATGTTCTCAAGGTCCATCCACGTTGTCATAAATGGCAATATGTCATCATTTCTTGTGGCTCAGCAGTATTTCATTGTATAAATGTAGCATATCTTCTTTATGCAATCTTTATTGAAGGACTCCTTGGTTGTTTCCATGAATGGACCAATATTTTGAAACAAACTAATTTCTAGAAATAAAGTAGGTAGTGGCTTGGCCATAATGTCTCAATTAAAAAATAAGGGTATTCTAAATGAAGACCATATCTTGATAAAGTTTTAGATTTACGGGTCATATAAATAATAACAATCTTATTTAAAAAGCTATATTTATTCACTTTTAGTTTATTACATTAAAATCAAGAAGTGGTAAAATGCTGTTTTCATAAAGAGTAAATCAAGGCCAAACAAATAAAGAATGCTGTTTGGAATACAGATAATGATTTTTCATTCCAACTTCAGATTTTCTCAATTTCTGTGTTTATGCAGGTCCGCAAGATGTGTGTATCTGTGAGGAATTTTATTAGTTCTATCTCTGGGGTCTAGAAACCATTCAGAGACAACTTATAAAATAAATATTCTCATTTCTGAAAACATGGCACAAGTCATACAGCCTTGACTTTGAAACCTTAACAGAACTTTGTAACCAAGGTGAGAAAATAAGATACATTAACTTATTTCCAATTCAGTGGACCACCTTACAACTTCTAGCTTCACTAATGTTTCCACAATCATACAGTTTCAAAGCCTGTGATAGAAATAAATATAGGTTTTATTTACATTTAGTTTTTGATCATCAATCCTCTTTCATTTTAAGATGTCCTACACTTAAGTCTCTTTAGGGAAAAAGAAGATATTCTAGTCATAGCATAACAAATGTGGAAACAGATATAAAGAGATAAAATTATTCAAGGTCAGTGGCAGAGGTGTGATTAAGTAAAAGCAAGGAACCACAAAAAATCAGCCTTGAGACAAATGTTTAAATTGTAAATGATATAAATAGCTGCAAAATAAGAAAAAATAAGACCTCAAAAATCAGTGAAATCCAATGAGAAAACAGTACATATTATAAAGTTGCATAAATATAAATGAGTAGAAGAGCTCTAAGTATAATCCTTGATTTCATTGCAATTTGGTATAACATCTCGGCATAAAGCAGGCTGATTTTTCTCAAACAAAGTTAGGGTCTCAGGCTATGTTCCTACACATTTGAAAACAACTTAATGTGGCCCTTCAGAAGAGCATGAAAACCCATATGTGAGTCCGTGCTTCGGCAGCAGGTATACTGAAGTTGTGAATGACATGGAAACCCATATGTGAAAATGATAAATATATATCATTATGTAAGTTATGATCTAGGTAATATGAATAACATAATGATGCACACACACACACACACACACACACCTGCAGGTGTATATAACAACTATTTGAAGTCAGTGAGGCCTGGTATTGTTAGTGATATATTTTCCACGGCTCACTGCTATATCAGAAAAAAAAAGAAATGATTGACCTTTTTTTTTTTTTTTTTTTTTTACCAAACATGAGCTGAGCAAGTGATATATTTTATTTCAATGGGGTCTAACAAAAGTTCTAGAAAATAGTTATTATTCTCCAATAAAAGAGGAAGAAACAATCAAAAGTGGAGTTTACCTGAAATCATAAAACTTGCAGAAAATGCATTTAGACTAAGAAAGAGTACATATATAGGCCATGCTCTTTCTACCTACTCACCCTTGCAAAGAGACTTCTAAAATGTAACTATCCATCATGAATAGGGGTAGGGGGTCAGGGAGAGGATGGAAGAGAGGGAGAGAGAACAATTTTGAGATGAGACCCTATATATGCTCCAGAAGCCAGAAAGAATTGGCTTCTTCCCCCTAATCAAAATAACCATGAGAAAAATAATTTGGCACTGGAGTCCAATTATTTTGGGAAACCTGCATCCACAATGCAGCTGTTAATACAAAATAGTCCCACAGGAGACATAAAGAAAGAAAAGGTTCAGAATGAAGAGTGTTTACAGCATGTGCCAGATTCTAACTGATAACCCACTTCACACAGGCCAGCATAACTTTTTATAACTCCCTCAACACTGCTTTGAATATTGGTTTTCCTTGAGATAAGGGTTTCAAGTTAATGATCAAAATGCACTTTACCAACCAAAGTGATTTTAACTCAGCTTCTCAGAGTTATTTTTCCAAAACTGCTCCCTGGGGAGTCAAATTTTCCTGACTCAAAATATTTCAATTGAAGATCTGAAAACACTTTTAAGGTAAATAGCTAAGTAAACGCTGTTATATTTTGGTAGATTGAATCTGTGTGAATTATTTTTCATTAAATAGCGAAATCTAATTCTAGGAGGTAAAAATCGTTTTAATTGTTTCCATAAAGATGTGCCCTAGGGTGGCATTTAGTTTTTCACTGTCTGGGTTTCAGAAAGTTTTTCAAGTCTGCCAAATTATTGCTTCTTCATATTATTCATTGGAAATGAAAAAAATAAAAATGGCATTTTACAATGAAAATTTATTAAATATATTTTTCCTTCGAGCTAAAATTTGTTCTAGTACATTTACTTGTTTTCTGTAAATAAAAAAAAAGACATGAAAAGCAAATACATAGACTCATATAGATGGAACATTTGACAATAACTGTGTTGACAGTGTTAAGTCATCTCTAGAAAAAGCTGGCATCCTGGACTCCCAGCCAAGATCTCCTAATACTAGAAAAATATACAGTGGTTCTGGCCAGTTGTCTCAGTGGCAGAGTGTTGGCCTGGAGTGTGGATGTCTCAGCTTTGATTTCCAGTCAGGGCACACAGGAAAAGTGACCATCTGTTTCTCTACCTCTCCCCCTTCTCTCTTTTCTTCCTTCAGCCATGGCTCCGTTGGAGAAAGTTAGCCGCAGGCACTGAAGATGGTTTCATGGCCTTACCTCAGGTGCTAAAATAGCTCAGTTGCCAAGCAATGGAGAAATGGCCCCAGATGGGCAGAGCATCATCCCATAGGGGCTTGACAGGAGGATCCCAGTCAGGGTGTTTGAGGGAGTCCGTCTCTTTGTCTCCCCACTTAAGAAAAATGTTTAAAAAAGAAAAAAATACAGTGGTCTTTTGCAGCCGTATGTTCTAATCACCGCAGACTTCAAACTCATACACATATGTACATAAAATCAGTGTTTATAAAAAATGTGTTAAACAGAGAAGGAATGAGCCGTGGCCTGGTGGCTTAATGGATAGAGTGCTGTCCCTGTTTGCCAAGGTTGCAAGTTTGATTGCTAGTCAGAGCATATATGAGAAAGCAATAAGTACACAAATAATTGCAACAACTATATGGAAAAATCAATCAAATCAATGGAAAAATTTTAAAAAATCAGAGAGAAAGAATGAGCCATTGTCCACTAAAACTAAGCAAAAATCTTATTCCTGGCTAAAAATCTAGGACAAAGTTATAAACCAAGCTGATTATACAACTTCTATAATCTCAAGGAAATTCATTTGTGCATATATACAATCACATACAGTATAGAATTAGATAAAATATTGTCTTAGCAATGTTATACTTCATTATTTTCCCCATAACCAAAGCATAGATTTTTGTAGTGTTACATCACTTTCATACTGCTTTTATTTTCACTGTGGCCTAGAAGTTTTCTGTTATAGAATAGATTGATCTTACCTCAGCGTGCAAAATTACACCAAAATTGATTTGATTCCTTCAGCTTTTCTACTTAAATGTCACTAAGCTTGCATGACCAGGGCAGAATGTACTCTTCTTCGGGTACATACTACTTGCATACCTTATTATGCTTTCTAATTGAGAAAATTGTCAGTGGCAAACCTAAGTGCTTCTACTAATAAAAACTAAATTCAGAGATTCAAGTGACCTTATCCAACTTGCTAATGCCCTTCAAGTATTAAAGTAGAAAATCCAAAATTTTACTAGTACTGCAGTCAAGTAGTTGTTTCATTTTAGAGTCAAATATGAAGATGGAGAGATAAATTATACACTTCATAAAATAAATAGCACATTCAGATACTATGTCACATTATCATATTCTGAGTTCTTTGCAAAGACATTTTAACTGTCAAATGTAAATATAAAATTTAAAAATACAAGTATATGTTTTTAAAGTATGGTGTATAATATTTTTAATAAGTATAGTTGGGTTCTCATTTTATGAACTCTATTTTATTTCTGAGTAAAAACCACAGCATTTATGGGCTGATTTCAGGGAACAAATATATGTGCACTTTTCGTCTCTTCATGTTGATTTCAAATTCTTTAAATAAATGGCATTTATGGAGCTATTTTAGAGTAGACTTATTCCAGATAGTGAAAAAAAAGTCATTAAATTTCCCTGAGAAATGTTAGCAAAATTTAGTGGAAGTCACTCTAGATTGAAAATAATTCTCTGTTCATCTTGGTTCGTATATTAACACAATGTTATTAACACATTTTTAAACCTCACTTTTCTCATCTGTAAAATGAGGTACATTTTTAGAATTCAATAACATTTATTGGTAGACTTATATTGGCTTGCTAATGAATACCTTGTGTTTATAAAAAGTAGAACATGCATTGTGACTTGGTGAGAAATGGTCTTAGTCCTAGAAATAGCAACAGCTCTCAGTTATTGAGAGACTTGCAAATATGGAGCTGAGTGTAAGGCACAATTACAGTTTATTTTTCATACACATACAACTTGGTAAAATTGCTAATATTTTCAGTTTAAAATAATGTGTGTCAGAAATGCTAAGACTATTGCACAATTAGTAAATAAAAGTATTAAAACCAAACTCAGATTTCATCTGACAATTCCAAAATGCAAATGTTTCCTCCATACACTAATAATAAAAACTGAATCTTTTAATCTACTGAAATTATCTATTATGGTAGAAAAATGCAGAATTCACGTTAGTAAAACTGACAGAGTTCAGCTATAAGAAAGTGATAACAATTGAAATATCAGAAGAAAAATTGGAAGATGAATGAGATTGTTTACCTACAAAGCATGAATGGGAAGGAGATATGGAAGGAAGTGATTGTTTTCTTTTTTTATGTAATCCTGATTGTGAAAACATGCTAGTATTTTGTGTACTCAAAAAAAGAAGAAGAAAAAATAACTAAACAGAAAGTTTGGGAGAACCTTAAAATTAAATAAAAACAGAAACAAGATACCAAACTCTATTTTAAATGAATAAAATAACCACACCAAAGAGTGGATGGGAAGAAAGAACAAGAGCAAATATAATCTGAATGCCTTATTTGGACTTGGTGACCTAAACTAAAAACAACAAAAAAATGTTAAACTCTAGTTAGTAGACTTGTTTTTCACAGGGACTTAAGTTAGCAATTCTAAAATCATTTTATCTATAAAATTTAGAACTTAGTAAATATATATATATCTGTAATGAGAACCAGCTTTATCAAGGATGAGAGTTATGATACAGAAAGGGAAAAATGATAGCATAAACCCTGTCATGTTGAATTAGGATATATACAGATAGTGAGGAACAAATGTAGAAGCCAAATGTGTGTGTGAGAGACAATTTCCTTACTCTATCAGCTAATGAGGCTAAGAAGCAATAAAAACACAGAAGCAATGGGCACACAGTACCCAGAACTTGGTTTCTAAATACTACTTTTCACAAATGGGAAACAATGAAAGAAATGCCTGAATCCAGAGATATGTCTGAAAAATTACAAGGTAATCCTAAAATACCCTGATTTGTCAGAACTAAGAAATTATTAAAATACATGATAGGAATAGGTCAAAAGAAACTCGAGTCAGCTTGAATGGGTTTAGACTAGAGATATCTGAGCCAATTTGCACCTCAAAACAAATAATAATAAAGGATTATAATCAATTCAGTAAACTAATCTGAACTCCTTGAGCATGTCATTGTCTGAAATGCAAAGAAAGATTCAGGAATTGTGTCAGATTAAAGGAAGCTAAAGACATATGAGAAATGGATGTAATTCATAATCTTTTTTTAAAAATTATTTTATTTTATTTTATTCATTTTAGAGAGGAGACACAGAGTGAGAGAGAGAGAGAGAGAAAGAAAGAAAGAGAGAAAGGGGGTAGGAGCTGGAAGCATCAACTCCCATATGTGCCTTTACCAGACCAGTACAGGGTTTTGAACTGGCGACCTCAGTGTTCCCAGGTCGACGCTTTATCCACTGCGCCACCACAGGTCAGGCAATTCATAATCTTGGTTGAATTTTACTATGAAATATATCATTTAGACAATTGGCAAAAATCTAAATATGCACTTTGCTATATAATAATACTATATTATTATTGAATTTCCTGTTTTGATCATTTTAATGTGGCTATTTATTTAATAGGCTGTTTGTATTTTTAGAAAATACTATTAAAGGATCATTAAGTCTACAATTTATTGTCCAGTGATTCAGAAAAATAATTGTACACAGAGGGAGACACATAAAGATATACACACAAAGAAATCATACAAAGGAAAAAATATATCTAGCAATATGTTAACACTTCAGGAAACTGCATGATGGACCTATGAAATTTTTTTGAGTACCATATTTGCAAGTTTTCTACAAGTCTGAACATACATTAATGCACAATACTCTTAGCCTGACCAGGCGGTGGTGCAGTGGATAGAGTGTCAGACTGGGATGCGGAAGACGCAGATTGAGACCCCAAGCTCACCAGCTTGAGCGTGGGCCCATCTGGCTTGAGCAAAAAAGCTCGCCAGCTTGGACCCAAAGTTGTTGGCTTCAGCAAGGCATGGCTGGGTCTGCTGAAGGCCCGCAGTCAAGGCACATGTGAGAAAGCAATCAATGAACAGCTATGGTGTCCCAATGACAATAAAAAGCTAATGATTCATGCTTCTCACCTCTCTCCATTCCTGTCTGTCTGTCTGTCCCTATATATCCCTCTCTCTGACTCTATCCCTTTAAAACAAACAAACAAACAAACAAAAAGCAACAATGGGCTTCAAATTTCTAATTGTGAAAAATTTTGATGATCAAAAAGAATCTTTGCAAATATAAAATTTAAGAAAACAAATTAAGTCTTCATGGTGGCATTCATCCCATCAAGCATGATTGAAGCATAATTCTTAAAGTTGAATTTCAAATTTATCTTTACACCAAAACAGCTGTAATCCGGCACTATTTTTAGATTTATAATACTTGTTTTTCATAATAATACGATACATGTTGGGCTGGAATGTTGTTAGGCAAAGTATGTTTATCAGCTCCTTTGTTTATTGTTTAATATTGCCCCGAAACAATGAAATTTAGTATAATTCCCCTCCCAATTTTTAGAGTACTACAATATCTCATGCAATAATTGTCAATGTAAAAAGAGATAAGAGGAAGGTGATATTCTATGTACTATATTTTTAAAGAAACTTATACTGTTTCAAAGAAAGACTAATTTCACTCTCAACTTAAGCTCAGAACCTTTGGGTATGTTTGTGCACAAGACTGTTTTCTTATACTCTGTTCGGGTGTTTTCAGATTTGTTTAATTAATTTCATGTTCTGAAATGCTTAGACCAAAAATGTTCAGTATTTTTTTAGTATTTCTACTCAAAATGAGTTGACATAATGTGAAACTACAAATGCTGATATTAAATGATAATTTTAAAAGAAAGAATATCTACACATCTTCCTTTTGAGAGGGAACTTACACAAATAAAAACAACTAGAAAATAATTGATACACTTGTCAAAGAGCTTTAAATTTGCTGGCACTGAATCACTATAACATTAATTCCACTGAATTAATATAACAAAGACAACAAATGAAAACATGTCATTGCCTAAGGTTTTATTGATATTATATGTCTTTCATCTTATTTACCTTAAAATAACTTTTTGAGAGGCAAGATAAAATCTTGTATATTGAGAATTGGAGAAAAAGTGTCTGCAAATTTCTAATAATTTAATGCTTTTATTATTTTTAACTTAACATATATCTTCCCCTGTATTTTTTAAATGGTCAATTGATAATATGAGAATATTATAATGAGCCCTTGTCTTTTGAAAAATGAAACTGACAAAAATATAAAAAAATCCCAAGACTGAGAGAACAAACAAGCTTAGAGAAAATAATTTTTACATTTTTGTGTACAGAAAATGCTCGTTACTCTCCATAGATTATCCACCTTCTTCATCCTCTACATCACTTGGTCTCAGAGTTTAAAATAAAATTGTTTTGCATGCTATATCTGTCTTAAAACTCAACATTTTTTGCAAAGCTTTTCAGAAGCAATATCTTAGCAATATCATTAAGAATAGGCAATAGATTGAAAAAAGAAGAGGACATTTCTGAAACATTGATTGCTATTGAGAATAAGGAAGTAGAAAGTAGCAGAAACTGAGAGAGAATAACAAATAGAACAAAACTGGAGAAGATATAAAGAAGGCAGTTTTTATTGGTATGATTTCCCCTTTTTGATGTCTCAATAACAGTTTTAGTTTACTCAGGACAGATAACTTTTTAACATTAAACAACTTCCTCTACCTTAGTGCCTTACTCCCTTTACACCAATAAAAAGATGATTGAAAATTTTTATAAAGAATTAAATATGCTCAGTAATCCTTAATACTTTATATGTTGCCAGCAAAATATGATACAATATCCTTCTAATAAAATTTCATTGCTTTTGTTAATCTATTTGATCTGCAAACCTGAAACTGGCTCTTTTATAAATTGGATCGTTTTATTGAGACAATTTACCAGGTTCTTATTAGCTAGAATTCTCTAGTGTTAAAAACAAAAAAAATGGCCAAATATGGTGTCACTTATGCTGAACCTCATGTCACTAAAGTAAGATTTAATTGGAGTTGTGGATTTCCCAGAAATAAAATCTTAAACCAATCACTAATTAGCTCATCAGCACTAGTTCGGCAATCTGCCTGATAGACTGTGCCACTTCTTAAAAGGGAAATGGCCTTGTGATAGCAACCTGTTTTTTGTTGTTAGTTTGTTTCTGTGTAGTATAACTTCCTGTTCCTACTGCCTTAAACCGACAAGTCTTTCATTTCGTACATCTCCTTGGAGCTCTTTTCTTTCTGTTATATTGGTTACTGCTCGAGTTGAACTGATTTTTCCTCAGATTAACACAGCATTTTTAATATACCTCCATTTACCTTTTAACACCAGAGAAGTAGGCCAACGGAATATATACATTCAGAGAGAGCAAGCAAGAGAAAGAGAGAATGAGAGGGGAGACACTGATTTTAAGGGATTGGCTCACTTAATTTTGGGGGCTGGCAAGTCTAAGAGTTGTAGGGCAGGCTTCCAGGCTGGAACTCAGGCAGTATTTCTACTGCTCAGAACTGTTTCTTCCTCAAGAAACAGCAGTCTGCTCTTGAGGACTAAAGTGATTGGCTAAAACCCACCTACATTATCATAGGTAACCTACTTCACATTATTGCAAATGTAGTCACACCTACAAAATACCAGCACTGCAGTATCTGGATTAGTGTTTGACTATACTCTTGTCAAGTTGACAAATAAAATTTACCATCACAAAGTTTGTCACTAATCTTAAATATTAAGTACCATCAAGACACTTTATAAACTCACTGACAAAGATTTTTTTTCTGACCAGAGTCTAGCAAGAATCCTTGGAAGCCCTTTATTTTTTTAATATATATTTTTTATTAATTTTAGAGAGTATAGGGAGAGAGAGAGAAGGGAGGAACAGGAAGCATCAACTTTTATATGTGCCTTGACTTGACAAGCCCATGGTTTCAAACCTGTGATCTCAGCATTCCAGGTCAATGCTTTATCCACTGTGCCACTACAGGCCAGGCTTGGACTAGGTCCTTTTTGATTAGGTTTCTGCCTTGGCCTATAAGACTTGAAAAAAATAATAAAGAGTACTGACATACTTTCTAACATTTCAAGACAATATCACTGAGATGGCCCTCGTCTCACTTTAAGTAACTACCTAAGATAACTCAAGGCTTTCAAAACAATTTGCTATGTTTTCCAGTCAATGACCAAAGAGGGGACCCATCTCTCAGTCTCTGTGGGAAGGTAGGAACCTAACTTCATAACTACCAGTTAGCAAATCTACATGCATTTCATATGGATTAACCCCTGAATTTTTTTTAATTTTTTACTTTCCTGACTTTAACGAGCCTCTGTTTACCCCACTCCTTAGTCCAGTGGTTCTCAAAGTGTGTGCCAGGGTGCACTGGTTCACCCTAGAAAATTTCCAGGTTTATCCTATGGTATTCCAGAGAAATATGTGCCTGTTGGGGACCAAAAAATCAACAGGGTTTTTGGAGTTTAGATTTTGGGAGGACAGAGGCTGTAAACTGACAGTCTGCCCAATCCCCCACATCACTTGCCTGACTAGGTTGCAAAAGGCTGTTAAGCTGTGATGCTGGATTGTTTACACTATCCCCATGTTCCCCGGAAAAACTGGAGGCAAGTTTCTTCTATCCTTTGTTTGATGAAAAGTTAACAAGATATGTATGGTGGGGGTTTTCTGCACTCAATACAATTAAGAGTAAAAAGAGAGAAATTCTTCAATGTATTGACAAGGAAATGAGAGTTTGCCTTTCAAATATATGCCCAAACATTGAAGAAATCCCTAGGACACATCAGGCTTTTGCTTCTCATAAACACAAGAATGAAAAAACTTAACACATTCGCCCCAGGATGGGCTAAATTTACTAAATCTTACTAAGAATGTATCTATATATATATAAAAAGATAACTTTTCTTAACCCCTCTTTTTATAAATTCTAAAAGGCATAACTCAAAAAAATGTAACATAAAAATGTTTTTTAATGTCAGAATAAATTTAATTTTGTCATATTACCATAAAAGCATGGTTGGACTTTATATTTTTTTCTATAATATTTGACTTAATTATTATAACATATTTGTGAGAAATTTTATATAGTGCGCCTACAATTATTTGTAGGATTTTAAATGTGCCCCGACTTCAAAAAGTTTGAAAACCACTGCCTTAGTCCCTTATTCTCCCTTTAAAACACCCAGTCACCTGTGTACAATTCAGAGTTTGGTTCATGTTGGGCAGATAAAATATATTATGATCACTTTGATAAAGATTGCGCTTCCCACATGGAAGTTCGTTGATATTAATGTGTGTTCGGGGACAGGCTGTGGGCAGGCTGGGTCGTTATAGCCTAAGGCTTAGTTTTAAGAGTAAGCTTTTCCCCACACCCTTGACTGATTGGATGATGTAGGATGGTGCGCTCTCCTGAGGAATCCCATTATGCCTCAGATGGGTGACTTTGTATCAGAAACTTTCTTGTTTGTAGATTGGATTAAGGGTTTGGAATTCTACATTATAAAGTGGGACAGACCAGTAGCTTGATCTCTCTCTTGGTTCCTGAGGAATTAGAGAGAACAGCAGATTAAGGCCACGTAGAGGCCAGGAGAAGCAGTCAAGATGGTAGAGTGCTGAGAGAGAAGTGAGTTTGTGCAGAGTTTGTGCAGGAAGAGATGGGGAACAGAGGTGAATAAGTCTGGTGAGCTAGAAACCTTTGATTCTAGGAAACTCAGATAAGTCAGTAGCTTTGTGAGCACTGAATGAGTGGGTTTTGGAGCCCAGTGTGTGTTTTTGCTTGCCTGCCGGGTGCAAGCTAGAATTAAAGCTGATGGCTCACCAGTTCTTGGCTCCATTGTTTCATTACCGACTGTTCAAATCTAATGGGAACCTGCATTGGCCAGGCGGCTGTGATTGTGGCCGCGACTATTGGCTTTACAGTTCACCTTTGATTCTTTTTCCTATCTGCAATAGCATTTTACTGATTAAAATCTGTCCTTACTAATTTAACTAGTGTCTGGTTTTTTCTTTGACACCACTTTTATTTCCAAAAAAAATGAAGAAACATTTAAAGAACACTAGAGACAACATATTATTAATTAAAATATTATTATAAAACCAATTAATATTATTCATATTTGTAGTAATTTTAATAATTAATTTGTTAATATCTGAAAACCTCTGATGTCATGACAAAACCAATAAAATTACATTTTACAAGACAGTGTTAATTAAACATAAAGACTCTATTATACTGAGGTGACTCTATGTTATATAAGCAAACAACCTAAGGACAACCAGCAGTCACAAACAGGAAACTAAGATTTTATAGCCACTCAATAATTTCCTTTCTTTGTTTCCATATTTTTTCTATTTGTCTTTCCCTAGGCTCCTGTCCTTTCAGGGCTATTAATCACTTTTGGTTTGGCACTGCCCAATTCCCATAGACTTTTTTACCAAATAAACTCTTAATGTTTTTAATATGTGCCAGTTTATCTTTTAAAAAGGAAAAATTAAAAATTAAAGTGTTGCTGAATGATTTGGGGAGATAAAGAAGTATTTTAGAAAACAAAACCAAGGTGTGTGTGTGTGTGTGTGTATTTCTCGAGAAAAATAATGAATGACTAAAAACCCTTTTCTCTGAAATCACCATTGTTACCCTGATTATATGGTTGAAATAAACAATATGCCTTGCAAAATTACTGAAGTCCTTCACAGTTAAGTCAAAGATGACTTCCTTTAAATCTTAATTCTTCTACTCATAAAGAATTCTACCTGGATTTTATTTCAATTCCTGTTATAGAGTATCTACCACGCCACTTTGCTTTTTCTTTGTTCTAGTTTTATATGTCCTGACATATAAATAACAGTGCACATCTCCTCACACAAAATGTTCTTTCCCCTGGAGGGAATCACATCTCAACCTAATCCAATCCATACATTCAATGCAGAATTCTTTCACTTATAACTACTCCATCTGCCTCTTCCTGTCATTATTCTAGATACAAACATATACCAAATATCTCTTAGAGCTCTATTTATATATTTTTTAAAAACTTAAAATCTTATATTTTTAACTTTATCAATTCCTGATTATATCCAGCTACATTTACTTTTATATAGAATATATAGTACTTATGTTACTACTAATATACATAATTATATATACATACACAGAGATTGGTAGGTATGTAGATAGATGTAGATATAAATGCATTTGTAATTTTCAGCTAAGCACACACGGTATGTTTGTAGTAACTGAAGAAGCATTCCTTCCTTCATTGGGATACATAGAGCATAGGTAGTTAAAAATCCTGAAAGACTAATCAGACCCTCAAAAGATGAAGTGAACAATGTAATACTGGTTTAAACTAAAAGAAAACAAATAATCTTTAAATGAAGAGTCTACTTTTCAATCCTGCATATCACCTTTTGTATCAATTGGAATATGAATGACCGAACAAAATTAGATAATTTTTTAAATAAAGGATTTTTTAACATGGAATTGTATTTGAATACATTTTAGCTCCATGATAAGAGGATTACCAAGCTATTTAAATCTATAATCTCAAAAGATCCTAATTTTGCTCTGGCTGGTTGGCTCAGTGGTAGAGCGTCATTCCAGTGTGTGAATTACCTGGGTTTGATTCCTGGTCAGGGCACACAGAACTGACCATTTGCTTCTCCACCCCCCCCCCTCTTTCCTTCTCTATCTCTTTCTTCCCCTCCTGCAGCAGCCATGGCTTGATTGGATTGAGCAAGTTGGTCCCAGGCACTGAGGATGGCTCCATGACCTTACTTCCTGCACTAAATTAGCTTGGTTGCCAAGCAACAGAGCAACAGCTTCAGATGTGCAGAGCATTGCCCCACAGGTGGCTTGCCAGGTGAATCCTGGTCCTGTTTTGGAGAGAGTCTGTCTTTCTTCCTCCCTGACTCTCACTTCAATAAAAAAAAAATCCTAATTCATGTATTTGATACTTAATTTTCTTCCCTTTCCCATCTCACTACAAATTGTTTTAAAATATTTAAAAATAATTAAATCATCTTAATCATTAGAGAAATTCATTTGGGTGAAGTTATTCATGAAGAGGAGTATGCAAATAAAATAAAGTGCACATCATTTCATTTTTATGTTGGAAGATAAAGACAGCTAGGTTCCATTGTAAAATGTTTTTGCTTCTGTTTAATTAAATTTGGTTTTTCTTTCACTAAGAAAATAATCTATTATTGTTTCAAAGAAAAAGGTAGGAAAAAGAATCAGATATAAGTATTCTGCTTGTTAAGTCATCGAAAAGGAAAGCTAAAGACCAGCTTTAGTCATTGCTAATGTTTTCATATAACTAAGCATATGTAAAATGGAAGGATTTTGCAGTTTCCTTTTTTTTCTGTAATTATTTCAATGGTTGTTAATCATTTATTCTCAACATAACTGAAAACCTTATAACACAAAGGGAGTGGAAATGTAGCAAAATTGTTGTTAAGCTTTTCATGCTACAATAGTCATTTAAAAAAAAAGTTTTAAGAAAAGGCTAAATTAAGAAACCAAGATTTTAGTTTCTAAACCAAACATTGGTGATTGCAAGTCTCCTAGCTATACCAGGCTCATATTTCTGTCTCTATAACAAAAGAGGCTTAAAGTATCAAATCCATAAGGTTTACAAAAACTTGAAAATTCTATGTCTTTTAAACCTTTCAAACTAAAGTTTCACTTTTGAAACATTTTAATGGCTATACTAGTTAAAAAAATAATTAAAATTTGAAAAAATTGTCTATATCAGGGGTTGGGAACATTTTTGGCTGAAAGAGCCATGAACGCCACATATTTTAAAATGTAATTTCGTGAGAGCCATACAATATGTTTAACATTAAATACAAGTAAATGTGTACATTTTATGTAAGATCAACACTTTTAAAGTACAACAAGTTTCTGAATTCTTTTTAATAACATTGTTATGCTGTTGCTAACCAATGAAGAATAAAGTACTTCTTACCATTATTGCAACTTCTGTTGCTGCATGGATTTGCTGACGGCTTTGTAGTCTGGTTGATACATGGTGAGGTTAAGCTTCATGCAGGTGTTGAGACTTCCATCCTTGAAATTTGATTGTAGGTTGGTCTTAATGTTCTTTACATGTGAGAAAGACTGCTCACATACATACATAAAGCCAAACATTGCCAGTCCAGAAATACATGCTGGAGTTTGTGGTTCGTGATGGGAAGCATGTTCCAAGTTTTGACAATCAGCTGGTCTGTGGGTTGAAGTTTTTTTCATTTCTCCCCACTTGTGTTTGCTCGCCAACTCTGCTTGCTGTTGTGCAAGTCTTTCCAAATCTTCATTCAGTGACTTGAAATTATTCACCCACATGTCCAAGGCCTTCAGGTCAGCAGCTTGTGGCTTAAAATCTTTGATGGAGACACCGGGGATGTAACTCAGGTTAGCGCTGTCCACTGCATACTCGTGTGGATGTTTGATGAACTTAAAAAAATGAGTACATCGCCTGACCAGGCGGTGGCACAGTGCATAAAGCATCGAACTGGGATGCGGAAGACCCAGGTTCGAGACCCCGAGCTCACCAGCTTTAGCGTGGGCTCATCTGGCTTGAGCAAAAGCTCGCCAGCTTGGACCCAAGGTCGCTGGCTCCAGCAAGGGATGGCTCAGTTTGCTGAAGGCCCGCAGTCAAGGCACATGTGAGAAAGCAATCAATGAACAACTATGGTGTCTCAATGGAAATGAAAGACTAATGATTGATGCTTCTCATTTCTCTCTGTTCCTGTCTGTCTGGCCCTATCTATCCCTCTCTCAGACTCTCTCTCTGTTTGTGTAAAAAAAAAAATAAAATAAAAAATAAAGAAAGATGAGTACATTGATGAAATTCTACAAAGCGCACTTTGAATGATGGCAGAAAATTAGATATGAGGCCCACTAGCTTCTGGAGATCAAGATGTTGAGAAGGGTCACTTGCTTTGCATGCATCTTTAAACTCTTCCAGTTTTTCAAAGTGTAGTATAGGACCTGTTTCAATGTCAGCAATGAAGAGTTCCAGCTTATTTTCAAATGCAAACACTGCTTGTTGAAGGGATAAGACTGTATTTCCAATGCCTTGTATTTTCACATTGAGCTGGTTCAGATGTTCACTTATGTTCTCGAGATAGTAGAACTTCAAGGGTCACTCAATGTTAGCTAACTCAGGATGCTTGACATTATTCATTTCAAGAAAAGTCCGGATTTTGTTCAGACAAGCCATGAAACGGCTGAGCACCTTCTCTCTTGACAACCAACGCACATTACTGTGCAGAAGCAGACCAGGATAATTATTCCCAACTTCATCCAGCAGTGTTTTAAACTGCCAATCATTTAAAGCTCGGGCAACAATAAAGTTGACCACCTGAATGACCAGCGACATCACCTCACCAAGTGACTCCCCACACGTCTGAGCGCAAAGCGCCTCCTGATGTAAGATACAGTGAAAACTTAGGATGGGTCTCTTTTTATGTTCATGAAGAAGTGCTATGAATCCTCTGTTTTTCCCCACCATGCAAGAAGCACCATCAGTACACACCGAAATAAGTTTATCCATTGGTAGACTTTTTTCTTTAGCGAACTCAGTGAAAGACTTGAATAAATCCTCCTCTCTTGTTGTCTCTTTCATAGGCAAAACAGCAAGACTTTCCTCATGGAGTGTGTCACTGACAACATTCTTTGCAATCATGCTGAACTGGGATAAATGGCTTACGTCTGTTGACTCATCCAAAGTGAGAGAAAAGAATGGTCCTTCACTTGAGTTGCCTCATTTTGATTTGCCATCATGATGGTCCCATCATGAACAGTTCTTGCTGACAGAGGCATGTCTTTTATTCATTTGATTATCTTGTCTTTATCTGAAATGTCGTCAAAAAGTTCATTGGCAACATCAAGCATAGATGTTTTGGCATACACCCCATCTGTGAATGGCTTTAACCAATTGCTAAAGCACCAGCAAAGCTAGCCGAATACCAGTCACCTTGTTGGGCCCAAACATAAAGTTGCTGCTGACTAGTTTGTACTCTGCACAGTAGCTCTTGATATGCTTTCTTCCTGCTGTCCCCCACTGGATATTTCAATGCAAATGTAGTATGGCGTGTGTCGAAGTGCCACTTTATATTTGACCATTTCATCGATGCAATTTTATCATTGCATATTAGACACAATGCAGAACCTACTCTCTCCACAAAGGCAAATTCCTCTGTCCATTCCTGCTGAAAAGTATGATACTCCTCATCTCTTTTTCTTTTAGCCATCTTCTTCATCAAAAGAGTTTTTGCAATTAGCTAGCTGACTACTTGATTAAAAGAAAGGAAATTTACTTCCTAACCTCACAACAACCCATGTACATTATGCATTATCCAATAAAAATTTTGTGTTGTCCCGGAGGACAGCTGTTATTGGCTCCAGCCACCAGCAACCATGAACATGAGCGGTAGGAAATGAATGGATTGTAATACATGAGACTGTTTTATATTTTTAACATTATTGTTTTTATTAAAGATTTGTCTGTGAGTGAGATGCAGCCATCAAAAGAGCCACATCGGCTTGCAAGCCATGGGTTCCCGAACCCTGGTCTATATGAAATAGTAATGTTTTCTTAATCATTATTAAGCTGATAACTTCATAAAGTTACGAACCCAATTCTAAAGCAGCTATGATGATGTTGCAAACAATAACAACCATGTCAAAAACTACAATAAGAAATAGCAGTAGTAAACATAAAAAAAATTCTAAACTTCTTCGGGAGCCTGAAAGAGATGTTAGAATATTAAAGAACAAATAAACAAAAGTACAGCATGAAACAAAACAGTATGGGAAAGAAACAACCAGATATACAATAAACTTAATACTAAAGAAAACTAAGACAAAAAGAATAATATTGTTTCAAACTATAGGTTGTTTTGTTTGCTTGGCTTTTTATAGATTTACAAGTTTGGCCACTAGAAAATAATCAAAATATCTAAATAATGTTTCAGACATTTAAAAAAATAAAACAGAGCCTGACCAGGCAGTGGCGCAGTGGATAGAGCATCGGACTGGGATGCAGAAGACCCAGGTTTGAACCCCAAGCTCACCAGCTTGAGCACTGGCCCATTGGCTTGAGCAAAAGCTTGCCAGCTTGGACCCAAGGTTACTGGCTCCAGCAAGGGGTGTCTTGGTCCGCTGAAGGCCCGTGGTCAAGGCACATGTGAGAAAGCAATCAATGAACAACTATGGTGTCGTAATGCAACAAAAAACTAATGATTGATGCTTCTCACCTCTCTCCATTCCTGTCTGTCTGTCCCTATCGATCCCTCTCTCTGACTCTCTCTCTCTGTCTCTGTCTCTGTAAAAAATAATAATAATAAAACAGAGGTATTTATTTATTTTTTAATCTGAACTTATGTTACCAGGGGTTAAGAAAATAGCTTTTATTTTATAATTTTCTACATTGTCTCAGCAGTTGTAAATTCTGTAATCATTTTGTGCTTTAAAAAAACAACTCATATTTAATCAATTTAGAAATGGCTATCAATATTAATTTAGATGAGAAAGATTATGTTCAGTATACATATGAGGTTTAAGATAAGATCTTTGGAGTGTAGAACTTTGGGGCCACCCAGAGCCTGGGATCATGTTTAGGAGGAACACTTAGTCCTTTCTTCAGTCTTCATATTGCAGAAATATTACAATCAATGGTAGAACACTCTCTAATTCAATTGATTGAGATGAACTGGTAACTTTAAGAAAATCAAGATTCATTCTTTCCCACGATACAGCATTATAGTTCATTAGAGTAAAATTATTTTCCCCATGACTTTGGACAAATTCAGCTTATAAAATCAGAATGACATAGTTAAAAGTTCTTCCTATTATTATTATTTTTGTATTTTTGCAAAATGAGATGTAGGGGGCAGCAGACAGACTCCCACATGGGCCTGACAGGGATCAACTCAGCATGCCCACCAGGGGGTGATGCTCAGCCCATCTGGGGCATTGCTCCGCTGCAAGCGGAGCCATTGTGTAGCACCTGAGGCAGAGGCCATGGAGCCATCCTTAGTGCCAGGGCCAACATTGATCCCCTGGAGCACTGCTGCAGGAGGGGAAGAAAGAGATAGAAAAAAAGGAGAGGGGGAAGGTTGGAGAAGCAGATGGGCGCATCTCCTGTTGGTCCTGGTCGGGAAATTGCAATTCTAAGATATTTGAAAATTTAGGTTCCTCTATTTTTAGGTTGCAAGTAACTAAAGAATTATTGGTGTTAAAATTGTAATGTGCCTATAAGCAGAGAATTCCACGATACTTACGTTTTCATGCAGTTCCTGAGCTACTGGTTTGCAATCTTTTTTATATATATGGAAATTAACTCCCAGCCTGAGTCAAACAACCTGATTTCCTAGCACATTGTAATTTCATGGGCCAAATTAAGTAGTAGATCATGAGACACAAATAGACTTGTTGCTAGAGATAGTACCAAGGCATAATTCTCAAACATTTTTCTTCTTAATGTGGAGTACTGTGTAAAATTATAAAATTGCTGTATTTGGTACAGTAAACCTAGCTTCTCAGAAATTACACTGATAAAATTGTGATAAATAAGGTAATCAACATCTTCACTGATTCCATAAATATTTAATAAACATCTATGTGTTTATTGGTATTAATTGTGTGATATTGGTAATCATTCACAGATGAATGAAGTAGACAGAATCTCAGAACTCATGAAGGTTAGTCACTATACATAATAATTCATTAAAAAGAACAAAACAGTCTGACCAGGCGGTGGCGCAGTGGATAGAGTGTCGGACTGGGATGCGGAAGACCCGGCTTCATGACCCTGAGGTCGCCAGCTTGAGCGCGGGCCCATCTGGCTTGAGCCAAAGCTCGCCAGCTTGAACCCAAGGTCACTGGCTACATGTGCTGAAGGCCCATGGTCAAGGCACATGTGAGAAAGCAATCAATGAACAACTATGGTGTCACACGGCAACAAAAATCTAATGATCGATGCTTCTCACCTCTCTCCATTCCTGTCTGTCTGTCCCTATCTATCCCTCTCTCTGACTCTCTCTCTGTCCCTGAAAAATAAAAAAGAGAACAAAACACTTTTCTTAATGGTTTTATTTTATTAAATGAGAAACATAACTTATTAAAATAGGAGGTAAGAAATTGCTAAGAGAAAGTAGAGCAAATCTGCCCTGACCACAAAGCTCAGAGCATCTGCCCGGTACCTCGAGGTTGCTTGCTCAATCCCGGATCCCCAGTTAGTGCATATAAAAGAATCAGTCAATGAGTGTGCATATAAGTGAAATAGCAAACCATTGATCCCTTCTCTCTCTTTGTCACTTCTTCTCTCTCTAATATCAATAAGTAAAAAAATAGAGCTAATAGCTAAACAATAAGTAATCAAATAAGATGTATGATGATAAAGATTGCAGTTACAAACAACATTAAATTCAAGAAAAAAAATAGATCAATATGTGTTCAAGGAACTGTACAGTGTATATTTGGACTGAATTTAAATATAATGTGTACAGATAAGCATTTATTAGCATAACAAAGAATCTAAGTGAAAGAATGAAAAAGGGAACAAATCTGGCACAAATTAATGACTGATAAGGCATCTTATCAGGCTATGACCACTTTACACATTTAATTAGATGTGTGATTATAGGAGAGACCAGAACCAGTTAATTAACTTCCTTAGAGTTAAAAACACATTCTATATATAGCAGCTAATTAATTAATAATATGCTATTCATATCTATGTCTTGATTTTTTCATGATGGCTCATTCCATTTTATATAGTAGTGTGTCATCCAGTAAAGTGATTTAGTAAATTTATTTTATATCTCTAAATTAAGCTTGCCCATATTCTGTTTTGTACTGTCAACATAAAGACAAACTGTCTGTGTTAGCCTTTACAACGCTTGCAATTGAGGTACTATGAAGGGAGGAGGCTGCATCAGTACAGTTAGAAAAGCATGCAAATGTAGAAGTTAATTTTCAGAGTTAATGCTGTCTTTGAAAAACATTTTAAAAAATGAAATTCGTGATTTTTGAAAACAAAATTGTCAGATGATAATAAATCTCTATATCCATTTCAGAAAATGTGATCATCATTGAAACAGACTAGAATCAGGCTGCAAGAGCTGTTTTGTGAACTAGAGGAGGGGCTAAAGTTAGTATGCATGTCCAGATGGTCAAGAGCTCTGGAACACACTGTCTATATGTACCAGATAAATAAATCTGTTTAACTTTGTCTAATATACTGCTTTCATTGTAACCTAAGTTGAAAATATTTATAAGAAACAAGGGTCTTATCTCTTTAAGATGCCATGGAATGACCATGAGTAAACAAAAAGCACTGAAATCAGAAAAATAAACTGCTACTAAATGAAGGTCACACTACTGGAGGTTTAAATAAGAAACCCAGAATATCCACAGTCAGAAGAAAGTCTTAAGATAAGTCGATCATTATTTCAATTATATAGCCTAACCAGCATCCTGATTAATAAAGAATATATTTTTATCATAATACTAATTCTAAATAACAAATGAGAAAAAAAAAAAAACCCTAATCTGTGTTAAAAGAAGTAGGAATATAGAACAGGCATAATCACAATTAGAAATAAATGTTTACTTAGAATTAACTATGAGATATTGGTCACACAACAGATATTTGTTTAAAAATATGCGTAATTTACACAACTTGTTTTACATATTCTTTAATAGTAAATATTTTGGTGAATAAATTTAGCACTTAGAGTAAATATCCAATGCCAATTAAAATGAGAAAAACAGTAATATTACTGATGATAAGGGTGTGTGGTAGGAAAAATATACATGCAAGCTGACCGGTACCCTACCTTGCACCCCTTCCCTTCTTTCCCATAATTCACGACATCAAACCAGTGACTTTCGCTGCTTTCCATGAGACTCAGGGGGGCCAAATCAACAGCTTTTGGCTTTTTCCCCCCTCTTCCCCTTATTGACGGTTGAAGGAAGGGCTCCAGCCTTTTCATTCAGAAGCATCAACTCATCGCTTCTCGGCCTTTTGGCTAAGATGAAGTATAGTATTGGAGGCATCAACTTCTGCCCCCAACTTGGGCTGAGAAGGAACTACCCAGCTCTTCCCTCCTCCTATCACCTTTCCTTTCCCACCCCTGTTTATTCCCCCCCACCCTCTTTCCTCTGAAGCCACTTTATATGCTTTCATGTGCCACCTGACCCTCCAGTAAAAAAAAAGTGAGAACAGGCAGAAATATATATATATATATATATATATATGAAAGAAACCTACAAACAAACAAACAAACAAAAAAACCCTCTAACTACAGTATTTGTGCTCTCCTAAATTTTAGCTAATAATGTAACAAATTAGCATGTTATTGATTTCTAAAGTACTATTTTTTAAAAGAACAATATACAACATAAAACTATTATAATAAATATCCATTTATGGGATAACTTGTATGATAGACATTGCAATAGTCAGAATTAATTTCCTTTTACCACTGTAAAAATATTGTC
The DNA here is from genome assembly GCA_037038555.1 of Rhynchonycteris naso. Classification (NCBI taxonomy): domain Eukaryota; kingdom Metazoa; phylum Chordata; class Mammalia; order Chiroptera; family Emballonuridae; genus Rhynchonycteris; species Rhynchonycteris naso. Next base: position 295,120,224 of record CM072996.1, on the reverse strand, counting down.
ACAAACTCATTAACTAACAATTCTAGAGGTGAGAATTCCATAGGTTTTATACAGAGACAAAATCAAGGTATAAGTATGGCAGCATTCTCTCCAGAGGCTCCAAAGGCCAGTAGTTTCCTTGGATTTTCCAGCTTTCCGATGTGGCCTGCAATTCTTAGATCATGACCCCTTCCCATTTTCAAAACACATCACTCCAGCCATTGCTTTTGTCAGCCCAATCACTATTTCTCTACTTTGACCTGCTTACCTCTCTTTTATCATGGTTCATAATTACATGGACCCACCAGCATAACCCAAAATAATCTCCCCATCTCAAGATCTCTAGTTTAATCACATATCCAAGTTTCTAATGACATGGAAGGTAATATATTTACATGTTCTGGAGATTCAGATGTACGTAGACAAGTTAGGGGAAACATTCTATTGCAAGTCTTAAAATCATATGTTCTAATTACATACTAAAAACAACACCTTGAATTAGGAATTACCCTGTTTTTCAGATGGACAACCATAGGCACAAATCTAACAGAAGACAAGCTTGATCTCTACTCTGTTTGTCTACAAGCTTATGTTTCTTCTTGAAAATTCTGCTTATTTCAGTTTTTGTGTTGTTGGAAAATCATTTATTCTTTGTTAGGAATATAGACAAGGATCCCACATTGCAGCTGTCCTTTTGGAGTTAAGGGTGATATATGAGGACTATGAAAACTAATGGCCCACCTCCCCTCCAAAGAACCATCCCTTTCATTGCTGCCACAGAGGTGCCTCAGAAGTCAGCAGATCGTTTTGGGACGCACATGACAGCAGCAACTGTCAACACAGAGACTTCCAGAGCTGACGTTTGCTTTCTTTGTAAGTTACTCCCAGTAACTGCTCCTGAAGGCAACTTTTAGAGCCCTCCTGTATTTCTCACGTTCTCCCTAACCCTTTCTGTGGCAATATTTTGAAGCTGCTGTTTCAGTGTTGCTAAAGGTACAATTCCTGCTGAGCCGTCTGGTAGCCGCCACAGAGCAACACAGCCCTTTCAAAAATTCATTCAATGCTGCCTAGATTATATGCCATCTGACAGCACATTTCCAGTGAGCCCTTGACTCTATTTTACTATGACATAAGTAGACTATAACCCTTCAAAGACTGTGAAGGTTTTAGGTAAAACATGTAATTCCCCCAAGACTTCTCCTTGTCACAATAGTGCACAGTGCAATGTTGCAAAACAGGAGCCAAGCTAAACTGGTGTTTTCTGTTAGTCCCTAAAATCCAAGCATCAATTAAACTCTAAGAGTAATGTAAATTGTGTGTGTATGAGTGCACATATGTATTACAAATACACACATATACAAATGCATTCATATACATGTGCATTTGACACAAATATATATATATATATATATATATATATATATATATATATATATATATATATATATATGTCAATACAGTATATATATATTATATATATGCAAGTGCACACTAAAGAATAGATTCTAGCTTGCTACCATTAACCTCAATTGAAGTGAATCTCATTAGCCATCACCATAATGTATCTCAGTTTAGGTAATGCTCTCCCCAGGAGCAAACAAACAGGAGAAGTGCCCCGTTCATAGCTTTCTGCTTAAAGTGGTCTGCTTTACTCACTTGGCCTAAATTAAATTACATTGTAAGCAAGTTGAGGGAACAAATTGTAGGTTATTCATCTACATAATTCCTGAGACCTGATGGAAGTTCAAAAATAGTTGTCAGCCTTAAACAGGCCTTTAGTCACAGAGCAGTTCATTGATACACAGGCAGACTGTGCAGTGCCCTGGAGAAGCCATTACGGCAGTTAGGCTTAGCCCGGAACGTCACACCCTTCCTGCGGACAGGCTCGTCACACCCTTACTGGGCATAGACTCATCACACCAGTGTTCATATTTCTGCATTTCTACTCATTAGTATTCATCTCTAGGCCCCAATTTCCATTCTCCTTATAAATAACCCTAATATGTATAGTATTTATGGCATGAATAGTATTTATGGTATTTCTACAACTGCTCAGATTTGGGGCTATAAGTGAAGAATATATTAGAAAAAAAATAAGAGGGATATTAGGAAACAATCCAGAAAATATATTAACAAGGCAAATAATTTCTTTTCTCTAGCTCCTGTACAAAAATAGGAAAAAGAAAAGCAAAACAAAAACTAACAAACAAAATGAATGCAAAAGACTACAGAAGCAAGCAAGCAAATGGATCAACCTAATTCTGCATCCTCCCAATTTGGAGAAAGGACAACATGAGAACCATTCCAGCCAAATCATGGCTCATACAGATGCTGTTAGATAGGCTCACTGATTGCCTGGTTCCACCCAGGGGAGGCGCCGGGATATTGGCCATGATGTTAGTTTGGTTGATTAATCAGGTAGATTTCTTTAATAATACTTCAAGGGGTTGTGGCTTTTGGCAAGAATAGAGCTCATTGCAGCTAAATAGTCACACAAAATTTTCCCTAAAGCACAGAAGCCACTGACCTTAGGCTGCTTCTGATGGCCCATTTTTAAATATCCTTCCTGAGTATGATAACCTATCCTGAGTTTGCTGTTTAACAGTTTAAACCCACAGTAGATGATCTTATCACCACTATTATTTTACTTTTTCTGCAAAGAGGGAAAAAAATGTCAGGAGTCTATATAACTCAGACCTCTGACCCCATTTTGTTCTGTCTGAAACAAGCTCCAGGCGCTGTCCTTTGTCCTTCACAGAATGGACTGTCTTAGCACAGGACCATTCAAACACTTGCTTCTTTTCCAAAGCCTGTAAAGTCCCCTCCCCCATGTGTAATCCCTCCTCCCTCCAGACTATCAAAAAATGCCTTGTGTTTCTTTTCCTAACTATGTCATTCAATGTTCCTCTCTCCATGAGCTCCTTAAAGATAAAGACTATATTTTACACGCTTCTGAGTGTGCTATAGCATGATTAAACTCCTATATTCTATTGATTCCCTATTTACACCTCAAGTTGTATAAGCATTCCAAGGTATATAAAGCCTCCATAGAACTGAGTATGGACCTTGAATGGCTTCAGTGTTTGATAAGTTCAGTAGAATCACACTTTATTTTCAGCATTAATTTCAAGCTATTGAAGAATTTGGGTAGGAGGGTAAAATTTTTTTTTAATTTTTTCTTCCTACTATAAATCTTTTAAATAGCTGGCCTTATCCATATTACTTTTCAACCTCTAACAAAACACACAAGCCTCTGTTTATAAATGGTTTTAGAAAATAGGGCAAGGTTAGCTAAGTGTTTTGTTAAAGTGTGAAGGCATTCTTGTCTGTCCAAAGATTATTCCTTTTTAAGACTTCTCAAAAATGTATTACTAACAATTCAATGTTTTAAATATATTGGTCTTTTTATCCTAAGACAACCCATTAGGCTAGAAGAAATTGCAATAAACAAAAGAGATTATATTTCAAAGAAATGTTGGGTAGAATTTCAAACAATGAAGAGTTTATGATACCTGACATCCCATACTCAAAAGTTAAATTTAAAAATAGGACTAAGGCAAGTACAGGTATAAGGAAGTATAAAACATTCAACCAATGATCTCACTGTAATTATTTAAAGTCTTTTAAAAAATATGAGATAAAGTTTTAGAAATAACTTCTCCCTCATTTGAGAAGTGCTCTTCACATCTACCAGCTGTGTCATCTGGTTTTGCTAAAATACATGGGAAAAGATGACAACAACCTTCTTTGATTTTACGGTCTTATAAAGTCTGACCCTAAATTAAATTGGAATGCATGTTTAGCCAACGTCAAAAGTAAAATGCAAATCTAATTTCACCTATAATTCCACACAGTTCTTTGCTTTACTTTTTCCTTTAATTTTTTTTTTTCCTTAAGTAAGAGGAGGGGAGATAGACAGATTTCCACATGTGCCCAGACCTGGATTCACCCAGCATCCCACATCTGGGGCCCATGCTCTGCCCATCTGGGGCCATGCTTGAGCTATTTTTAGTGCCTAAGATGGAGGCTCCATGGAGCAATTCTTAGCGCTCGGAACAATGTTGAACCCCTAGAGCCCTGGCTGTTGGAGGGGAAGGGAGAGAGGGAGAGAGAAAGAAAGAGAGCAGGGTAGAGGAGAGAAGCAGATGGTTGCCTCTCCTTTGTGCCCAGACCGAGAATTGAACTCGGGACTTCCACAAGAAGTGGTAGAGTGCCAAGTCAACACTCTACCACTGAGCCAATAGGCCAGAGCCACAGTTCTCTGCTTTAAAATTGCTCTGGACATCCTCTGAGCTCATATTTCCCACCCCATTTTATCCTTGGTAGCACTGGCTTCTAGGATTTGGAATAATTTTTTTAAAATATACTATGTCACATACTGTAGTATGGAGACTTTATATACTTGAAATTCTTAGAACAGATAAGAAAACTTAAGCCTAGATAAGTTTATGTGTTGACTCTCATTCAGGATCTGTGTGGAATATTGTACTTTACAGTTTCATCATTGAAAAAAACAATAGCACTTTGTAATAAATTACAGTGCCGAACCTAGTATACTTGTATAATAGTCAGCTTTTAAATGCAAGCCCACATACCATGACAGGCCCCACATGAGGTTTATTTTGCTTCAGTAATATGTCTATTGAATTTTAGTCCTGATCTAAGTCAAGGAACTGGCAGTAAAATTCTAAGTAGCCCTCATTTCTAGCTATACATCTCTAGAAAAGTCATTTATATGCAGATTGCTGATAAGATATCTCTCTCATATAGCTAGCCTTTCTTGGTCAGAGGAGGGAGTAAAAGGTGGGGTAGGAAGTTTAAAAAAATCCAAAGATATTGAAGTTGTGCTTTAAATACAAAAAGATATTGAGATTTATACTCCACAAAGAATACATTTGAGGCTTATACACTGCACTCTATATTCACTTTGGAATTATTTTAAGTAGAATAAAATCATGCAGGCAGGATGATAATAAGAACACTCAGATATGAGAATTGTGTGCAGGTAAGCCATCTGATACCAATTATAGAACTTGATTTTATTACTTATTAAGTCACCGCTAACTTCTTCTGAAATCTTGAGCTTTTGAGAGTTCAAATGTATGAGACACATTTATATGAAATGTTGTTTCTATGAGATTCCCAATTTTACTTCACAAATTCCCTCGAGATGATATTACACTTTATTACCTTATTTGTTATGCAATTGAGTTTAAACTTTTTATTCAGCATCATCTTGCATTCTAATGTCGTATTGTCTTAAGCATCTTATATTTGATCCATTTTGTATACATAACATTACATTTATAGATAGACATTTGCATACCTGATCAATTATGAACCTTTAGCACACAGTGCAATTCGATACCTTAGTTTACTTCAATTTCACTTTCAATTGATTCCATCTTTAAATATTAATTTAGGTAAATGTGAGTGCACAATACTGTAATTGTCTCGTCTCCAGGAAGAACAGATTTAATCTACTTTTTAAAACTATGGAAGATTTATGTCTACTTTTCAACTATAAAAAATGTGTTGCAAATTATGATGCATCCAGTAGTACCTTTTTTGTACCTCTGAGTTGCTTCGCCAGAAAATAGATTATGACAGTTTGAAGTAAAGTTTCATAGAAACACGTGGTTACCTTCCAACCAATGAAAATACCTCAAGTGTCTGTCTGAGATTATTTATAGCAGAGGTTAAAGTCTTCATGCAAAAGTGGTCAGAGCTGGTCAATGGGTAGACACAGTTTATCACTACCCCACCACACACACCAAAGGACCAACATTGTAGTATTGTATAATTTATATACAAAAATTAAAATCATATCTGTACCAATTGTTTTACACTACTGCATGGCAACAACAGACTGGGGTTAAGTGGTAATGCACAGCCTTTATTTTAATTTAATTTTTATTTTATATTTTTCCTTTTTGTTGAATTTATTAAGGTGTCATTGGTTAATAAAATTATATATTTCAGGTGTGCAATTATGTACTACATCATCTGTTTATTGTATCGTGTGTTAACCACCCCAAGAAAAGTCTCCTTTCATCATCATTTATCCTCCCTCTACCAACTTCCACATCCCCCACCCCCCTTTCCCTATGGTAGTCTGTGTCTATGAGAAGACATACCTCTCTCCCCTTTGACAGATGTCAGTCTGTTCTCTAGGAGTCTGTTTCTATTTTGTTCATCAGTTCATTTTATTAGATACAAAATATAAGTGAAATCATATGGTATTTGTCTTTCTCTGGCTTACTTAGCATAATGTCCTCTAGGCCTATTCATGCAGGCACAAAAAGTAAGATTTCCTTCGTGTGTGTGTGTGTGTGTGTGTGTGTGTGTGTGTGTGTGTGTGTCAGAGAGGGGGGGCAGACAAATAGGAGATGATGATAATAGTATGTCCCTCAAAGGGTTATTTTACAAATTAATGAACTAATACCCCTCAAACTGTGGTTGGAATATATTAAGTACTATGTAAGAGTGTTAAAAATAAATAAAACTGTTGATAAATTCTCTAGATTGTACTTAAATAACTCATGAGATTTAGAGTAATACCTACTTCTATTTAATATTTTATGACTTGATAGTAATATATTATTTAAAATACTTCTTTAAATACTTGATATTAAAGAAGTTACCACTATTAATAATAATATTGATTTTAATTTAATATAAAAACCTTGACCTAATATTTTTTCCAATGGGTCTATATACATCTTTTACTAGTCAAACCTTGAGCCTGAAAAGTGGTGTAACAGTGGATAGAGTGTTGGACTGGGATGCGGAGGACCCAAGTTCAAAACCCCGAGGTGACAGGCTTGAGTACAGCGCATTGGGCTTGAGCATAGGTTCACCAGCTTGAGCACAGGGTTGCTGGCTTGAGTGTGGGATCATAGACATGACCCCACGGTCGCTGGCTTGAACCCAAGGTTGCTGGCTTGAGTAAGGGGTCAATGGCTCTCCTGTAGCCCCCAGTCAAGGCACATATGAGAAAGCAATCAATGAACAACCAAAAGGAGACTAAGGAGCCACAACGAATAATTGATGCTTCTCATCTCTTTCCATTCCAGCCTGTCTGTCATTCCCTATCTGCTCCTCTCTCTGTCTCTGTCACAAGAAAAATAAAAACTTGAGAGATTCCAGCTCAACTAGGTAAATTCACTTTACTTTTCAAAGTCACATCAATTCCTTAGACTGGAGCAAAGTTTTCTTCTAAAAATATCTAATAGCTTGCTAGAAAATATTTATAGGTTAAGAAATTTGAAATGTTATGACAAGTTGATAATTATGAAGCAAAATCTAACATCAGGTAACTATTATGACTTTTTTCAATGTAATTCTACTATCAACTTAATCTATACTTAAATAGTTTACTAATTATGTTGCATTCCATCTGAAAGTCTCAAATTTAAAAAGAGTATACTTTATTAAAACTATTCTTAAGCTGTTTATAGTTCATATGGTTTTAATATACTTAAATATTAAATATTTTTTCAGAAATGTTTAATTTGCTGCTTAATTCTAGGGTGATTAAATGTCTCAAATATGTTGAAATGGCTTACTAATACCAGTGACCTAATTCCACATGGAAATGCAATATTAAACTAGCATAGTTCTGTACTAGAATATTTTTCCTATTTGCAATGAAAGTCTATTTTAAACTATATTTTATGAGTCATTGAGAATTACTACCAAATGAAACTTAATTCAAAAAGAAAAAAAATTATATATGCATACAGTGATGGAACAGAAAAGAAGTATAGAATATGCCTGGTCTAATGCCTTTAAGTAAAGTAGAAGAAATTAAAAACCACACAGGTTAAGTTGTCAAAAATGTACTCAACATGGTAGAGTCACAGCCAAAACTGGATATATGTCACTGACCACTTGTCACAAGAAAATGTTTAATGTGGGTTAGAATGTGAAATAATTCCTCAGTCCAAAAACTGAAGTGTTGTTTAAATATTAAGTTTTTAAATACTTTTTATAATTATTTCTTTTAACACTGAAACTATTGTAATTAACATTGATGATTTCTCACTTAGAAGAAATAGAAGAGAACTAATAATTTTTTTTTGTAAACTTAACAAATTGTATTGCCTAGTAGATTCAAAGTGTTGGTTGAAGATGCTTTTTAGCACTAAATATTTTATCCTCAGATAACTCAGTAAGTAATTCTAAAATAAGTTTAGAATTGTGGGCAAGATATATTCTTTTTTGCTTTCACACTAGTCCAAAAATAATCATTATCTCACTCAATACAGAAATCATTCTTGTATCTCCTATTATATCTCAGTGATTACACATAGACACACAGAGCAACATCTACTTATGAATACACTTATTGTTTAAAGCAGATGTATTTGCCTTACAGAAATTAGGTGCAACATGACAGAGATAGATATTATTTTCACCATTTATTATTATTGTATAATCATTGAAAACAAAATTGTAAAACACAGAAATTTATAAAAATTTTAAGTGAACCAGTAGGTCAACAACATGCTCATAGCCACTGCAAATATTCTTCTTCCTAGATTCTTAACCATCTGTGGTTGTTTCTGGGTATGTCTATCTGTTTTCATGTGCTAAGAGAGAAGAATTTAGAAAAATGTGAATTCATCTCATTTGATTTTCTGTGTTTAAACATGGTATATGGGCCCTGGCTGGTTACTCAATGGTAGAGCATCAACTCAATCTTTGGAAGGCCCGGGTTCAATTTTCAGTCATGGTACACAGGAGAAGCAAGTGACCATCTGCTTCTCGACCTGTGCCCCCATTTTCCTCTTCCCCTCCAACAGCCATGACTTGAATGTTTTGAGCAAATTGGGCCTGCACTGAGGATGGCTCCATGGCCTTGGACTCAAGTGCTAAAATAGCTTAGTTACTGAGCAGTGGAACTGCGGCCCAGCTGGGCAGAGTGTGGCCTGGTAGGGGGCTTGTTGGGTGGATCCTGGTCGGAGCGCATGCGGGAGTCTGTTTCTGCCTCTGTCTCTCACTTAATTTTTAATAAATGGTATATGTACTTTAAGACATAAACTACTTTATAGAATCCAAGTTTTTTTCCTGCAAATTTCAGGATTGATTTATAGTTAGCTATTAATTTAACATTGGGTTAAATTTTGTAATGCTCTTCTGTAAAAATAGTGGTATTTATTTCTATGAATTTACTTCTATATATGTCTGGCCAGATTTCATGAGTTTTGATGCATAGAACTTCCTTTTTATAAAATTTTAAGTACCTTATTTTTATAATTTCTGTCTAATAATTTACTAGTTAGATAAAAAGAGACTAATTTCCATTCTGAAATTAGTCTGTTACTTGTGTCCATGGTATGTGAGAATCATTCTCTTAGCTAACAAGGTAAAAAGAGGTGAGTAAGCATTATCAATGCAATGGTAAATACCTGCCCAACTAGAACTTACATTCTGATAGGTCAATAGACATGACAGAAATTAGACAAAATAATATGCAATCTTGCAAGAAGTCATAGGACTATGAATAGAAAGAGTAAGGACTAAAGTAGGAAGCTTCATTTGAAATGGGTTAGTTTCAGAAAGTCTTTCTAAGAATGTACCATTTGAGCAGACCCAAATAAAGTGAGGGGACTAGAAATCTGTCTCTCTTAAATCCAGTGATCACGTGGAATAATGTGGCCAACAACTCCATGAGCAGGGAAGCAGATCCTCTTTAAAAGAGTCAAATATTCAGGTGAAAATTCAAATGGGGCCAATACCTAGATTGTCCTTTATGAAATTCTAACCCAGTGGTTCTTAACCTGGGTTCTATCAAACCCTAGGGGTTTGATGAGTCGGTCTCAGGGGTTCCGAGAAGCCTCTGCCATGGAGGCCAGAATAAAGTAATACTGTAAATTGTTGTGAGTTCATGCACTTTGTTGGTTTTGTTCTCTGAGCAAGGTGATGTTCATGCACAGCTCATCTTGTGCACCAGTAAAAAACATATACCTATGTCTTGAATTTGGAAAAAAAATCATATTTTATTTATCACTAAAGAAGGGTTTGGTGAATGTGTATATGAAACTGGTGGGTTCGGTACCTCAAAAAAGGTTAAGAACCACTGTTCTAACCAAAGGATCCAAGTAAGTCATGTGTAGACTCCTGACTCACAGACATGTTGTTGTTTGACACCACTACGTTTGTGGTAATGTGTTATACAAAACAACTGAAAACTACTAAAAACTACTACACATTTTTAATACCTGGAAGTGGGGTGCTGCTGTAAGAAATACCTCAAAATGGGGAAGTTGATCAGAACTGAACCTTCGGTAGAGGCTGGAAGGGTTTTTAAGAGCATTATAGAGAAATCTTACATTTCCTTGAACACACTGTTAGCAAAAGTATGACCTTTAGAAACACGGCATCAGGCCTCCAAAATCAAGTGAGGGATAAGTCACTGGAAACTGAAGAAGGAGTCTCCTTGTGATACCCAGCAGAAAGCTTGACAAAACTACCTCTTAGTTTAGGTGGGAAGCGAAACTTGTAAGGGGTGAGAGTGCTTATTTTGTTATGAAGAGCTCAAAGGAAGATGCTGATGGTGCCCCTGACATTTTCTTGCTGCATTTAGTCAAATGTGAGAGATTTAAATGGAGGGAGTAGCTTTAAAAAAGAAAAGAAACAAAACCAGATCGTGATGGTTTTGAAATAGCCTTTCTAGATGGCAGACAAAGCCTAACTTCAGAAATGTTCCCCGAAAGCACAAAGCACAGCAGCGGGAGAAGCTGAGGCTGCAACTATACAACCTTTTACTCTAATCTCAGAATTTATATATATATATATATGAAGAGTATTCAATCACAATAAAGGCCCTTAAAGAAATTAAGCAATGTGTGAGGCAGAGCCCCTCAATCAGCCTAGGAAAACTGAGAGCATTGTCCTTCAGTCATGTGAACAAGAGGTAGGGAGGGATTATCCCCCACCCCTCAAAAAATCTGTGACTTTGACGTTTTTCTATGGACAGACCCCATTGAAATCCACAAGAAATCTATAAGGGTCTTGCAAAAAGTTATTTTAGCAGAAGCATTGCCAGCTTGGACTGAAGAGACAAAGCAAGTAACAAAGAAAATATTTGAACCCTGAAATTCTGCTAGCTCTGTTGGAGACTGTTCAAACGGCAAAAGGGGCACAAAAGTTGTGTGTAGAATCTCTTTTCTAAGGGCACTAATCCCATTCATGAGTCTCCATCCTCATGGCCTAAGCACAACCCAAAGCCTCTAGTTCTTAATGCCGCCACATAACGGGTTAGAATGTCAACACAGAAATTTTGTGGCACACAAATCGTAATAGGCAGGAAGCAGACTGATTGGCACACTATGCAACTGCAACCACGTGCTGCCTCTCATGAAAAAGAATGACATAAAGGACGAAACCAAGCAAGTAGAGCATGGGGTAATGAGCAACAAATCATTGTTTTCAAGCCTTGAAATCTAATCAAGAAATCTCTAGCATTTTCCCACCTAGATCAAAACTACTAATAAACAGTGGCTTATTTTTGCCTATTTACCACTTCTTAAACTGAACTTTTATGGCTCATATCCTATATGCTTGTCCTACCATTATATGGCACTGAGACCAATAATGTGTTTTGTTCTATAGGTTCAAAACTGTAACAAATTTTTGTCCCAAGAACTATATTTAAGAGATTATACTCAGGAATCTCATTGGCTCCAAGACCTGATTTAGATAATAAAATTTTGCTCTTTGATTGATGTAGAATGGGATGACATTTGGGAGAGCTATGGGAGAGAGTATTTTGCATTTGGAAAGGATATGATAAAATCTACATCAATGTAGCATGGCTCTGGGTCAGGGTCCTTGCAAATTCACCCCTTCTCCTTCTCACTGCATTAGTTAAAAAACTAATAGGTTAGATTATTTCTAGCTCTTTTTATCCTTAAAGTTTATATTTTATTTTTCAGAGATGCATATAGTTATTCAAATAAGACAAAAACTGTATCAAAGAATATGGTCATGATATATTGGAATTGATTTCTAACTGTGACATCAATATTGCTCAAGTATTTAACTCTCAAACTCCAATGTTGTTTAAATATTTAAAGACAAAAGGCATGTAAAGTGCTTAAATTCAAGATCAAGCAATAGTAAATAAGTGTTATATTTTAGATATTATAATCATCATTATTATTAAATAATGTTTCACACATTACTTATTCTGGAGTGAAATAGAAATATCTTAGTGTGAAAAAAAAGCACAAGGTATGATGAATATCCAGCTTAGGTACTTTGAACAGCAGAAAATAAGATTGCATTATAATAATTTATGCCATCAAAAAATCTTTCTCCTGAAGTGGCTCACCTTACCTCTGAATAAACAAATGCTTCATTAACTAAAGAGACTTCTCTGCTCATGAAATTATTTTTATAATCTGCATGGCACTACACCTAATTCTTCTCCCTTGAGACCTTGCCTGGCTAGTGCAGAAACAACTGTTACCAATTAACTCTGAACTCATTGCATTTTTCTCCTCCTCAAGGCATTCATCATTTGCTATAATGTGAGAGAGTCCTCACTGCAGATTTCTCTCACCTGATGCCCATGAACCCATTGGAACAGGGTTGATATTGATTCACCTTGATCTCACTCTCGGTATCTCGTACAGGGTGTTGCACACACAGATACTCATCAACTTGTTCTTTGTGCTGCAATAATGACTTGAGCTTAGAGATTGTTTGCTTTGTTAATTTAACTCAATTTATCATTTTTAACAGGCAATAAAAAATGTAGTTTCTATCTCTCACGCTTTTTACTCCGAAAATTATAAAATACTGTCAATGTGAAGAGTGTTATTTAACCTCTCACCAATCCCCTTGCATGACTGGTAAAAATGGTATTATAATATCTTATCTCTTAGAATAAGAAAATCCTAAATTAAAAGATCTGTCCAGGTATCATACAAGTCTTAGATCTTTAATATGTAAGGCCTCTCTGAACTTCACACAGAAGATATGGCTCCTGAAGTAGAAAGTAAATTTTTTTTATTATTATTCACAAAGAACATAAAGATTTGTGGAAGATACAAGTAATCTTCCATTAATTTTTACTAGAATTCCAGATGGCTTTGTTGTAGAAAACTTTCTTTAACAACAACAAAAAGGTTTGCTTAAAATAATAAAGCAAAGTTATAGGATTGAATGTTAAAGAAAACCCAACACCCTCTGAGTTTAATTTGAAAGCAAAAAAAGGGCTTAAAATAAAGATGATGGGAGAAGGGCAAAAAGGGCAGATGTACGCATGTAATCAAAGTATATCAAGGCTAACTAACAACAGAGAAGAGTACTAAAAAAATGTTTAGCTATGGATGACAAAAGTTGTCATAAAGATGTGTAACACACTAGATTACACACTGCTTCTTGTTAGCTCTTAATTTGTGTGTGTGATGTTCTTTGATTTGGTCAGATGAGTGGGACTTACCTTTGGCAACTGAAGAATTTTGCAGTGTTCCAATGATGAGGCGTATGAGTGAGAGGAATATGAGTTGGAGGACCTCACTATTTATCAGTGTATTATTAGTAGTATTCTATGTCTACATACCTCTTCGGCCATCAGCTGGAAAATACTCTTTGCATTTGAAGGGCTTGCATGACTGCATTAGGCCACCACAGATAGTCTCCCTATGTAGAGGTCAAGTATGTGAGAAAGCACAATCACAGGAGTTACATTCCATCTCACTTACCAGTTTCAGTGACATCCAAGGGGAGTGGATGACCCATGGCCAAGGGCAATGAGGACCATTCCTAGAGTTCTATCTACTGAAACATAAAAAAGTTCAACTTTAGTCCAGAATTCTAAGCTTTCATTCAAACAGAAAGAATTCTGTCGATTATTTTTATTATATATTGACTGTTACATGTAATAAATAGCAGAGCAATAGTGGAAACTGACATACATTTTCCCACAGACACTTTCCTATTGGTCCCTGATGGAAAGCCTAGGCAACTCTTATTATGCCAAATTTTCAGAGGCAGAAATGGAGGGCAGAGAGTTTAGGTAAGTTCTCCTTCTGTTCCACCCATGGGAAATTGTACAAAGAAATTTCTGATTCTGAATACATTATATTTTACTTTACCCAGAATAATTTATTGTTACCAGAATCACCCAATAAGATTGCTTTCTCTATTGACCAAGTAGAATGAATGTATTCTATTAACTTTTGATGTGATTTGTAATAGAAATATATGCACTACAAATAAAAAGACATTTCATTAGGAATACTGTCCAAGATGATGGGAGTCATGTTACCTTGCATCTATCTGTGAAACAATGGAGGTGATGAATATTAGTGATGAGAACACAGGAAGGGGGAGTGTCAGTCTGGGGCTCTTTATCATCAGGTGACCTTTCTTCTGGAGGGCCTCCAACTGCTTGAGTTATAGAACTCTGGCTCTCCCCTTGGCTAAATGTCTGGAAGCCTCTTCTGACCTACTTAAGTTTCTAAATAGGTTTTCCTGTTGCTGTATGTCAGCAGTTGCACTGAAGAGAGGAAAACACCCCACCTTATACTCCCTTAACCTGTCCACTGCCAAATCTCTTTTATTTCCCGAGAATTGTGCCAGTCTCTTTTAAGTTAGTTGATTTATCATGAAGCATCGTTACCAGAGAACTAAGTGAGGTGTGATTATACTCAGACCCATAGGGATATTGAAATAATTTAACACAACATAACCTTTTTTTCTGGATATTTTTTAAAAAGAAATTCGACCTCTGGCATTTTTCTGCCAAGCTAAAGAAATATACAACTTCAGTAAGTGGTTGACCTGATTACATTGCTTGCAAAAACTTGTGTAAGGGATGTCGATGATAGCCCCTATGAGAATGTTGCTTGAATAGGCTATAGATTTAATAGTTCATGATGTGTCGATTTTTGAGTGTTCGCCTTTTCAGGAAGATAGAGTACTCCATAAACCATGTGCTTTAGCCTTGGTGACCTTGGAATTGCACACAGAGGATTTCTTTTTCTCATATTTTGAGTGTGATTACATAGCACCATTTTCTAAAAGTTCAACTATTAAAGCAGTTCTATGGGAATTACTAAACATTTCAAAAGGAAGGCTAACCATATCTAAAATCAGTAAAAGCAGAAAACAAAGAACATTTAAAAAAATAAAGAGAAATTATATGAATACATATGTGATAGGTTAAAAGATAAGTAGATAGATAATAAACAGAGCAGCTAAAATTTTACTATTTTAGCTTTCTGAAATTCCTAGATCTGACATGAAAAAAAACCTTGAAATTTTTTTTTCAATTTTTATGTTTGAATAAAAAAAGTAAACTAGATACTTAGATGAACTGATTTACTGGAGTATTTTTTCCTACTATGCTTCAGAGCATACATAACTTTGCTTATATAAGCACCACATTTGAGTCCAGGTTTCTGGACTTACTGCTTCAAAACCCAAATATACTGATAAAAGTTCCCACCCGTTTACAATATATTGTATTTTAAAACAGTAAAAGTTATGATAGTTATCTTAGGATCAAGCACACTTCATTTTTATTACTTAGGGAATACTTAGAAGATAGCTGACATTTATTATCCAAAAAGAAGTGAGATAAGTATTTATGAAACATTTTAGCTCAAAAGTTATCATAAGAGACTAATTTTATTCCATTTCATTAATGTATACAGAACACTTCAAGTATTCATTCTGCGTTGTAATTGACTCATTTGATTATTACCAGGAAGACATTTGCCACAGTTTATTAAAAATGAAAATAGTAGCAAATTTTACTCTAAAGCTCTCAATTTTGATAATTTTAGTTTAGTTACTAAGCCAGTTAAAGCACTAGTATATTAAAAAGTTTCTTTAAAGTAAAAATAAAAAAGATATTACGGTAAATAATATTGAATTTTATTTAAAAGTAAGATGATTCATGTTTATTGACTTTAGCATACATGAAAATCTGTTATATTAATTCTGGAACTTTATAAAGATTACTTTTGGCTACTGTAAATGTGTACAATATTTTTCAGAGTTCATTACAGTAAAAATATTGCTTTCTCCAGCTTTAATATTAAATCTTTAATTACTTAGTTACTGTCAAATAATATGCAACATTCAGGTTTTTTGTTTTTTATTTAATATCAGTTAATTTGATGTACGATGTGAATGAGACCAATGTCAATTCATTTGGCTTCTCACAGATAAAAACAGAAATGTTTTCTCTGGAAATTTTGTTGCTTTATAAATTGTAATTGTATGAATTATATTATATTAAGAAACATAAGCAATTGTATATATTTTTGTGTGTATATTAAAACATCTTATGCATACTTTGTAACAAAAATTTAAATCTTAAACTGAAAGATCTGTATTAAAGATAATGTCTTTAGCAATGAAAAGCCAATAGATTAGTAGATAGACATTGTTTCTGTTTATAAATTAAATGCTAGGTGGATTATACATTAATTAATTTTTCTGGAAAGTAATTCCCCACTTAGAAAATAAGGCAAACTAGGATCTCAAAGAGTCCTGATGTGACTAAGATAGGCAAGGATATTCTGGTATAATGGGGAAAATAGAAAAATCTTACTTGTATTTTTTTTAAGCTCACATAAATTCTTCTAATGATCCAAGCAATTCTTTAACCCTCTAAGGCCAAGATCACTGTTCTTTGTGCAACTATGTAGAGACTGAAGATAAGACTCCTATTGCTTTATACTGTGAAACTGTGGCTTCTTTGGATGATACAAGAACATGCAGATGGGTTGTGCATAAGTAAGTATGAGCTATGAAATATGACAAAGACTCTCTTTTGAAACAAACTATAAAAAAATTCCTCTGAGCCCTGTTTTGAATAGGCTCTTTTCCTGTTTCTTGTTTTTAAGAGTCCAGTGATAGCAAGAATCCTGCTAAGGAACTTCAGGGAAAATCCCTTACTCTTAATATCTGATTATTCTTGATAGTTGCTCAAATTTCTCATCCCCCCACTAACATAGATTGAATATCAGATAAATCCCTCAAAAATTTCATGTGTTGAAATTTAATTCCCAAGGTAATGGTATTAGGAGATGGAGCCTTTGGGAGGTGATTACATCATGATAGCAGGGCCTCCATGAATAAAATCAATGTCCTTATAAAGGAGACCCCAGGGTTTTCCCTCACTCTCTAGACAGGTGAAGTTACAATGAAAGGGTGCCTTCTATGAAGCAGAGAGCGGGACCTCATCAGACAGACACTGAATCTGCTGGGTCCATGATCATGGAGACTAACCCTCCAGACCAGTGAGATAAAAATTTCTGTTATTGAGAAGCTATCAAGTTTATTGTATTTTATGACAGCAGACCAAATGAATTAATTTATCTAGGTAACGTCTGATCACCTTGGCCTGCCTTCAACAACAATTCTTTTAGGTCAGTTTGGTAAGAATTTCCCTACCCTCTTTGTAATCATTTGTTCACTGAATTCTTACCAAACTTGCTCCTTGACTAAACATCCCAAGTTTACCTTGTTGTGTCTGGTCTTGAGTCCACTTCTGTACTGAGGTCTTTTTTCCTCTCATGTACTATTGCCCGGATAAAATGTTTACCACTTGAACTACTGGTCTAGCTCAGATTTTCATTAAGAAATAGAAGTAATACATGACTCTTCCCATACATTTCTTTGGTCACTGATAGTCACATAGCCATGATTATTCAAAAAGGCACGTGGCAGAAAGATGAAGAGCATTGGAATTCTGTGTGAGAACTGAAGTCTACTATATTCCTTTGAAGCTCTAACTCTTTATAGTTCCCCATCCCTTGAAATATCCGAGAGAAAAAGTACAGGGTTATGGTAATTTTACCAATAATAAAATACTGAAACTTTCAGCATTTTAAATTTATTTAAATACCATTCTCTCTGACCAGGCAGTGGTGCAGTGGATAGAGTGTCGGACTGGGATGCGGAAAACCCAGGTTCGAGACCCCGAGCTCGCCAGCTTGAGTGCGGGCCCATCTGGCTTGAGCAAAAGCTCGCCAGCTTGGACCCAAGGTCGCTGGCTCCAGCAAGGGGTTGCTCGGTCTGCTGAAGGTCCGCTGTCAAGGCACATGTGAGAAAGCAATTAATGAACAACTATGGTGTCACAACGGCAATGAAAAACTAATGATTGATGTTTCTCACCTTTCTCCGTTCCTGTCTGTCTGTCCCTATCTATCCCTCTCGTTGACTCTCTCTCTCTCTCTCTGACCCTGTAAAAAAATAAATGAATAAAATAAATAAATACCTATCTCAACATATACTCATAAAACAACCCCATATTATAGTTAGGTCTGAGAGACATCATTTTTGTATCACAAATGAAAAAAAATGAGACACAGAATAATGAAATACAATTATTAAATAACATCTAAAACTTATACATCTGCTCAGAGAGAGATAAATATCTAGAATATAATCCTAAAACCTGATCCAAAATTCTTTTCCACAAGACTATGTCAAATGCAAATGTAAATAACTGAAAAATCTTATGAGAACCTGCTTTGGAGAGCAAACAGTTTGCAAGAATGCCATGTATTTGAATGAACAGAAGTAGTTTCATTTATTTCTGTTTAGAATATAAATTCCCCACAGCAGAAGTTAAGGTTAGTTCTGTATTTTTTTTCCTTTATATGAAACTTCAAAACAGGACAAGAAAATGTTAGCTGCCTCTGCTGTACCCAACTCACATGCATCCAATAAAAAGCTGAACACTGCTCAAAATGTCACTGATAAACCTATGTATTATTTTGTGATTATGGACTGAGAGTCCCTACCTAGATACTGTAACTTATAAGATATTACAAATATAGGTCCTTAGAGGACTCTGAACTAATATCCGCATTTGCAGATAAGATACTGAGATTCAGGAAAATCGTATTTGTCCTCTGCTACTCTACCAGTCACAACTGGTGGAACATAGACCGGGCCAATATCTAAGCTAAAATATTAGCAATCTATCAGTACAGTTTGAGAAGGTAGAAAAACCAATTTAGGAAATTGGTCTTAGAATTCTTCCAATAATAAAATTCATCTGGTTTGATATTTAATAAAGAAGCTCTTTGTCTCTAATCCCCCCCATATATTCCATATTTCCCCCAGTTATCACAAAAGAACAAGTACAATCACAGAGTTCCCCTTCTGGAAGACCTAAGGAAGCCCTGTTGCTTATGAGAGAAATCACCAATCCTGCTGAATTAATTCTGAGGTCTGGCTTCCACTTTCTTCTCCACATTTATGACATTCCTTTGCAGCCCATGCCACAAACTTACTGGTGTCCTTCATCTTGGCACACAAGATAGTATTTTATAACTCTCTGGCTTTGCTATTGCTTATTTCTACCTAATTTATCTCCCTCCCAGTCCATCTAAATTCTATCATTTTCCACCCTTCGTCTCAAATAAAACCCCTTCAGAAAAGAGTCTTCCAACTCCCTAGAGGTGATCTGTGTGCACCTATGGCTATTGTCATATCACTATTTTCCATTGATGAGAGAGAGAGAGAGAGAGAAGCATCAACCCCTTGTTCCACTTAGTTGATCCATTTAATTGTAGACTCACTGATTGCTTCCTGGCTGTGGCTGGGGATCAAACCTGTGACCTCAGCATATTGGGAAGAAGCTCTATTCACTGAGCCTCTGGCCAGGGGAAAACACTACTGCAACTTTACCTGCTTCAACAGATAGACTTCTTAAAGGCATGCAGAACATTCTATGAATTTTTATGCATTTTATGATCTATCTATCTGACATCTCATTGCTGCTTAACAAGTTTTGTAGAAAAGAGAGAAAAAAATTAATGAATAAAAGAATTGTTTCATTGACACAACACTTTGAAAATCACAAAACACTTTTTTATTGTGTTATGTCAATCCCTTACCGTATAATATCCATCTACTTGTAATTATTATACATGGGCTTGGCCATAAGTGGAGAAGGGATTATTTTAAGAGTCTGGTGACTAAAGAAAGCTATTGGTAGCTGGAAAATGTGTAACATTTAACCAACTCTCAACATGTCTGTGAATCCCAATGACTTATTTGTGTATCTCTACTTCCTCATGTGATGACCACAGCTACACAGCAGTAATCTAAACTAGCAGCTAGATGCATTTTCTCAAACTGTAGAAAATGAAGATTTCAGCGCTACACACCAATTTCCCTTTGTAAGGTGTTTCACTCATTATATTCATTAACCTTATTTCCACTGTGTTAGTTTATATTGCTCTCTGCTTGAGGAGTTTAATGAGTATGTGAATTCTACTGTGTATTCTGATTGCAATATAAGAAAACAGATTACCAGGAGACTAAAAAAAGTGTTTTTGTCTCTCCCATATAAATTTTATAGTTTTTCTTCAAGTATGAATTTCTCAACCCAAAATATAATATTTGTGACAAATAAGCTAATATGTCAAGAAAAAAAGCACCTCCGATACTTACATTTTGCTTGACATTGGGGAAATCTCTAACCACGTTTAGCTCTAAGTTCTTCTGCTAAATGTGGATGCTAATTAGTTAGATATTCTCTGAGATTCAAGAGAGGAGTAGATGTAAATGCACCTTGTTATATTCAAGGCTGTATATGAATTTCACAGTATAAAGTTATATATGCACATTATCATTAGTTCTTGCTAAGTCCTATTCAGGTATTGATCTGCTGCCTATTAATGTAGTCAAGGAATATAATTAAGCAAATCTAACATCTAGTTCTGCCTGTCTAGTCAGGAGCATTAATGGAAGACATTGGGTCGTTCACCGTACCCTCACCACCTCTGGCTCCCAGTTTTAGTATTAATGGGTTCTGAGAACCTCCCTGCTTCGGAGTTACTGGATATGACTATATCACTACTTGTCAAGATAATATTTTCTCCTTTGTATCTTATTCCCCCTTTCTTCTATGACTCAAATCCCAAATGAATTTTGACTCTACCTGGAATCTACTTTTTGTCATTTACAGTAGTCCCCTCTTTTTTTGCAAGGAATACGTTCCAAGGTCCCCAATGCCTGAAACCGCGGATAATCCCAAACCTTATATATTTATGTTTTTTCTATATATACAGATCTGTGGTAAAGTTTAATTTACAAATTAAGCAATTTCGCAGAAAGAAGATTTATACTTACTGTAAAACGTAGAAACCTCAGCATGCAATTTTTGTTTCTTTCCTCTCTAAGTTGAGAACTTTCACCTTTTCACTTAAAGGAAGCTGTTTCCGGCATATCCAAATTGCCAGCATCACTATTCTTATACTTGGGCCCATTTTAAGTAAAATTGTAGTCACTTGAAGTCAAGCACTGCAACACACGGGCAGTGATAACCAGGAGGACAACTGGGTGACTGACGTGCAAGAAGTATATGCAACACAGATGTCCCGTACAGAGGGCTGATGCCCACACCCGGATGAAACAAAGTAGGCAGCCTAAGATTTCAGCTCGTTACTGAGTACAGTGTGCACTTTAATACCTAGGAAGTGTTTATTTCTGAACCTACCCATGTAATAATTTTGAACCATGGTTGACTGTAGATAACGAAAGCATAAAAAATGAAATAATAAATAAGGGAGATTCTGAAAAATCTCTTGCTGTCCCTATAATATTTCATTTAATAGCCAAAAAAGAAACACACACACACACACACACACACACACACACAAACACACACACACACAAATAAAAAGTTGGTCCATATCTGAAATCAACATTAATAAATTAGCAATCTAATCTGAGGATTAGCATTCAAGTGCCGGACATTCCCAAATTCAGTCATTTATTGGTTTTAACCCAATACCAGCCTGACGAAGGTGGTGGTGCAGTGGATAGAGCATTGGACTGGGATATGGAGGACCCAGGTCCGAGACCTCGAGGTTGCCAGCTTGAGCACGGGTTCATCTGGTTTGAGCAAAGCTCACCAGCTTGGACCCAAGGTCGGTGACTCGAGCAAGAGGTTACTCGGTCTGCTGAAGGCCCTCAGTCAAGGCACATATGAGAAAGCAATCAATGAACAACTAAGGGTCACAACGAAAAACTAATGATTGATGCTTCTCATCTCTCTCCATTCCTGTCTGTCTGTCTCCATCTATCCCTCTCTCTGACTCTCTCTGTAAACAAACAAACAAAAAACAATACCATACTATTCAATTGCGACATAGCATCACAACTATAAAATAAAGATGCAGACTTCATGCTTATCCAGCATGTAAGGACCTTCAAAGTCACCACTCCATCCTAACAGCAAGTAAAACAGCTAAACAAACTGAAAAATCAACAATTCTCTGATCTGTCAGGGAAGTGGGGTCACAGGGCAGACTGCTGCACAAACATCGGAAAGACAGGCAGAGGCAGTAACAGAATCACAACTCATCAGAGCAGAAACGCACCGGCGGAAACCTCCCCAGGAAACAGCTCAGGGAGAGAATCCTGAAGTGTAATTGACAAACTCCTGGAGGCTCAGAGTGGACAAGTCAGAGAGTTAAAAATTGCAGGAGGATCCAGTCCACGGGGCCCCCGCGCTTTTGTGAGTTACTCCGGGCACTCTACCAGGTCCTCACAGTGAATTTCAGTGGAAAATTCCCTCATACTTCCCAGCAGGGAAAAGGGAAAAATAGCCATTTTTAAATTTTCCAAGTATTCTCTTTTGCTAAACAAGGCCTGCCCTCAGAAAATAAAACTATTTTATCAGAGTCTAACCTACTGGAATTTTGAGTTTAACCTACCTAATAAAAGGTAAATATATGTCCAATGTCACCCCACTCTAACCATCCAGTCATGGTTAAGGATGAGAAAAAAACTAAGTCCAGGGAGCAAGGGTAACAAAATACTAAGGCCTAATTATTGAACTATAACAGACTTCTCCTTCCACTGCACCACACCACCACAGCACTGAAGCTTAATTTCAGCAGCTCCTTTTACCCATTCGATCATATCTACCTTTTAACAAAACAGTGCAAGGCGTATTAAAAGGCAAAGAACAGTTTGAAGAGACTGAACAAGCACTAGAATCAGATAGAGCAGGATTGTCAGAATTATCAGGTCAGAACATATTTTAAAATTTGATTATAAAATGCAGAGGTTTCTGATGGAAACAAAACATAACAAGCAAAAGCAGATGGCATGTGTAAGCAGAGAGTGAAAATTCTAGGAGACTCAAAAAGAAATGCTAGCTATCAAAAAATGGAAATAAGAATGCCTTTGATGGGTCATGAATAGACTGGGTATGGCTCAAGAAAGATGCTAAATTGAGAATATGATAAAAGGAACTTCTAAAACTAAAAAGAGAAAGAGACAGAAGAAAAGAGAAAAGACAATCCAAGAACTGTGGGCCAGCTACAGAAAATGTAACATGTGCATATTGGGAATGCTTGAAAAAGAGAGAGACAAAAGAAATATTGCAAACAATAATGACTGTTCCCCAAATTAAATACAGACACCAAGTCACAGATATAGGAAGATCAGAGCACAATCAATATAAATGCCAAGAAACAACACTAACAAAATATATACCTAGGCATATCATTTTCAAGTTATGGAAAAACAAAGATAAAGAAAAAATCCTAAAATAAAACAGAGGAAAAAAACAGCTCACCTATAAAGGAACAAAAACAGGAATCACATCTGAATTCTCCTTAGTAGCCATGCAAGCAAGAAGACAGTGGAGTGAAATATTTAAAATGTTGAGAGACAAAACAAACAAACAAACAAAAAAACAGCATTCTACACCTTGTGAAATTGCCCTCCAAAAGTAAAGAAAAAAATAAATCCTTTCTCAACAATGAAACTGGCAGAATTTGTTGCCAGTAGATGTGTCTTGAAAATATGTTTTTCAAAGAGTAGAACAATAATATGTGTTAGACATCCATATCTACATAAAACAGTAAGTGTATCAGAAAGGGAAAAAGTGACTGTATAATACAAAATTTTATTTTTCTTATTCTTAATTGATTTAACAGAGGACAGTTTGCTGAATATAATAGCAACAAAGCTTTTTATTACATATACATATACATGCTTATTTATATATCAAATTAATGACAACAATTGTTCAAGGGATGGAAAAGAGGAAATAGAAGTATTTTGTTACTCTAAGGTTATTGTACATTAATTATTCTACTGTTTTTATAACTATAAATGGTATACTGATATTATTGGATTAATTAGAAAGCAATAACAAAGATGATAAATATTAACCCAAGGACATCAAAATCACTTAATATTAATGGCCTACATATACATCAATTAAAAGACAGAGATTGTCAAGAGTGGATCTAAAAACAACACCTAACTATACACCGTCTTCAGAAACCCATTTTAAACATAGAAACACATATAAATGAAAAGTAAAGGTCTGTAAAGACCTCTCTAGGGAGATGACACTCTTTCTAGTAGAACAGCATTACAAGCAAAACAATGAAAACCTTGTGCCCTGAAGCAGTAGCATGATTTGGAATTTTAAGGAGAATCAGAGGCCAGTGTGACTCTATGGGTGAATTAGAATTCATGACGAGAAATAAATTCAGAACAATAGGTAGGAGCGTTTAAATATTTGTATTAACTTTTTTTTTCTTTGAGAAGAATTACAGTCTGAGATATATTAGCCCTATCATGTCTGTATCAAGTTCAACCACATGTAGTCAATTTTACAACTCCAATCTCTATAAAAGTAGTTATAGAATGCAGAAAGATCAATTGCAAATATTTTAAAAAACAGAGTAATTCAGAAAGCCTACTTATTATGTCCTCTAAAATTTGGAGGGCAAAAGGGATTATGGTTGGTTCCTGTTTAACAATTTCTAAAGAAAACAAGTGTTCT
This sequence comes from Rhynchonycteris naso, assembly GCA_037038555.1. Classification (NCBI taxonomy): domain Eukaryota; kingdom Metazoa; phylum Chordata; class Mammalia; order Chiroptera; family Emballonuridae; genus Rhynchonycteris; species Rhynchonycteris naso. The sequence goes on along the minus strand of CM072996.1, from coordinate 295,095,443 downwards.
TCCACTGATGTTGGTTTAAATGTAGGCATTTACCATAGAGCCAGGTGTGGACTCCTTGACATCAGTCTTTGAGTATTATTGAAGATGTCCCTGCTTAAGACGATTTCTTGCCAAGAGTAAAGTAAACTCAACAGAAAGAAGCTGAAGAAGGTCTTATCATGTGTAAAATAGGCCTAGGTCACTGTTGTGATTTGGAAGATCTCTAAAGGAAACATTACTCATGTCAGTGAAGAGAAAGCATAGGTGCCTAGTGGTAAGAGAACCTCTGAAAAATTTCATAACGATTATTTTCCATGTCACAAAGAAAGAGCACCATAATGCCAGATTGACTTCTGCTCCAAGGCAAGAACACAACTCCCAGAATGAGAGTAAAATACAGTTCTATTTCTTTATGTATTTATTTAAGCTCTCACACATCCTTTAAAGTTTATTAATAAAGGTAATCTCCATGTCACTTGATGGAAATTTTGGAAACCTTATCAAACACTAAGACAATAAATAATACTATTCCTCCTTTACAGTGCAATCAGGGTTTCCACTCTGAAGTGAGATTATATTGTTGAAGAAGACAATCGATCATTTAATTATAAGAAATCTCCCACTAAACACAACTTCCTCCTCATGCTTTAAAATTGATAGCTCTTGGCATTTTAGGATGGATTGCATCCTGATCTTCCTGCCCTCTCTTTTATTATTTGTTTATTATTATTATTATTTTAGAGACAAAAAAAAAAAAGAGAGGCAGGAGAGAGATGAGAAGCATCAACTGGAAGTTGTTTCACTTTAGTTCTACATTAATTATTTCTCATACGTGCCTTGACAAGGGTAGGGGAGAGTGGGGCTCAAGCCAAAGCAGTGACCCCTTGCTCATGTCAGCAACCTTGGTCTCAAGCCAGCGACCCTTGGTCTCGTCTTAAGCCAGCCACCTTTGGGCTTAAGCCAGCAACCTTGGGATCATGACAATAAACCCACACTGAAGCTGATGACCCTGCACTCAATCTGGAGACCTCGGGGTTTTGAATCATGGACCTCAGCATCCAGGGTAGCTGCTCTATCCACTGCATCTCCACCAGCCAGTTCTGCCCTCTTCTTCTGGTTGTTTCACTGTCTTGGTGCTAGGGGATAACGGTTGGATGGTATTGCTGTCTGCTCTCTGCATCAGACAGTGATTAGCCTCTTTGTCCTGGGTTGTTCAGAAACTCCCATCATCAAGCACCTCTTACTCTTGTCAAGGTTCGATGCTCCACTCTGGTGGATGCTTTATCTAGTCCCAGCGATTCAGCTTTCACCACCAGTTTCCTGATGCTTGGTTATCACCACTTCTCTTGTTAATTGTTTTAGACAAGACAATAGACAATTGTGTGCCAGCTTTCTCTCTTGCAGGTTCACCCCTTACACACATTTCTTGATTTCACTCAGGTATTTCTTGGCTCACCGAATTCTGGGACAATTCACTTACATTTTGCCTTCATATATTCCTAGTGGCTATTAACGCCCAATTTATGGTGATCTCCAAATTGAGGAGAGCAAATCAGGTTCTCAGAGAAGAGAGTTTTCAACTTTGGGAAGTTTGAGAAGAGAACAATTATTATGTCTGCTGAATCACCAACTTAAATAAGAGTTCAGCATCTAAAAATTTTAGTATACACCACTCAGATTATTGTAGTACACACTTAGTTTATTGAAGTATTATTTTTTTATCCTTTAAAAAATTAGTCATACTTTCATTTGTCAACAATTTTAAGACAAGTAACACCAATTGTTAAAATCTGTTTTAGTGAAAGTATGATATGCAATTTGCTGTGAATTTTTTCTAACATTATGTATTTTTCTTCCATATTTTATTTCCTTTACAAGAGTTAATAGCAACATTTTTATATTTATTTAAGTACCATTTTTTTTATCTGATAGAATAAAGGAAATATCATAAAAAAATATGTCATGACTCTTGGAGAATATGATGCCACAGCTATCTATAGCCTTCTTAAATTGCCCCTCAAGTCTCTTGATATTTACAACTTTTTATTTAATTTACAAAAGTAAAAGTATCAGAGATATTTCCATATATTACCCATTTAAAACACTAGTAAGAACAATTCATCCAATGAGTTGGACAAAATGAAATATGAGGAAAAATTTATTTTCTTTTTCACCACAGTTTTTTAATCTTATTTTGGGCAGTCATTAGTCTTCCTGAAAGATTATGTGCTTTTTAAATAATAAACCTTTCATCCTGTTCACTTTTCTATTCTCGGTCTCTGGCACATAGTAGTCTTTAAAAGAAATTTCCTAAATAAATACATTAAGATATTGTGAAAAGATTGTTCTCGGAATTTATGTATTGACCTAGTTATCAATAATAAATTCTGTGCAAGAGAATTAAATATTGAAAGTAGTGAACTGGCAAAAGTGACCTAGTGTTTGAATGCAAAACAAATTCAATGAAATAATATTAGAAACTTATTTCTCCAGATGAGATTCACAGTGACAGGAACCTGTACCAAGGTGGCAGCACTGGGTATAAATAATTATCCAAAAGAGATTGTAGAGGAAGAATGAGTTATCCTGCATGACTCAGTGTATAGAAAACAAAGGAAAAATTAAAATGTGAAGCCCTACTCCTTGGACTTTGGTGAAGAAGAGAGTAATAGTAGTATTGTCAGAAATATGGAAATTAAGAAGCATGTTGATTTAGGAATTTAATAAATCAAATATTAGTATTTAAATTTTGAGGCAGCTTTCAGACATTTAAATGTAACTTTCTTTTTTTGTATTTGGAAATAATGAAGTAGAGGATTAATTAAAATAAAATTCAACATTGGGAGTTATTATTGAAGAAGTGAGAGCCTCAATTTGAACCTACGTCAATTGTGGTGAATTCTATGTATTGCTCTCTCAAAAGTGGAGGACTCCACTTTGAGCTCTGAGTTTTTATCAGTCTTAAAGAGAGTAAGTGATACCATTTGTGGAGTATGTAGTATGTGCCAGCTAAGGAGAGGAACTTGGGTTTAGAGAAAATAGGAAGTTGCCTAAGATCATACAACTAGTAAAAGCTATCAAATTGAACATCCAGAACTTGTCCTTCAATTGCCAAATCTCCTTTTCCCCACCAAAGATAACAAAGGTAACACACATGGAATTAAGTAAAAGAAAAAATGGTAAATTCAGGTTTTAATGGAAACAAATGTTTTAAGGATGAATTATTAAATATATAGGTTGACTTGGGAAGAAAAAGTTGAGGATGAAAAATTAAATGTGTCAAAATGACCATGCTGCCCAAACTGTCCTTGAATGACGATGATTGGAAAACCATGTTGCTCTGCTTTCTGGCCATCATTAAATATGACTTAAGTTAGCTATGTCTTTTCTGATGACTAGAATTTTTAGGTTTTATAAACAGTCTTCCCCAGCAGTGCTTCTAGCAAATTTGTCTTGATAGATTTCCATAGCCCTGTACATTCAAGGTCTCATGAAACTGACAAGGTAATGACAGGGGCAATTTTAAACTGTTAAAAGACTGTTGTATTTGATCTTTCCCAGTGCTGATTTCAGCACAAGTGGGGGAAATGTTCATTATGTCAAAAAAGAATGTAAAACACACAATATGATGCCAGTTTCTAAGACTTCCATCCAAATCTTTTCCTACCAAATGACAGGAATATGTCAAATCGTAGTCAGAGAGAAAAGAAAATGTTGGTTGATTTTAAGCTAAGGAAATAGTTACTGTTAACAAGCTTTGCAATTTTACAGATCCCCATTTATGTATAACAGTACATGAGTTTATATTAGCCAGAAATAATGATAGGAAAAGAGGTAATATTCACCACAATAAAAATGATCTTTGCTTATATGACGCAGATTTTATTCTTTGATTTTCAATTTGATTCAATGCTCAGTCTAATGAAAATGCTACAGAGAATAAAGTGCATTTCCATTGCACAATCATCTCTACTTTTGTTTATACTAGCTGTGAATAACTTCAGGTTTTCATAAATGAAGATATTTAGTCACCCAGTATTAAACTGCTAGCTATATTGCAAATGACAGAAGAGAAAATGTTAATTTAGAACAGCATTAAGAACAAAGTTCAGCCAGGGAAAATACAAGTTTGAGTCAAAATAGAGAATTGGGAACAAATGGCAAGTAGTAAAATATACTAACTGAAAGCCAGGCTGGACATTTTTCCACTTCTTTTTTTTTTTCTCTTTGGTACACTGATTAAAAAATAGCTAATTAACAAACATACCCAGATCTACTCCACACTGGGAGTTTAACCTTGTAATTTGTCATTTTTTGGAGAAGCAGGGTGTTTAATGAAAGCACCATTAAATTATAAATACATGATGTGTATTGTCCATAGTCAAGAACTACTGAAAACACCCTTTGTAAATTTTTCATATTTCCAACATTTCTCCACCACTTCATGTTTACCAAGTGCGTTATTCTTGTTCAAAAACTTATTTTACAAAACCATGTGGAAATATGATTTGTTTGAAGGCTATTAGAATATACAGTAGTAATACTTGTTGTGTTATCTTTTAAACAGTTTATATTGTTTACATTACTTAACCACAATTACTCTCAATTATATAGGAAAGTGATGCAAGTTTTCAGTATCGACTAGACTATCCTAATTCAACAATTACTTATCTATTGCCTACTATGTAAAGCACAAGTGTACATTCTGGGTCAATAAAGATTTTTATCATCCATTGAAGTAACCAGATAACTTATTAGGTATTTTACAGTAAAACATGTCAGTTGAAACTTAGATGCACCATCACACTGGGGCATGCCTCACCTAATGATTATTTAGACAAGGGTAATTTTAGTTTAGCTATCTTTTTACCATCCTAATTACAATAAAGAAGACAAGCAGAGCCAGAATTATTTTATTAGGTGGAAAGAAAAATTTCCCATTTTCTGTTCATAGGGGTTTGTCTCACACACTTTGGCTCATGAGGGCACCAAAACCAACATTAATTAATTAATTAATTAATTAATTCATACAAGCAGAACTTTTTAACTTTTGCTCAGCCTCTGTATATAGTTGGGAGAGCAGCTCTTTCTGCGTTGGTCAGTTTCCTTGGGGATGCCTTCATTCTGACTACCCATATAATTATGACTGTGGATTTAAGAATCTGGCAAAGAGAACGTATATTCCGATTGGGGCAGGTGAAGGAGAGAAGGTTATGCACACGAAGTATTGGAAAATTATACAATTTCAAAGTTGAAAGATCTCTTAAACTTTACTATCCCTTTATATCAATAGTAACCCAATTCAAGAAGATCATTATGCATCCCATTGCAGCTGAAATTGTTGAGAAAGCCTTTGTTTAGTGAACTGGTCAGAATATTCTGGTTAGGTTAACTGTCATGTCCGGTTGTCTTTTGTGTTCTAAGTTTATTTGTTGCAAAGGTTGGGAGTAAAGTTACATATATTGCATAAAAAAGGTAGAGATAATTTAAAGACAACAGTGACTCTGGTATAACATCATCTTGATTGGTATCAGGTCTTCCTTTCTCTTGCTTCAATTGCTGATACATTCTTACCTTCTGAATCAGCCCAATCTAGTTACCTAGTCCTCCATGATAAACTTGGCAGCCTTACTTCAAGCTCCATTGGCACCCCACCCTACTGTTGTGGAGCACAGACACTGACAAGCTAACAGAGTTATAATTTTCACTCTTACCATGTTGCTCTTGCCAAATTTCACTCCCTTGTCAAATGTTTGCACCCTGCCATTTTCACCCAGTCCTACAATTGAGGTTGATGTCTGTGTTTTCTTACTCTTACAGGATTTTTCCACGTTCAGTTTGAGTCTTGCCCCAAGCACCAAGGCATTTAACTAGGACATATACCAGATGACTTTTCCTGGAAGTTGAACTTTTTGTGTTTTGACTTTCAAGTCATGTTAGTAATACTGATTTAACTTAAATGGTCCTATTACACTATGACTCTCACTTTTTTTTATAATAAATATCACTTCAACAATATCTAAATTGCCATATCTGAGCATTTGAAATGTGCCACAAGATAAAATTGGGGAATCACCTTAGTCTTAGAACCTGGTCTAATGTTCAGGCACTTTTGAAGCCCTTCAAAGTGTCAGATTGTTCTCCTTGGTACAAGCCTACATTCCTTTTTTCCCTGGTCATCCTTCATTTAGTTTTCAATATGCATATCAGTTGCTTTTAAAAATTGACAGAAGACAATTTCTTATTCTTCCTGCTTACAATAAAGAGCTTATTCTTAACATCCTCCTGGACATAAAACAAGAACTCAACCTCAGGAAAAATCCAATAAAACATGTTATGTCCAGGTATATTCTTCACTAAAATCATGACACAAGTAGCTCTTTTATTTTGAAATATATTTTTAATATTTTAGAATAATCTTTTTTTATCTTAAAAAATACTTAATCTTATGAGCTAAGAGGTTTTAATGGATGGCTTTTAAGCCCTGGTATTATCTAGAAAATAATTTATTTAAGAATAAAAGTAGCATTAGAAAAGTGGTGGAAGAGGCTTTCTCTGAACTTTCTGTAGTGCATCATTCTCTGTACACTTAAAGAAATGAACTGTCTTTAAATAGTCTAATGGCTTTTAGAGGCACTCTAATAAAACAACACTTCCTCTCAGTTATTTGATGCACTAAATGTATTTCTGCTCCAGTAGTTTAACGTGGTGTGCCTTTTTCCTAAATTGTTTTTTGTTTTTCTGTGAGTTTGTGTGTGTGTGTGTGTGTGTGTGTGTGTGTGTGTGTGTGTATTTATAGCTGTAGGTATATAGTATATTTTCCATAATTAAAAACTAAAAGTATTTTAAACCTAGAAAGTTAAAATATGAAATATGTTATTCCTAATAATCCTTAAACATGTTTTCCCAAACTGTTTTTCAAACTTAGGGCCTCTGTTTATTTCAAATGTTCTTTGCTTTTATTACATGGATTTAATGATATTTATATAGATTAATATCAGATGTTCATTCATATACTTGTCATTAATAATTAATATTTAATGAATACTTCATTAGTAGCTTACAGTATTTTAAGTATTTTTATGTATTAATTTATTTAATACTCTTAAGACTCATCAGAGTAAGTGTCAAAAAAATCTTAACACACCTTTTCTGGACACTTTCCCCATCAACACCCCTATTGATAACCCTAACTGGAGACATTCATTGAAAAATATTTTGTTCATCTGAACATTTGTTATATATTTCTGTGTCTAGTGTGTACCAGGCCTTGTATGAAGCACAAGGATGAAAGATAGTGAGTGAGAGAGAAGAATAAATAAGATATGGATGTTTTTCTGCTTTCACTAATAAGGTATCAAGGAGAAAATACAAGTTCAGAGTAAGGCCATGCTCACCACTTACTGCTAGACCTCCTTACAGGCCATATTAGCTGTCTTTCACTGTGTTTTTTTCTTTTTCTCATATCTTTAATCTCCTATTGTAGTTTTTATCCTTTGGATGATTCATGGCTCTAAAACCTGTAGCTTTTTTTGTGCAGTGTAGACCTTTTATCTCCTCAGTTCTCTATCCTCACATCTGATATAGTCAATTCTATATTCATGAACTTACTGCCCTTTCCCCAAATTTCTCCACTCACACTCTTCTTCACCCATATGATAGAAACTCTATTTCCTCAAATTTTCAGTTTAAAATAAAACAACAACCCAGGATTCACCCATGAATTCTCTCACAATTCACATTCAATTGGTCAGGAAGTTCTATTCATCCAACTTCTAAAATAAATATAGAATCTGAAAACTTCATACCTTATTTACTTCAAATTTGGGTCCTGGCCTAGCTGCCCTCCTTCATTGCCTGGATGACTGTGCATCTCTCTAATATTTGTCCTGCTTACGCACCTGCACTCTACACTGTATTCTTAACAGAAAAGCTATAGCAGTCTTTTTTAGTTGTATTGTAGATATGTTCTATTGCTCCTCTCTAATCTTTTTATTGACTCTGCCATTTCTTCAAGAGTAGAAGCTAACTTCCCTAAAGTGACCTGCACGATCCAGTAGGATTTGGGCAGCATTACACTTCTAACCTCACCTGCTATTACTTTCCTCCTCATTCATTTCCACTATACTTGTCTTCTTGTTACTGTTAAAACAGGTCAGAAAACCTTCTACCTGGTAATTTTTTACTAGTTATTCCCTATGCCTAAAATAATCTTACCCATATAACGGCATGGCTTACTCCTTCATTGCCTGCATCTTTACTCCAAGTCATTTTTGAGCCAAGCCTACCCTACCTACCTTGTATTAAAATGTGGTCATTCCCTTTATCTCCCAAACACTCTTCACCCATTTGTACTTTTTATTTTTCTCTACTGTACCTATTACTCTTTAACATGTTACATGTTTATTACTATTCAAATCATGTGACTTAGATTAATAAATTTATGCAATAATTCTACTATAAACCATTGTAAATCTGACATAAAAAAGTAAGAGCATTGTAACACAAAAAAGATAGCACCCTAGCCTGACCTGGCGGTGGCGCAGTAAATAGAGCATCGGACTGGGATGCAGAAGACCCAGGTTCGAGACCCCGAGCTCGCCAGCTTGAGCGCAGGGCCCATATGGCTTGAGCAAAGAGCTCGCCTGCTTGGACCCAAGGTCGCTGGCTTCAGCAAGGGGTTGCTCAGTCTGCTGAAGGACTGCGGTCAAGGCACATGTGAGAAAGCAATCAATGAACAACTAAGGTGTGCGACGGCAACGAAAAACTGATGATTGATGCTTCTCACCTCTCTCCATTCCTGTCTGTCTGTCCCTATCTATCCCTCTCTCTGTCTCTCTCTCTGTCCCTGTAAAAAAAAAAAAAAAAAAAAAAAAGATAGCACCCTATTAAGTTTACATTGTTAGTAAGTGGCTGCACTTGAACTTAAAACAGTCTGATTTAAGATCTAACTCTCTTAAACAATATGCTGTGCTGCTTTTAGGAGGCAATGAGATGTGTTCTACACTATAACCTGTGGTATGTGCAGAGTTACCTTGGGGACCAAGAAAAGACACCTAAGGAAGCACGTTTTCAGCTTAAAGTGTAGGAATTGGCAAGAATGCTTTCCAAAGAATGAGAAGTTCACTCTTGAAAGATTCAGTGGTGTTAGGAAAAAAAAGGGGGGGGGGGAGAGAAAAAAGATAAACGAAGTGGAGCAGAATAAATATTAGACTGAATGTCTGGGATTCTGACATATAGAAAGGAATACATGAAGATTTATTGTTTCTTGACCATAAAATGACAAGTTCTAAGAATCCATGTAGGACATCCATGTGGCAGAAAATATGAAAATACCAAGAAATAGGAAGCAAGGTTGTTATTGTTAGGTGATGGTTCCTAGAGCAGGCCCTGAAAAAAGGTATCCATGTGAAAAAGTAGAAGACAAGTGGGTAGGGAAGGAAAGGAGAATGATAGAGTATGGGTTATCAGGTCAGGCTGTTTGGCTTTGGCCCAATCTCTCAAGGGAATCCTGCATAATTGACTCTCAAGTAAAATATACAGGATAAAAAAAGCTATATTAAAATATCTCCTGGAATATTTTAGAAAAGATTTATTAAACAAAGGATGTATTTCTAAATGTGCTGTAACTGTGTGACTCTTGCCACAGAATTAAGCTATTTTGTAGGCCAGGGGAAAATGCCTGTGTTTGAGGAAAATGGTAACTTCTCATAGCTCCACCTTCCTAAGTGCCGCCCTGGACAAGTTGTCTATATCTAGCCAATGTGTAATGAGCACAACAACAATGATAAATAAGCTAAAATAGCAAGGCAACAAAAATCCGTGGAGGTCCTTGAAATGGATATTTGCCTTTAATACCTAAGAATTGGAGAGACTTAATTTGGTAGGAAAAAAAATGAAATATTTAGCAATTTATGAATATTTTTTATTGGTAGAATGTAGTAAATCTGTCTTGCCAATTCACAATATTATTGTGATGATGAAAGATAGAAAAAATACTAAGACACTTAAACTGTAAAGTAAAACACGGCTTGATGCACATAAATGAGTTTATAATTTCAAGTTCAGACAGTCTCTACCGTGTAGAAATTCTTACTGTGGGTTCTTTAACACAGTATCTTTATATTTTACACAGCATATTTGTATATGTGTGTGAAGATGAGTTTTCTTCCCTTATTCATAGTGGTTAGCAGAATAATGACCCCCTAAAGAATTTTATACCTTAATCCTATGTTATTTATATGCCAAGCAGGAATTAAGGTTACAGATGGGAAAAAAAAAAATATTAATCAGCTGACCTTGAATTGGGGAGATTACACAGTACTGAATTTTCTGCATGGTTTAAACGTAATCATATGGGTTGCTATACATTTATAAGAGACATACAGAAGAGCATGTATCAGAGCAATGCAATGTGAGAAAAACTCAACCGGTCACTGCTGGCTTTTGAAGACAGAAGGAGGGTATGAACCAAGGAGTAGCAGACCAATTTCATAAGCTGGAAAGATAGAGAATGGCTTCTCTCCTAGAGACTCTAGGAAGAACACAATGCACAGAGATTTTGCATTGATCGATATAACCTTAAACTTTTAGAAAATAAAATTTTCACAATGTGTAACTATGTACAAATATATGAAGTATTTTTATAACCATCCCTCAGCCTAAAGAAATAAAGGCAGATGTGTATAACATCTGCAGAAGCAAAGAGAAGGTTGAATGAGTAAACCAATATGTGTGGAATTTGCCAAGTTCTTAAATATCAGTTTTAGGGTTATTGTTGTAGTTTTTATGGTTATTCTATCGGTAAAGTATAATTGTGGGGAAAAAAACATCTTTTATTTGGAAGAAAGCACTTATTTCCCTTTCTTATTGATTAAGAGACAAAAAACAAAAAAATTATAACAGTTGTGAGGAAAACACAAACATACATTTATTCTGAATTATTATAATAGATGCAAAAGCCCAGTACTAGTGAGAAAAGGGATTTCATTTTATATTGTGACAAAAGAGAAACAGTCAATGTTCAAAGACCACATTTATTTTTTGGCTGTTCACAGTCAATAAAATATCCAACTGTGTTGAGTTTTAATGCTATTAGCATAATGCTCAAATAAAATTAAAACTTCCAAGCACAATGATTTTGTCATAAATAGGAATGCAGAAAAAGGAGGGAGCAGGGATAGGGGAGGGGAAGAGAGACTGAAAGAGACAATGGGTTCTGGCACCATCTGTCAGTGTGCTAATAGTTGCTTCTATGGCAGCAGCAGGTTTAAGTCAAGAAAATCAAGCATTTAGATGATTCACTGTTTCATCAGCTGTTGTCTTTTGTATTTTGCTTTTGGCTCATTATCTTTATTAAGTAAAGGCATTGAATAGCATGTTGCTTATTCAAAGCAATTCACGAGTGGGGGGGAAATCTGCACATGATATTTTAGAGACAAATAAATAACAAAGGCAAAGAGAAAAGATGCTAAAATAGCAACATACTTACAGATTGATATTGGAATAAGATTTTGAAAATAAGAGATTATGTATATAAAAAAAACTGACACATAAAATTGATATTGTTATAACAATTGATTGTTCCATTTTAAATGTAGCTAATATAAAATATCATTTTTTCCCCTTAATTAAGTGAGATGGGAAGGCAGAGACAGACTCCTGCATACACCCTGACCTGGATTAACCTGGAAACCCCCTTACTAGGCAATGCTCCATTCATCTATGGCTACTTCTCTGTTGCTTGGCAACTGAGCTATTTTAGCACCTGAAGCGAAGGCATGGAGCCATCCTCAGCACCTAAGGTCAACTTGCTCAAACAGTTTGAGCCATAGCTCTGGGAAGGGAAGAGAGAAAAAGAGATAAGAGAGAGAGAGAGAGAAGATGAAGTGGGAGTGGTGGAGAAACAGTTGGTCACCTCTTCTTTGTGCCCTGACTGGAATCAAACCCAGAACTTCCACATACCAGGCCAGTGTTCTACCCTTAAGCCAACTGACCTGTGCCTAAATTATTCTTAAAAAGTGATCAAACTCAAACTTTCTATAATATGTTATCTGCTTACCTAGTTTCCATATTATCCATTTCTTCATAATATGACCTTTATACTATAACTGGGATGGTTCAATAAATACTATACTTCATGCTGGGTCTGTTTATATGCTTATTTAAAGCTTCCATTTCCAAGAAAATTATTATTTAATATCCAGACTTTAACAACCTATATAAGAATCACTACTTCTGTGAAATTATGTTACACAAAAGATGAGAAAGTGTTAAATAATGGAATGTTTAAGAAGGTTAGTAATAGGTGTTAAATAATGTTAGATACTAGAACAAAAAGGATGGCTAGACAATAAAATATACTCTGAGACTGAATGTAAAAGGAAGAATGGAGTGGTCAAGATAATATCCATTGAATGAGTGATATGGTGTGTTTTAAGGTTAGCAATAAAACCAAATAAATTATAAGAAAGTATACACTCTTCGCCAAACTTTTAACTTCCTTACATATACAACTGCACATAGTATAATTGCTTTTTTTTTTAAAGAGAAATGAATCACCAGTGATAAAGCATCAGCCTGGGGTATGGATTTCCTATATTCGATTCCTGGTCAGGGCACACAGGAGAAGCACCCATCTTCTTCTCCACCCCTCCTCCTTGTTTCTCTATCTATCTATCTATCTATCTATCTATCTATCTATCTATCTATCTATCATCTATCTCTCTCTCTATATATATATATATATCTATCTATCCATCTATCTATCTATCTATCATCTATCATCTATCTTACTGCCTGCAGCTATGAATCAGTTGGAGTGAGTTGGCCCCAGGCACTGGAGATGGTTCTATGGCTTCCACCTCAGGCGTGAAGAAGAGCGTGGTTGCTGGGCAATGGAACAACACCTAGATGGGCAGAGCATCACCCCCTAGTGGGCTTGCTGGGTGGATACCGGTTGGGGCACATGCAGGAATCTGTCTTTGCCTTCTGTCCTCTGATTGAATTTAAAAAAAAGAGAGAGAGAGAGAGAGAGAGAGAGAGAGAGAAATGAATCATAAATGAATCATGGCATTAATATTAACCTAAAAAGTTCTTATCAATTATCTCATTTCATTCATATATCAGAGAAGTAGCATTCTCCACTTTTATAATACCATTTTTAAGATATGTGCAATACAAACTACTCCTGCACTTTGTCTTTTACTAATTCACATACCTAAATGTACTCACTGAATGAATAAGTGGATGAATGATAGATTGAAAAGCAAGTATTCTTCTATTTGGATATTGTTACATTTCCTGAACTAACAAGAGAACAGAACCAGGTAGACTGGACTTTAAAATGTCAGGATTATAGGCTAAATCATGAACAATCTTAGCAACTTCTAGGGACATATAGAAATTCATATTGTGGAGGTTCAGAACAAGCCACCCCAAGATGTGCCTCAATAATGGGTGGAATATTTTGTACTAAGAACAAATAAGACCCTGAGGGTCAAGAGTAACTGCTTAAGAGTCTTAACTATCTAGAAAAATATAAATAAGAGTCAAAACAAGAAATGAATTTTTACCCACCTATATAGTAGAGCAAACTAATAATTACTAAACACATATTCTCCCTGCAGTTACCTTCTGGAGCTCCCAAAGGCAGCTTACCTCATCACTAGCTCAGAATCTCATATATACCCATTTCTCCATTCTGTCCTGACTCTCTCATGTATGCAGGGTTCCCATATGTATGTATGTACTAAATTTTGTTATTTTCTCTTGTTAATTTTTCTTATGTCTTTTTGATTATCAGGCCAGCAAAATGTAACTTGAGGGTAAAGGAAAGTTTCTCCCTCCTTCACAACATCATTTAGACTTGAGGATACTCATAATATAATTGAAATATATAAGGCATGTAGCCTCTGTGGCCACTGGTTGTAATCCTGAGAAGGTGAGCAAATTATGCACACCTTTATGGAAGGTGGCCAAAAGTGTAGGTATATTTTAATTTTTGCCTCAATAGTCTTGATATAAAATTATTTATACTAAAGAAACAGACACCTTTCCAAACTTTTCAGACATAATAAATCACATTTTCCAATAGGAAACTATATAGTTTTATATTACACACCTTTAAGCAGATATAGCAATTCAGAATGCAGTGGCATCTTGGAATAGAATACCCAAGGTAGCTAAGAGAGTGAGCTGATAAGTTTTCATGCATTTTCAGACCATTTTAAAATGAAAAACAATTTTAAGCAAAACAAGATGAAGTAGTTAAAACATAAAATAGTCACTTAGCTGCTTGAACTAATGAACTACACATGTTTGCCAACACTTCTTCCCAATACCATACTTTACAGACACAATAGGGACACATTCATCTAACATATTCTGACAGCATTTTATTGTAGACTGCTTGATTCCTGAGGCAGTGAGAAATAAGGCCAAGGAAATGTCACTTCTGTTGTTATTCAAAACCAACACTGTCTATGATGCTTATTCCCATGAGTTCATATTTGTGTGTGTATTTATATAAATACATACATATATAAAAAGTATTGGCCTACAGATACATACACATATATATTTACATATATAACACACATGTATATGTAAACACACACAAGAAAGATAAATAGTAGATAAAGTCTTGTGGGTAATGACTATATACATTCCCCGTGAGATTGGTAGCAATTAGCCTCTCAGGGAGCACAATACTGATGCTTAAAGCATGTATTTGCTCACTTACTGTTGTATTCTAATGTTGTTTCTTAGGTCCTTCTAGTTTACAGTTTGGTGGCATCACCATGGCATATTTATTCTAAAAACTACACAATTTGATCTTTTGTAGGCAATTGACGTGCTTATCTTTTATGAAGAACTAATGTGCTATCCTGAGGCCAAAATGTGAGTCTCTAATTTGTGGAAATGCAGCTAAGCAAGTGAATCTTTCTCCAAAACAGGACAAAATAACATCTTGGTCAAAAGGAAAGAAATGAAACAAAATACATTATTATAACAACTACAATCTTATAACTTATGTGCATTCTGTTTTTTCAAGATATAGCATCTCTTGGACTCTAACAATGTGAACAAAATTCCAGATATTCAATTGGCCTCTTCCCCTGAAACTCTGAATGTTCTTTCAATCTACCCCGTATTATTGTTCTTTCTTTTCCCTTGCTTGGAGTTTCCCCAAATCTTACTTTGGAATCTACCAAAGTAATATAATTTTGTTTCACCACTGCTTTTGTATTTTTTGTCTGAAGTAGGCTGAATCCCATATTATTACCGTATCATAAACCCACGTAATACATTTTTCTGATTTCTTCTTTGCAACAAATCTGCCAGTTTGAAACATTAAGTAACTGTTAAAATTTTCCAGAATCAACCTAGACAAGTAGACCCTTGGTCTCCTTCATCTTCTTTGCAGCTTTGGAGTGCTTTCTTTGAAAGATGTCTCTCTCTGGGAGCTGTAATATGCCAGAGATAGCAGTGCTATCTATGAGTGATTGCCAGTCTTATTATTTTCTTGTCAAACCGCTCTTCTCATAGTGCCCCTCATGCCTACATGGCATTGGCCATGTACCCAAGAAGACTCATGATTCACACCAATGGAGTCCTGGCTCTAGCATCATGCCTGGAAAACAGATATCTCTTACACTCCAGTATGTGATTTCTTTCATAACATCCTTGAAACAGGAGCATCAGAATGGTAGTGATACTTTGATCCGGGGTCTCTTTCATCATTTTAGACACAGGACAATAGCAGACCTGTTAGATGTATAATTCATTTATCACCATTGAGATAAGGCCCTTGCCTCTGTTTCATCTAAGTTCTGACCTTGGTATTATCTCCAGTCTGCAGAGATTATAATGTAAAAGGTCCTGATAGCATCTCTTTTCCCATGGGCCCCACCACTAGCACTCAGGACAGTCACCTTACCAGCTTTGCAGGCTCTATGCTATATATGTCAAACAGTCCTCTGGAAAGAGTCATACCTGTCACTTCTTATAGCTTTTTTTTTTTTTTTTTTGTATTTTTCTGAAGTGTGATGTAGGAGGCAAACAGACTTTCGCATGCGTGCATCCGGGATCCACGTGGCATGCCCACATAGGGAGTGCTGCTCTGCCCATCTGGGGCATTGCTCCATTGCAACCAGAGTCATTCTAGTGCCTGAGGTGGAGGCCATGGAGCCGTCCTCAGCACCTGGGACAACTTTGCTTCAATAGAGCCTTGGCTGCAGGTGGGGAAGAGAGAGATAGAGAGAAAGAAGAGGGGGAAGGGTAGAGAAGCAGATGGGTGCTTCTTCTGTGTGCCCTGGCCGGAAATTAAACCCAGGACTTCCACACATGGGGCTAACACTCTACAGCTGAGCCAAGCAGACAGGGCTTTCTTATAGCTTTTAAAACTTTGTTCTTTAATACTAATGGAAAATTATGGTTAATGTCCTCTCTTAACTCTGATCCTGGTAGAGAGTTCAGACTCTACCAGGCTTGTTTTGAGAATTGCCAGATAGGGGAAGGCTATTTCCTGAGAAAAGGAAGTGTTGTGAGAAAAGCATGGGTGTGATTAATATTGAAAGAGATCACATCCTGAAATACAGTGTTTTGGGCCTCAGGTCTTCAGAACATGGCACGATTAAAAGACGTGTTGTTCTTAGTTTGTAAGAAGAAACTCTGAATGACTAATTTTGCATTACCAGAAAACAAATTATGGTTCATATTTTTCTTCCTATTCCAGGTAAACTTGCATTAGTAGTCTCTACCATGAAGCACAAGAACAACTTTTACAAGAGTCACTGTTAGTCTGTAGTCCTTGTGGCACAATGCATCTTCATGTGAGTAATAATATAACCAACAAAAAGTAAACTGCAAAGGTAAGAATATCTATTTTATTTAAATATAAGTTAGTTCCAAAGGATGATTAAATTGACCATTAGAACAGTAATAGTTGGTTCATGGTTTCAAGGACCGGGCACAGGAAGAGTTGGTGCTGGGGCAGGTTCAGCAATTAGACTAAAACTTATACCTCTCCTTCAATCATTATTCTAAAAGAGTGGTTCTTAACCTGGGTTCTATCAAAACCCTAGGGGTTTGATGAGTCAGTCTCAGGGGTTTGGAGAAGCCTTTGCCGCGGAGGTAAAGACACACTTGTATAAAGTCGTGATGACACGCCCCGCTTGGCCATCACTTGCTGCAGAGGATCACGTTACATTGCTTGGCCAACCAGTGCTGCGGGGAATTTAGTGCATGAAGTAGTCAACGGCTGTCATAGTTGTACGTTGTGTGGTTTCTTTCTTAATATTTTAATCCATACTAAATATGTCGAGCAAAAAAAAAAGTGGTCGGACAAATATGTACAACATGGATTCACATGTATCACGGAACGGGATGGGAGTCAGCATCCTATCTGCATGATATGCAATGCCAAGTTGAGCAACTCTAGTCTCGTACCAGCAAAACTAAAGGAACACTTCTTGAAGCTGCATTGAGATGGTGAATACAAGAACACAACGCCTGCTGAATTCAAGGTGAAACGAGCCAGATTCAATGAAAGGGCCACTATGCCTGCTCTTGGATTTGTACCCGTTAACAAACCAATCCTCACAACATCGTACAAAGTTACTTACTTGATCACAAAGCAGGGTAAGCCACATACCATTGGTGAAACACTCATAAGACCAGCTGTGTTAAAGATGGCGAATCTGATACTCGAAACAGTGGCCAAAGGTAAATTATCCCAAATTCCTCTTTCAAATGACACCGTCAGCGACAGAATAGAGAACATGAGTAAAGACACCTTGGCTCAAATAGTTGCAGATCTAATTTCAAGTCCGGCAAAATTCAGTCTTCAACTTGACAAGACCACAGACGTTTCTAATCTAAGCCAGCTTGCTGTTTTTGTGCGCTATGGGAAACAAGACATGATAAAAGAAGATTTTTTTATTTTGTAAGCCTCTTACAACAACAACTAAAGCAGCCGATGTGAAGAAGCTTGTGGATGACTTCTTCAGAGACAACAATCTTTCATGGGATATGGTTTTTGCAGTTTGTACGGACGGAGCTCCAGTCATGCTGGGAAGAAAGTCTGGTTTTGGTGAGCTAGGAAAAGCTGATGCACCACACATCATTGCTACGCATTGTATTCTGTACAGGCATGCGTTGGCAACTAAAACCTTGCCTCCAAAAATGGCAGATGTATTAAAAACTGTGGTGGAATGTATGAACTATATGCAAAATAGTGCTCTGAGGCACCACATCTTCAGTGAGCTGTGTAAAGAAATGGGCTCTGAATTCAAGGTACTCCTATACCATTCTAATGTTCAGTGGTTATCCCAGGGACAGGTGCTGAATCGTGTTTTTGCCATGCGTGTGTAATTAGTCATGTTTTTGCAAGAGCAGTAACATTGTCATGCAGATTGCTTCAAAAATCCTGAATTCATTGTGATTTTAGCATACATGGCTGATGTATTCACAGCTCTCAATCATCTCAATCAGCAGATGCAGAGTGTTGGAGTCAACATCATGGAAGTGGAAGAAAACCTGAAGGTTTCTCAAAAAAAACTACCATTATAGAAATGATGAATAGAGAACTATAACTTCACAAACATTCCCCTTCTGATGACTGTGTAAGTAAGATTGAAGATGTGTCTAGAATCGGAGACGGTTCAGTACCCATGAAACTGAAGCAAACCAATGCCATGCACTTACATGAGCTTGCAAAGTCTCTCGACGGATATTTCCCTACAAGAGAGTCATATCCAGTATGGGTGAGACAGCCATTTTCATTTACTGTTGAGACAGCGGATGTCAATGATGAATACCTTGACGAAATCATTGAAATTCAGCAGAGCAAGGTTCAACAGCAGCTCTTCAGAACAACAACACTCTCAACTTTTTGGTGTTGACAAATGGAAAAGAACCCAGTTATTGCTAAGAAAGCCCTGGAATTTTTTATACCATTTGTTACAACATATCTTTGTGAGCAATCCTTTTCGAGGATGCTGGACATAAAAACAAAGAAAAGGAACAGACTTTGATGTGAAGATGACATGAGAGTAGTAGCACTTGCCAAGGTGAAACCACACATATCTGAACTAGTCTCCCAAAAACAACAACAGAAGTCACACTGATTTGCAGGTATGTAATTTGGGCAATGCTTTATTCTGACCCCCAAAAAAGTATTTTGTGGATTCAAAACGACAAAAAAAAAAAAAAATTTAAAATAAAAAAAAACTAAGTTATTAAAAAAATGTTAAATTCTTAAAAAAAAATCTGAATTTATTTTTAATTAGTAAAATAATAAAAAAATATTTTTGGGGCCTGAAATTCTTTTATGGGGCTGAAATATTTTGGGGGCCAGAATAAAGTAATACCGTAATTTGTTGTGAGTTCATGCACTTTATTGGTTTTGTTCTTTGAGCAAGGTGATGTTCATGCACGGCTCATTTTGTGCACCAGTAATAAAACATATACCTATGTCCTGAATTTGGAAAATAAATCATATTTTATTTATCACTAAAGAAGGGTTCGGTGAATGTGTATATAAAACTGGTGGGTTCGGTGCCTCAAAAAAGGTTAAGAACCCCTGTTCTAAAATCTTTATTGACAAATCACTATACTTTTTGTGAACCCATAAATTTTTAACATAGTTTTTATTAAAATTATTTATATAAACCAGTGCCCCACAGATAATATGTTTCCAAGGACTTTCATGGCTTATTGGTAGCTTTCCTTCCTGAGGATATTGTCTTGTATAGTCTCCTACATCTTTTTTTTTTAATTATTATTTTTTTTATTTTTATTCATTGATTGTAGATAGAGAGGAAAGGAGAAAGACAAGAACACTGATCTGTTCCTGTATGTGTCCTGATCAGGGATCAAACCGGCAACCTCTGTGCTTTGTGATGACACCCTAACCACTAGAGCTATCTGACCAGATCTAGTCTTCATCTTGATGATGACACTTGTTCCTCCTTTGCTCCTTCTAATGCAGCTTCTGTTCTGAATACCAAACAATACCGCAAAAATGACAAAAACCTTATTTATATTATACTGTATCATATCCATCGAAAAAGAGTCTAAAACATTTTTTTATCACCAATAGTTTAAGAAATGTTAATGGATCATCACCGATTTAATATTCCTACTGCTTCTTCCTAGGACTTTGTCATAGGTCTGTCATTTGGGTCAGAAAAAGAAAAACAAACAAAAAAAAACCATACTGTTTAGTAGTTGCTTCAAAAGTATCCCTGAAACATGAAGCCTTTAAATATAAAGTCACATATTACTCCATCCAAGTTCAGAATCAGTGAAGAGATGAAGTAGAAGATGACACCTAGGGTTAAATATATCATTTCTACTACTGGTAACCACTTGGTTAAAGGCTTCCAATTCTTTTCTTACAATCAGCAAGAATTGTTGCTCCAGTCTCCATCAGAGCTGAACATTGGCTGGTCTCTTGTCATGACAGAATGTCTGGTAAAACATGACACAGAGTGTGTGCTTCCTGGAGGGTATTCGCAAGGCTGAATCATACAAACTCAGCATCCTAACTCTACTCACTTTTTAGAAACTATACCAAATTTCCCTGGAGGAAGGTCAGCAGGAACCAGAAATATTACTACTTGATGACCCTCTGTGTGGCTTCAGAACTTTCCTCCGGGAAACATTAAAATATTTTTATAAAATCATTAGTAACTAAACTAGGGTGTACTTAAAGATGAATAAAGCATATGCATCTTTCTTTCAACACAACCCAAAGCTAGAATGACCAACGATTGATTCCCCTTTGAGTCATAACTTTTCTCTGTGCAAGGATGATAGCTTGACCAACCACATCACTAGACATGTGACGTGAGATAATATATGCTAAAGGACTTCCTAAAAATAATATAAGGAGAACACTACCATGATAACAGAAGCTATCAGTCTGAAAGATTGGTGGAAAAAGAAAAGGGAAATATTTTCTTCAATTCTCATATTCTAAATGAAGATGCTGCTCTAGATATGCAATAAAATATATCAATGAATCAAAGAAATCATTCCTTGAGCCCCCCCCCCATAAAATAGGGCAATAAAGAAGAAAAGAGGAAAGCAAGGAAGGAAGAAAGGAAAAGGAAGATTAAATGTTAAGTACCACCTGAGATTTGAGAAGGCTCCCCCAGTCCCTGATTCAGCTAACATATGTTTTCATTGCATATTAGCACATGAATAAAAAATAAGTAATCAATGAACTATGGGAGGTATCACAACAGAAACCTTAGAAATGTATTGGTGGTCAGAACCATACAATTAACTTTCCCAAACAGCCCTCAAATATAAGAATAAATTTGCCTGCTGTGATCAAATCTGCAGAGAGGCAGGAAAGAAATTAGTCAAAATTAAGCCTTTCTTTGTACCTTCATGCACCTTCTATTGACAGCAGGCTAGTGAAAAGAATCATCAACACTGCAATCGTGGTTTAACAAAGAATAATTACCTAGAAAATACATTAAATGATTTTGTTCCCCTGAAAATGATTTTCCTCTCAGGCAAGCTATTTTTTCACCCTGGATTGAGAATTTTAGTGATTGTCTTTGAAAGCTTTACATCCTAATAGTACCATTGGAATAAATTACTGTGCATCTGGGTATAATCTGTTTCTTTTCTAATAATCCTAAATCTCATATTCAAATGGTTGCATTACAAGATAGTAAATTTAAAAGAATATGCAACACAATGCTGTTATCAAATGCCAATGCAACATGATTAAGCATGAATTATTGATAATGAAGTTGTCTTTCATTTTTTTACCAGTTCTACTTACATGGAATGAAAAAAAAACATAAGAATTTATCACTGGCAGGAGGAAAAACAACATCTGAGAATTCTTACTTGGGAAAATTAAAAATATATCATCAATTAAAGAAATTTTCTATCTATATTCATAAGATGACTTTAATGCTGAATTGTTTACTTAGCTAAAATCTCTAACAAAAGGTATATATAGAGTGTGACAATGGCTCATGTTTTTTGAAGAAGTTATCCCCAGGAAAGAAGATCAATATAGTTCCACTGTGATGTAGGTTGTTTGCATTTCTAATGCCTGGTCACTTAATTGACATTTAAAAATATATTGAACTTTATTTGTTAAGCAATTCTTTTCCCAATGAAATAAAAATTAGGACAGATTAGCTTTGTCATAGCAAAATTTTGCATGTGAAAGTCCTAACTGCTATTTTTTAACTCTCCAGTCATGTGCATCTAAGCGAGATTTATTTTAGAAAACAATCATAGATTAAGGTAAACTGTATTTTTCTCAAATATAGAGGACCTAGATATCAAATATAATAACAGGTGTTTCTGCAGACAAAACAGAATTAGAAAATTCTCCAGACACAGTCACTCTTTTGATGTTTTTATAGTAATGATTGAGAAAAATATTATTGATTCAACATGGTGTAGGTAAAATCAATGTTAGACACTTGGAAAAATTACATTGTATTATACAGGCTTTAAGTACATTGAAAAGTATATCTATATCTCCAACAAAAAAATTTTGGAGTCTTGTTATTTTATTATTTTTATGTTTAGGCACAAATTCTATTTTATCACGAAAATAGTTTATTTAATAAAGAGAAGTACAAACAACTCCAATTTTGGTACTCTAGTTTACTTATAAAAAGACTGTCCTGCCAAGGAGCTTACCTAGGACCCATTTAGCTCATTTACCTCTTTCCAATTCATACCCTTCAATCTCTACCCCTACTCCAGAGCAGCTGGGGTAGCTTTAAAGGATATGGGAAGAGAAGGGGCCATATAACATTGTCGGTAGAAAAAGTTTCCTGTGACCCCTTTAGAGTCCCTGGCTGGGTCTAAAAACTGAACTGATAAAGACAGATTAACAGGAAAGAAACACACACGTTTATTTACTGTTTTTTGTAACATGGGGAACTTCATAGAAAATGAAGATCCAAAGAAACAATTAGAGCTGTATATTTTAATGCTAGGTTTGGTAAAGAGTTGACAGCCATGAAGAAATGATAAGTTAAAGAATACAGATAGTTGTAGCAAGTTGAGGAAAACATACAAGGCTTATTTGTTAAGATTCTTCTTGGTATAGCTCTGCCTTTAGAGATAAGAATGTGCCTTTCCTCTGGGTAACTGGAAGGTACCTCTCACATGATGATTACATGACCTGTTTTAGGGGAAAATGGAGAGGGTGATAAAGTCAGAGTAAAATCCCTGCCTCTGCTGTTTTTTGGTTTTTTTTTTGTCAGACTCCTTCAGCTTAAGATATTCAATATGCCAAGGTGCCATATTTTGGATCACGTGGCATTCCTGACCCCCATTAACATCCTACCCCACCTCTTCTTTTATTCTTTCTTGTCCTTATAAAAAAAATAAGGTTAGTTGTCAAACTAACGTGTTGTCTTGATCTTCTCCAAGTTTATTTAACAGTGAGCAGAATCAACGGATCATAAGGAGACTGGGCTGCTTACTTCCTGTCCGTTTGATGTATAGCTTACCTCTGTGCTTCTCCTGAATTACTGACTCCATCTTACAGCCCTCACTGTACCAAACGTTTTGGCTAAGCGTAACTTGGGGCTTTCTTTTTAACTTAGTTGAGATATTAAGAACATTTTAGCCCTAGCCATTTGGCTTAGCAATAGAGCATTGGCCCGGCATGTGGATGTCCTGGGTTCAATTCCTGGTCAGGGCACACAGGAGAAGCACCCATCTGCTTCTCCATCCTTCCCCTCTTACTTCTCTCTATCTCCTTCTCACTCTCTCCCTCTGCCCTCCTGTAACTATGGCTCAGTTGGAGCCATTTGACCCCAGACACTGAGGATGAATGGATCCATGGCCTCTCCCTTAGGTACTAAAAAATGGCTCCAGTTGCAATGAGGCAAGGGCCCCACATGAGCAGAGCATCATCCCCTAGTGGGCTCGCCTGGTGTATCCCAGTCAGGGAGCATGCAGGAATCTGTCTCTGCCTCCCCTCCTCTCATTAAATTTTTTAAAAAAGAACATTTTAAGTAAATGTTTTTTTAAAAAGTTGTTTCTTTTCTTTCTGTTAGTCATTTGCATACTTATAATCATTTTTATCTTCTGTCCAAGAAAATTTACACTGGCTGAGTTAAAAATGTAAAGAAGCAAATGCCAAAAAACAAATAAAAATTATTTACAGATATTGCAATAGGGAGAGAGACTACAGCAAGAGAGGAGAGAAAGAGAGCTTATATCCAGTAAAACATGTGGGGCCCTTGCCTCATTGCAACTGGAGCCATTTTTTAGTACCTAAGGGAGAGGCCATGGATCCATTCATCCTCAGTGTCTGGGGTCAAATGGCTCCAACTGAGCCATAGTTACAGGAGGGCAGAGGGAGAGAGTGAGAAGGAGATAGAGAGAAGTAAGAGGGGAAGGATGGAGAAGCAGATGGGTGCTTCTCCTGTGTGCCCTGACCAGGAATTGAACCCAGGACATCCACATGCCGGGCCAATGCTCTATTGCTAAGCCAGTTGCAACGAGGCAAGGGCCCCACATGAGCAGAGCATCATCCCCTAGTGGGCTCGCCTGGTGTATCCCAGTCAGGGAGCATGCAGGAATCTTCTGTCCACGAAAATTTACACTGGCTGAGTTAAAAATGTAAAGAAGCAAATACCAAAAAACAAATAAAAATTATTTACAGATATTGCAATAGGGAGAGATACTACAGCAAGAGAGGAGAGAAAGAGAGCTCATATCCAGTAAAACAGAAGGTAGGAGAGCTTGTGAGGGTTGGGGTAAGTTAGCACTTGAAGTACTGAAAGGCTTTGTGTTATGGGATAATGGTCAGTGTGAGTCAACTGTCCATGATGGCTAATTTGTGCTTATGGAACTTAGACTCCTGCCTTTCCACTGGGACTGAGAGATGACAGTGCTATCTTTTTTTGATGACTACATTTCAAATGAATGGTTCTTAGGTCTTTAAGAAAGACATTCTTGGATTGGAAAACTGGCAATAGTCTGGAAGAAGATAGACATCTCAAATGAGGAGCGAAAGAATTTATAATTGTAACTTTTCTAAAGGAAATGCTCTAAGAAAAAAGAGATACAGGAGAAACATATGTTTAGTTGAGGGAGTAAAATCTAGTTACTGCAGCCTTCATGAACTATGAAATAACCAATTTGGCCCTGGCCGGTTGGTTCAGTGGTAGAGCATCAGCTCTGAGTGTGGATATTCTGGGTTTAATTTCTGTATCAGGCAAACAGGAGAAGTGACTATCTGCTTCTCCACCCCTACCCTTTTCCTTCTCTCTCACTCTTTCTCTCTTCCTCTCCCACAACCATGACTCAATTGATTCAAGCACATTGTCCCCGGGCACTGATGATGGCTCCTTGGGGTGTCTGCCTCAGGCATTAGAAATAGCTTTGTTGGGAGCTTGGTTGGCAGAGCATCAACCCAAGATGGGGGTTGCCAAGTGGAACCTGGTCGGGGTACATGCAAAATATGTCTATCTCCTCTCCTCTGACTTGGAAAAATAAAAATAAAAACAATTTAAAGAAAGTTGAGAATGGGAAAAGAAAACTAGATCCAAGAACTATTCTTTGAATCTTTATCTAGCACTATCTAAAGGCATTCTTTTCTAGACTTCTCATTAATGTGAAGCAATAAATTCCACTTTACTTTTGGATTTGTATTATCATCACTTGAAATCAAAAGGCAGAACCTCAGTAAAATACACTGTTCACAGATACAATATCATGTGTAATGTTGCAATATGGCATCATGTCTCTAGTAAACTGCAATTCAATTGGCTTCTGATAATTTTAAAAAATCAACAGAAGAGAGAGGATTCTGGGAGAAATATTAACTGTACTACTTTTAAATAAAACTGGTCTTAAATAGTAATGCTGAAAGCAAATTTTCTAAGTGGTTATTGGGTCAAATTGATGAGTAGCTATTATCATTTTTATTAACATACGAACAATTTTAAGTCTTCAGTAATAGAAGTAGAGTCATCTATATGCCACATTTGAGACATAAGGGGCACAAAATAAGCAG
Organism: Rhynchonycteris naso; assembly: GCA_037038555.1. Lineage (NCBI taxonomy): Eukaryota > Metazoa > Chordata > Mammalia > Chiroptera > Emballonuridae > Rhynchonycteris > Rhynchonycteris naso. The sequence continues at coordinate 295,069,438 of CM072996.1, read as the reverse complement.
AATAAACTGTCATGTCTGCCTTCATACAGTTATATAGTAGTGGAGGGATATAAATAAATATATGTCATATAGTAATAAGTAATATGAAGAAAAATAAGATAAAAAATGGAAAATTGTAATTTGGATGATCATCAAAGCTTTCAAAGAAGCTAAGTTTGAAGAGATATTCAAAAGTATAAGGAAGTGCGATATGTGGGTATATAAGTATTAAAAATAGACTGATAGCAGCAGGTGCTAGTAGTATGAGAAAAGTGTTGTATGAACACAAGAAGGCCAATGTGGCCCAGGCGATTGAAACAAGTGAAAGAGTGATGGGAAATAAAGTTGGACTGGTGAGACTCAAGAATTCTAGTTCTTTTCTGTATTCTTCAGCCCATCCTTTTTTAGTTATTCAGTTTTTAATATGTTAATAAGCTTATTATTATTATTAGGTGAGAAGCTATGCAATAACTTTGGTTGTTAACTCTCTTGGATAACACTGGGAAACAAAATTTTTGTTGCATCCACAAAAACACTTGTTCTTACCTAAGTCAAGTGTGCTGATCTTAAATCTGACATTACTTTCTCTCAGTAAGCTACAGTTTTTTTGAAATTCAAGATTTTAGGTTTTATGTGAAATTTATGTGAAATTTTCAATATTTAATTTAACATAATGAAGTAGAATGTCTTCTTGAGCATCATCTTTGTGAAAATATAATAATTTATATAATGCAATAAATACACTAATACACTAAAATATATGATTGTATCAGAATTTGTCTCCAATTTCAAAATAGAACATATTAAAACCTTATTTTAATCATAAAATTTGCACAAAACTTACTTAAATTCTATTTAAGCAAAAATTTGCATTTGTAGCTCTTATGTTTGTGTACTTGTTGAGGACAATCTCGTTTGATGTTCAGGCAGTAGTCTGCTCATCACTAACAGCTCCAAGATTTTCGGGAAACTTATTAAGGTGACTGTTCAGGAAGTGAATCTTAACGCTCATGTTACATCAATGTCACGGAAAGCCAACAACATTTTTTGAATGAGAAATTCATAGTTTTCTGATTTTTTGTTGCCAAGGAAGTTCTTTGTAACCACCACAAAAGACTGCCATGCTGCCATGCTGCTTTCTCCTCCTTATTCATCTTCCTGGCAAATTCTTCATCACATATGAGGGTTCAAATTTGAGGTCCACTGAATACACCTGCTTGTATCTTCTTAAAAGACAAGGCAGGAAAAGCAGAAATAATATGTTGAAAGCATTCACTTTCTCTATTCAAAGCCTAAACAAACTCCTTCATTAAGCCAAGTTTGATGTGAAGTGAGGAAGAAATGATCCTGTCTCGATTAGCTATAGGTTCATTCACAATATTTTGCATCCCTACTTCCAGAGCTTCATGTTTCGACCACTTCTTTCATGTCCAGTGTTTCTCCCAAGCTCGGCTTTCCCACAAGCACAGAAAGCAAGGATACTTCGTAAAACGTCTCTGTTGTCCTAGCAAGAAATTGATCATTTAAGATCCACACAAATGATCCAGTTAGGCTCCTCATACTTCAGAAAGTCAAGGACAATTTTTATGTTATTATAATCTTCTCACAGATGAGTTGAATAACCAATTGGAAACGCTGCATAAACATTACCATTGTGTAGGAGAATACATGTCAGACTCTGTTTAGAGCTGTCAAGAAATAGCCTCCATTCTGTTGGACTGTAAGTGGTAACACCTAGCTGGATGAGAAGACTACTGATACCATGACAGTAAACAAAGTGTTTGTCTTTGGAAAGAAAGTCCACAAAAATTTGTTCACATTTCCTGAAATGGGATTCTTTAGCTGACCTGTTAAGTACATTCTTTCCTTGAAGATTGGTGGCTAATAACTCAGCTGCTTTCTTTGATAGGCTCAAATCTCTTACTAAGTCATTTAATTTGGGTTGGCTAAGCTGCTGAAGGGTTAATGACTGAAGAAGAAGACCCTTCAGATTCTACAATCATTTCCTCATGTATCTTATCAAAATACACTTGATCACCATGTTCACTTTCTTCATCCTGAGAAGAAATAAAACCATTGAAAACTGGAACTGGGAGTGCCTCATAGTGTGGGATAGGTTGTATTGCTGAAGGAATATGAGAATATGTGATCATATGCTGTTTTTTCTTGCCAATGCCCTTTGTATGGATTATACAGAAATAACAGTCACTGCTGTGGTCCTTAGGTTCACACCAAACCATGAGAAAACAAAAAGGCATTTATTTGTGCTTTCCTTTTGTCCAGTCACGAAACATTTTCTCACAATTCTGACACACAATATGAGGAGCCCAGTTCTTGTCTGATTGCCAAGGGGATCTTAAATAATGGCAATATATGCACGTGTCACAAATGATGAAATATTGCGCCTTTTACATTGAAGTGTGTAACAGCCACATTTATAACAGAAGGTGTCAGGACTATTCTTACATTTCCACCTACTTGAAGAAGCCATGATTCAATCTTAAAACAAAATAAGAGGGTGTTTTTATCAGATAATTATATTTTACATTTAACAACAATTACAATTATGTAAAAGTGATGTTTTTAAAACAATTGCCTTGTGGTTATATTCAATCCAAGAGTCGTTGCCCTTTAACTCCAATTTAAAAATCAATGCATGCCATTAATTGTAACAAAAAGAAATTAATATTGCTTAAAAACTAGAGCACACACCAAAAAACGAATTTCAGATTTGGAATCAGCGATGTAGAAATATATATGGAAACAGTTCTAAAACCTCATGCAACATAAAATGTAAAAATTGTTCCCCAGTGAAAATGAGAAGGCAATGCTGCTGGGTTTTTTTGACGGTTTCCCAACCTTACTCTGTTTACAGTTCCTCTTTCTCACACTCTCAGCCTTGTGGATTTTTAAATTTTATTCTAGGGCTCAAAAAAATCCCATCTATTAGTAACCAGTGGCTTTCTAATTCTAGTAAGTGATATTTTGTTGTTCTAATACCCTGCCTTGTCTTGGTAAGTCCTTCTCCTCAGTGAAGAATTATGTCTAAATATCTAAACCATGCATGGCAGGTATAGAAAAAGAACTCTGAGGTATATAGGTCATGCAGGGAATTGCAGCATATGGCACTTCTTAACATGATGAAAGAAAGATTCTCTTATATTTATAAAATATTCTGGAAAAAGTACATGTGAAGTGATTATGAAAGTTATTCTTTGACAGTATTGCAGAGCCAAAAAAGAGATACTGTTTATTGTAACCCCATTTTAATTTTTGCAATTTAAAAAATAATTTTTATTCATTATATAACAATAAAAAATAGCTCAAACGAAAAAGTGTTAATTAAATGCTGTACTGAATATCATTAAAAATTAAACTACTCCAAATTGTTTGTGATAAGGCAATCAATAATATGTGTTAAGGCATATAGTCATGTGTTAAACTTATAAAGATAAATGTTAATTTTAAGCAGTTTTAGTAGAAAACAATAGCACAGAGAGTGTTCATATTTTTAAGTAATATTTGTAGCAAGTTTGCAATTCACATTAAGTAAAATAAATCAAGATGTACCACATACTTTTTCATAATAAAACTACCTTTTTAAATAAAGTTTATGTTTGTAAAGCTATTATATATTATAAATTCCTTAAATGTATATATAACTGTTTAAGAGCTTCGTATTTGAAAAATAAGAACAAGCAAGCAGAGACACAAATATTTCTCAGAGTTCCTATGAGAAAATTTTTCTGTAGTAGGAAAAAATCAATATAAACTGGTTACCTCTATGTCCTGTTAAGGTGACCTATAAACTTCTGTAGCCTTCATGGTATAACAGTGAATTCAGCAATGTGCACATCCTACAATAATTTCAACATACTCCCTTTTGTTTGAACTTTTATGTCCTCTCGTCTCTTAAGTGCTTCGTTCCTTCACTCAGCCTTATCAATTCTCTTCTTTTTAAAAATCCTTTCATTAGTATAAAGCATGCCCATGCTCCAGCAAAATATTCCTTTAACCTCTATAGCTACCAGCCAATTTTCTCTTCTGCTTCAAAGAAATATGTCAAAATAGTTGTCTAGGCTTTCTCTTCACATTCTTTCCTCCATGAATGCAGTTCTCACAGGTAATAATGACCTTTGTATAATCTGATAGTTCATTACTTCTACCACGTTGGAAGGTTCCTGTTCGTGGCTTTCCTACAACACTATTCTCATTTCTTTCCTCCCTAAAATGTTTCTCCTTTTCAATCCACTTTTTTAGCTCCCTCTTCATTACTGAATCCTAAATACTGAATAACTTCTTTTCTTTATTTGCCTGTATTCGGAAGTAATGCAATCTATTCTCATGGAGATCGCCGTCATCTAAATCACTGTCCAGATGCAGTTCATTCTCATCATCTCCTCAAAGACTTGATAATTTCTCTTTAGTTATGCAAGGTGTCTCTAACTTAATCACAATCATTTTGTCTTCCAACATCTCTCTCTCCACTAATATGGTACATCATTCTTCCCAGCAGCACAAGCATACTAAACTGTCACCTTGGCTTCTGATTTCCTCAAAGCCACATCCTTTCTTGGAAGGCAATATGGCTTTACTTGGAAAAATTAACCCTGCTTTTTGTCTTTTCTCCATACACAATACTCATTCAGCCTCACCTCATTATTCTAAGTATCTCTTCTCAGTCAATTTTCCTCAGCAGGAACAAAAAACTTTAAAAAATATAAGTGTAAGATTCTTCTCTATTTAGAATTTTTCCCAGTTTTTTTTTTTGTTTTATATAATAAAATTCACTTTTTTTTTAGCCTGTATGATTCCACATGATCTGCCAGTTGTTCACCTCACTAACCTTATATTGTACCCTTTTCTCCTTCATTAACATTAATTATTTTTTCTTCATTATGGTTCTCAAACAAGCTGATTTGTCTCTTATCTGGAACCTGTGTTTCTTGCCTACAAACTCGTCCTGAAACAGCCCAGAAGGTTGTCTGCACCACTGATAGTCTCTGTTAATTTTATCCAAAGCTTTTCAGAATGACTTTACCTTTCAACCCAATTTGAACTGGCTTGTAGAGCCAGTGGCCAAGGCCACCATCACAGCCACCGGGCCCATACAGGTTTGCATAGGATTCAGACAGACAGTAATGAAACAATGGAGCCAAGAACTGGTGGGCCATCATCTTTAATCCTAGCTTGCACCCAGTGGTTAAGTAAAAACACACACTGGGCTCCAAAACCCACTCATTCAGTGCTCACAAAGCTACTGACTTATCCGCGTTTCCTAGAATCAAAGGTTTCTAGCTCACCAGACTTATTCACCTCGGTTTCCCATCTCCTTCTCTCCGCACAAACTGGCTTCCACCTCAGCACTCCACTATCTTGGCTGCTTCTCCTGGCCTCCTCCACATGGCCTTTTTCTGCTCTCCTCTCTAATGCTGATCTCAGGAACCAAGAGAGAGCAAGCTCCTGGTCTGCCCCACTTTATACTGTAGACTCAAAACCTTTAATCCAATATACAAACAAGGAAGTCCCTGATACAAAGTCACTCATCTGAGGCATAATGGGATTCCTCATGAGAGTGCATCACCCTACATCAGAAAGGGTGGGAAAAGCTTAGTCTTAAAACTAAGCCTTGGGCTATAAGGACTCTGCCTGCTTACAGCCTGCCCCCCCCCATTAATATAATCATGCCCATCCAAGCAATCACCTGGCAATGAGCTTCCATGTGGGCAGTGCCATCTTTAACAAAGTGAGCATAATATATTTCATCTGCCCAACAGGCTTCATCCACATATATCCAACCACCTACCTGTTCATAAACTCATGCTCTTATTGATAAAACTAATGAAATAATCTATGATGAAAATCAGGGTATATAAGAAAGTCAATTTTCTATAACTTAAGACCTTGAGTCTTTTAGCATTGTACAGCCTTCTTTTCTGTGTTGTTATCATCTTAACATCATCCTCACTTTAAGGTTAATAAATTCTCTGTTGCCTCTAAGGATGACACCATGTCCAAGGGAAATTAGAGCTTAACTTTTCTCAAATCCTGCAGATATGACCTGTGTAGATACCCAACGCATAGCAGGTATCTAGTGATAAATTCTGATTCTTCTTTATGTCAAATTAGCTATGCTTCTCTTTGTCTTGTCATACTGCAACTTCATATGAAGCAACAAGAAATGGAGCAATGTCATGAAGTAGGTGATGTCAGTCATATTATGAATAAACACTTCTTAATTTCACCTTTAAGTCTAAGAAAGCAGATCTCTTGCAAAGTGCATATTTTCTACAAAAGTTTATATTTGATTTTGGCATTAGGCTAATATGTCTTCTTATGAGTTTGATACAGAAATTAGCATTTTCCTTTTTAATTTCCACCTCAGCTGACATTTAGCACCGTTATATGTGAAAATAAATGTATTGGAGTTAAGAAATAATAAGCATATGAACTAAAATTCTGGTAGCAAGTTTGTAAGAGGTGTGCTTAATGATTTAGAAATAACACTGCGATTGGAATATTTAGGGGACATATGTCATTCTTAATCTTCTCTGTCCTTAACACATGGTATTCGTGGTATTGTCAGTCATCATTGCTGCTTATACTCTGGATATGAAGGTGGTTCTATGATAAGAACTGGCCCCTATGGCACACAAACCGCTTTACCCCTAGCAGTGATTCATCCACACTGTGAACAAAAGACTTAAGCAATAGCAGCTAATTTATAACACACACATGTGATTGTATGTGTGTATATACTTTCATAGTAATATTTCTAAAATATGTATAGTTAAACAGACCTGATACTAACATCTTAAAGCTTTCCAGAGTAAATTATACTCAAATGGGTACATTAATGATTCAGATATAAAACCTGCTATAAAATATTGATATTTATAGTTATATATAAACATATTTAGATTTTATATACATGTATACAAATATATGATATACGTGCACACATAGATGCATATATACACATATACATATTCTAGAAGAGAGAAAGATATTGCCAAATTAATGAACAAGAAGCATGAATTTCTGAAAATGTTGGTGCCATTTAGCACGAGGGGGAGCAAGCCTACTAAAGAGTAAGTCAACACAAAAACAAGAAGAGCTGGGAGATACAAAGAATGTGAGATCATCAACACTTAATATCATTAATATTTTTCAGCTCTTGCTTCCACCTGTGTGGAATGCTCAAATTCTACCCTCCTGAATGCTCCAGTCATAAGTCAATGTATCAGCCTCACTTAAGAGTCCTTTCTGATAAAATATATTTGTGCTTCTATTAGAATGTGCTTCTACTGATGGTAGCTAATTAAATTTTTAAAAATTTGTTTTCTTCAACATTATAAGTATGCCTCTCTATATATAACTAATCTATGTTGAGGACATTCTACATGCAGAACTGTCTACGTATTTTGTAGATTTGTCTCTTAGAATCTTCATGTAGCCATGTGGTTATTGTCATCTCTATTGTACAAATGTTATAATTGAGGCTTAGAGAGATAAAGACACTTGTCCAAGGTCAGAAAGCTTGTAAACAGTAATTCTCAAATCTGTGTGCCTCAGCCCTAACTAAGACAACCCTTTTGTAGCATATGAAAAGCATATTTGTATTATGAGGCAGAGATAATTACACATATCTCTACTTATCTAAAATATTTATAGTTAAACAGACCTGATACTAACATCTAAAAGCTTTCCAGAATAAATTATACTCAAATGGGTACATTAATGATTCAAATATAAAACCTGATATAAAAAAAGATCAATTTATAAACTATTTTTCAAAGGTAAAAACATTTCTCTTAATATAGAGAGTATTAAATTTTAAAGCTCTCATTAAATATTTAAAAGTCATAATGTTAAAGGAATTTCTTAACTCTTAACAAATTGAATAACTATCTCAGAGATAATTGGAGGAATCAAATAATATAAGAAATTATAAATGGTTAAATAATTAATTCATAAATAGAATAACATTTTAGAATGAAGGCCCATTTTAAAAAAATATGTATTTTAATCAGTTGTTTGTCTTTTTAGGCATATGAAATTCATTCTGAAAATATTAAACTTATACCACCTGTCATGAGAAAATTTCTTGTAAAATTAGAAAAAAACATACCTAAAAGAACAGAATTTTATTTTATTTATTTATTTTTTTGTGTTCGACAGAGACAGGAAAGAGAGAAAGAAAAGGATAGATAGGGACAGACTGACAGGAAGGGAGAGAGATGAGAAGCATCAATTCTCTGTCATGACTCCTTAGTTGTTCATGGACTACTTTCTCATGTGTGCCTTGACCGGGGGGCTACAGCAGAGTGAGTGACCCCTTGCTCAAACCAGGGATATTAGGCTCAAACCAGCAACCTTGGACTTCAAGCCAGAGACCTTGGTATCAAGCCAGTGACCATGGGGTCATGTCTATGATCCCATGTTCAAACCAGCAACCCTGCACTCAAACTGGTCAGCTCATGGTCAAGCCAGACAAGCCCATGCTCAAGTCAATGATCTTGGGGTTTCGAATCTGGGTACTCTGCATCCTAGTCTAGTGCTTTATCTACTGCGCCACTGCCTGGTGAGGTTTATTTTTTTAATGTAATTAATTACATTGAAATAAAGCAGTTTTAGAAAACATATCATTTATACATATATTTTGCACAGGCATCAAACAATATTCCACAAGTGAAAGGAAATAACATGCAATTACCTTGAGAAATTAACCATACTGCTTTTTAACATAGTCCCATTGTGTAACAAATAGTTGTTAATTTTGAAGAAAGAGATAGCTAATTGGAATAGTGATGTAGCTCAATTCCAACATATATCTTTTTATCCCAGAATCAAAATCAGAATATTAATTTCTTATAGAATCCCATTGTAATTATGTTTAAATTAAATAGCCACACCCTTTTAACTCTATACAATATACACAAAAATCAGTTTATACCGGATTAAAGACTTAAACATAAGACCTGAAACTGTAAAACTCTTGGAAGAAAACAGTGGATTTTATAATAAATTATTTTGAATTTGACACTAAAAACAAAGAAAACTAAAGCAAAAATAAAGAACTGGTGCTACATCAAGCTGGAGAGTTTCTGAACAGTTAAGGAAACACTTAGCAAAAGGATAGGGCAACCTATGGAGTGGCTCAAAATATTTTCAAACCACATATTCAACAAGAGGTTAATATACAGAAAAGAGCTCATTCAATTCAACTCAATAAATAATAAATAGCCTGACTTTAAAATGGGCAAAAGACACAAATAGACATTTATCTAAAAAAGACATACAATTGGCTTACAAGTACATGAAAGGATGCTCAACATCACTAACCATCAGGGAAATGCAAATGAAATCCACAGTAAGGTATCATCTCATACCTTTTAGAATGCCTGTTTTGAAAATAAAAAGAGATAACAGATGCTGGCGAGAATATGTAGAAAAAGGAACACTTCTATACTTGGGATGGGAATGTAAATGGGAACAACCCCTATGGAAAATGGTTTAGAAGCTCCTCAGGAAATTAAAAATAGAACTACCATATAATCTAGCAATCTTATTTTCTGGGTACATAACCAAAGGAAATACAATTATTATCTCAAAAAGATATATATTTCACCATATTCACAGCAGCACTATTCACAATAGCCAAAGTATAAAAATATTCTAAATGTCCATCAATGGCTAAATGGATAAAGGAAATGTGGATAAAAATGTGTATATATTATCTAATAGAATATTTTTCAGGCTTGATAAAGAAGTCCTGCCACTGTGACAACCATGGATGAACCTTAAAGGCATTATTCTAAGTAAAATATGTCAAAGAAAGACAAATACTATATGGTATCACTTATATGTGGAATAAAAAGAAAAATGTTGAACTCATAAAAACAGAATAGACTGGTGCTTCCCAGAGGCTGAAGGGGTGGTGGTGGGGAAATAGAAGAAGTTGGTAAAAGGATATAAACTTTGAGTTATATGGCGAATAAATTCTGAAAATCAAATATATAACATGGAGCCTAGAGTTGATAGTACTGTATCGTATAAAAAATTTATGTAAAATAGAACTTGCATTCTCACCCACCAAAAGTAAATATGGGCAGTGACAAGTGTTAATGAACTCAATGATAAAAATCCTTTCATAATGAATGTATAGATCATATCATCCCTTTGTACACTCTAAATATAATACAATTTATTTGTAAATTATACATTAATAAAACTAGAAAAAATATAAATCCACTCACTGCTACAGTTGCTGCTCTTCTTTTAAACAAAAGCATTCTTACCAGCAAAATGCAAGCAAATTTTATTTATATGAATAAAAGTGCTAAAGTTACATGTAACAGGAGGTATAGTAGCCCAAGTCAGCTGACCCAACTGAATACATTCTTCATAACTATATAAAGGCTACATTGGGCAAAATACTTTACATCTCTGGGCCTCGGTTTGCTCGTTTATCAAGAATAGCAACAGTCCCTACCTTAAAAGGGCATTGAGAAAGTAAAATGATAAAATGGACAAATTTTAGTACAGAACCTAGAATATTATTCTTGTTCATTAAATAGTTGGTATCATTCTTATTACAATATAATTGACTAGACAGTTAATCTAACAAATGATAATTACAAACCATACCAAACTTCTTCAAACATTCAAAAATGTTTTCAATATAGAAAATAATACTTGGTGATTTTCTTTCATCTTCAGACAATAAAATTTGACCTGTATTTGAGGTTGATTGACTGGAAATTATGACTTACACACCATGATTCTAGAGTTTAGTGTAGCATTTTTATTTCCTTTTTTTTTTTTTAGTTTATTAAAAATTTTTTAAATTAATTTTAATGGGGTAACATTGATAAATAAAGGGATATATGTTCAGAGAAAACATCTCCAGGTTATTTTGACATTTGATTATGTTGCATACCCATTACCCAGAGTCAAATTGTCTTCCGTCACCTTCTATCTGGTTTTCTTTGTGCCCCTACCCTCCCCTGACCCCTCCCTCTCATCCCTCCCCCCACCTTGTAGCCACCACACTCTTGTCTGTGTCTCTGAGTCTCATTTTTATGTCCAATCTATGTATGGAATCATATAGGTCTTAGTTTTTTCTGATTTACTTATTTCACTCAGGATAATGTTATCAAGGTCCATCCATATTGTTGTAAATGATCCAATGTCATAATTTCTTATGGCTGAGTAGTATTCCATAGTATATATGTACCAAAGCTTTTTAACTCACTCGTCCACTTATACACCATGATTCTAGAGTTTAATATAGCATTTTTAAACCTCCTTCTTTCACTCAAAATTGTTTAATCAGATCAGTAATTTATTGTATAGGCAAAGTACTGAGTTAACCTTGCAGTATGTTTTATTTTTCAAAAATGCCTGCTGCTCTTCTCTGGCATTAGGTTTGGGCATACGACTTGTTTGGCCCGTGTAATGTGTTTCCTGTGAGCAGAAACTTTAGAGCCAACATAATGTCTGCCAAGTTCTCTTATTCCTCTGTCATGAGAACAATGTTCCAGCCAGAAGCTGCTTTATCAGCCTGACTCCCAGAGTGTGTAGATGACATAGAGCAAAACTGAAGCTGACCCATGCTGGATATTTACAAATAAACTGTTGTAAACCACTGTGATTTTTTGGTGAGCTACACTGTAATATAATTGAGCTAGCACTTCCTGAAATAATTATAATGTCCATTCAGTTTTCCCTTTTCCCTAAACATAGCTTCCCACGATCCTGCATCCACCCTGTAGCTATTAGGGTACAGAAGAGAAAGAAACACAGGAATGAGAGCACATCAAAAACCAAAGGAAGTTCAGGTGGCCAAAGGGCCAAATGCCCACAGATTGCTTAAGATCAGTTCAGCTCAATTCAACATTTTCTAGCACTCACACATTGGCAAGGACTTTGCTAAGCAGTGAGAAAACAGAGCAGTAACAGTCCTCATCCTCATGGTTCTTCCAGCTTAAGGAGAAAAATCAAACTTGCAATACAGAGGAAAGCATCTTATTCTAAAGGCAGACTTCAGGGTCAAAGAGGTATAGTGAAAGAAGTGGTCAATTCTACACAGAACATATTCAAAGTAGATAATGTTTGTATGCTTCACAGTGATAAGCGGAAAAAAGATACTCAAATAAGGTGGGAGACTGAAAACAAAATCACTGCATTTGGCAATTAGAACACAACAGATTCCTTTCAGGATGGTCAGTGGACAATGGTTTGATTTTAAGCAAAATGAGATATAAATGGGAAAGGAAAGATATGAAAATATTAAAGCAGCTATTTTTTCCTCTTTTCTGTGTATGTGATATTTGACTGTGAAAAGAAAGAAGGACATGGTGCTGACTAGAGGGGCAGGCTGGATTTAGGAAGAGGGTTTGTTCATTTAGGTTTTGGAAAATAAGAAGAAAATGTACATGATGAATGAATGACAGTTCCAGAGGTGACACCAACTAATGGCGTCAGAAGTCAACATCCTGAACAGAAGCAGAGGTAGCTCATCTTATGAGATTTGAGGGAAAGAAACATGAATTGTTGAGAATACAGGTAATGGAGAGTGTGAATTCTAGAAATTTCATGCTTGATGAGAAACTGTTTTTTCTAGAAAATTAATGCAGGGTCATCTCCTGGTGTGTAAAAATGGCAGAAGTCACAGATGAAAGCTTGAGTAAATAAGACTTAATGAGCAGAATAGGAGAGAAAAATGGATTACATGAAATAATTGGTAAGTCTATATTAGGACATTTGAAATATTCATTTTTTTCTTACTGTAAAGTTCTACCAGTAAGAATTTATTCTAAATAAACAACCTAAAACAAAAAAGGACTGTATTTATAATAGTTATTTAGAAAAATTAAAAATAATTTGTATATCAAAAAATTGGATTTTATAGTAATTTCAGCATGGACTATGATATAATCATAAATTATTCAGAGAACTTACAATGCTTTGGAAAAACTACTGGTGGAACAATGTTAAATTTACAAAAGACTATCAGATGTATATAATATACTCATCCCCAAAACAACAATAACATACTACATTAAAATGTCTTTGGGTAATGAGATAACATGATTATATATATATATATATATTTATATATTTTATAATTTATACATCTATCTTAATTTTTCTACTTTTCTTTTTTTCACATAAGCCATTTTTATTTTTTATTTCTTTGAACACATCAATCAAGATCTAGAATTGCACTGTCCAATACAGTACACACTACCTACATGTGTCTATTTTTAAATTATGTTTATTGGGGAAATATTAGTTAATAAAATTATATAGGTTTCATGAGTGCAATTCTATAATACATTATCTGTATATTGCACTGTGTGTCCACCATCCAAAGTCAATTCTTCTTCAGTCGCCATATATTTGGCCCCCTTTACCCTTTACAACACCCACCGTTCCCTCTGGAAACCACCATACTGTTGTCTACATCTATAAGTTTCTCCTTGTTAGTTTTATTGCTTTTAGTTTTATTTTCTTCATATGAGTTGAATTTTGTTTCTGTTTTTCTGTTTTCCATGCTATATATACTCAAAATAAAGTTATTTTGAAATAAGATGAAATAAACTTTACATTGAATTTATCCATTTGACTGAAGACACCATAGATTATAGAATCTTAATTGCGTAGAACCAGGGTAACAAGTTCTTTATTTGTGTGGTTATTAATTTCTCAGTGTAGTGCCTCACATATTTAAATTCACAATATAGTTATCTTTAATTAAGGGTGTGCATGAAAAGTGAAAGAGAAAATCAAGTGGAGCAAAAGGTTTATAAGGTTGACCAGAGTAATTTAGGTAATTAATTGTACCAAGGCCAGTACCTTTTAAACTTTAATATGTACAAGAATCCTCTAGGTATTTTTTAAAATGCAAATTCTGAATCAGTGGATTAGTGTAGGACCTGAAATCTTGCATTTTAAACAAATCCCTAGTTGATGTTGTAATATAAATTAGTAACAAGGATCTAATCTAGGTAAAAAAATAATTAATTAGGAATTAATCTGGAATTAATCCTAAACATTTATGAGAGCCACAGAGATGTTTTAAGATTACATTTAAGCAGGATAAAACTTGCAGCATAGAACTCAAAGAGAAAAAAATTCTTGAACTAAGGTCATAGAGTAGTGGTTTGAACTATGTTAGAGATAGATTTTAGATACAGCCTCTTTTATCCTCACAGAAGCAATAACCTGAACATCTGGGTTAACATAGTGAGATTCTGTAATTTCTCTTTCTCTTTAATTAATTTATTTTATTTTTGTGACAGAGACAGGAAGAGACAGAGAGAGGGAAAGACAAACAGGAAGGGAGAGAGATCAGAAATATCAATTCTTTGTAGCATCATCTTAGTTCATTGATCACTTTCTCACGTGTGCCGTGACTAGGGGGCTATAGCAGAGCGAGTGACCCCTTGCTCAAGTCAGCAACCTTGGGCACAAAACAGCGACCTTGGACTTCAAGCCAGCGACCATTGGGCTCAAGTCAGTGACCATGGGGACATGTCTATGATCCCACACTCAAGCTGGTAAACGCAAGCTCAAGCCGATGGCAATTTGGTTTCGAACCTGTGTCTTCTACGTCCTAGTCCGACTCTCTACTCACTGCGCCACTGCCTGGTTAAGCTTTATTGATTAAAAATAAATATATTATCAGCAAAGGGTCACTAATATAATGAATATCTAGTTTAAAAGACACTCTAAAGGCCATGGCTGGCTAGCTCAGTTGGTTAAAGCATTGTTCCAATACATCAAAATTGAGGGCTCAATTCCTAGTTAGAGCACATACAAAAATAACCAATGAGTGCACAAATAAGTGGAACAACAAATCAATCTCTGTCTCTCTCCCTTTCTCTCTCTCTCTAAAACTCAATTAAATAAAAAAAGGACAGAAAAAGCAGTTAACTCTATCCTATTAGCCCTAAGCATAGATTTAACTGAGACAATGGGATGATAACTTAAAGTTCCTAGAGTGATTTTGAAGCAACTAGTTAAAAACAGAAGTAGATTTACTGTAAAGCCAATAAAGTTCATGCTTCAAAGACACTTAATTGCATACACCTTTCTGGCATCCTGGTCACAGCAATGTGTTCCACTTAGTGATGTGTTTGCATCAAATTTCTAAAATCATGTATTTTAATCAAATTGATAATTAATTTGTATTTTTCCCACACTAACGTTACTTCCGCTCACCCTCCTTTGTATTAAATTGCATTTGAATGACAGAAACAATTTTGGAGATCTGGCCTAAAGAGAAATTTACTTAGAGATACATTTAGTTGGTTTAATCACATATAGTTAAGAGATTTACGCTCAATTCCATTTATAATTGTGATATTGATAGCCTTGTGTCTCAATCCATTTCGGCTGCTAATGACAAAGTACCATGAAGTACGTGGTTTAAAAATAACAAACTTGTACTCCTCATCGTTATGGTGGCTGGACATTCCAAAATTTTGGCATCAGCAGATTCAGTGTCTTGTGAGAAACTATTTTCTAGGTTCACAGATGGTGGCCTCTTGCTGTGTTCATAGTGATGAAGGAGCAAAGATTCTCTGTGTGGTTTCTTTTATAAAGAAACCATTCTTAAAGGCTCAACCTTCCTGACCTAAGAACTTCCCAAAAGCCCACCTCTTAATACTACCACATTGGGCCTTAGGTTTTTCAATGTATGAATTTGGAGAAGACACAAATATTCAGTTTATAGCACATTGCTACTGTAAGAATAGCTCTACTCTACTGTTCCTTCCCCTTGGCTGACTTACTCAGCATCATGATGATAATTTGCAGAGAGAGTTTTACTGCCATAAGAATTAGAATTTTGGCATTTTCAAATCGTACAACTCACACATAAAAGAACTGTCACATATTTCCCAATTTGACAGTAAACACAGTTGTTAAGCTTAAAAAGCTTTTCTAATCTATTAGTGACTTTAACAAATTATTTTTCTTTTATCTATGTTGAAATCATTAAAAATTCTTGCTTGGAGTAAAAATAGATTACCTACCTCCAAATTATAGGGAAGGTCACTGTAGGGGTACATATTTTTCTACTTCGTAGGAGAGAGTACAGACTTTACTGTAAACAGTACTTCTTTCTAAATTGGGTATATTTTGACTATGTGTTAACTTTGTGAAATCTATCATGTATTTTGTTTAATTTTCCTATCTGAAGTACAAATTGATTTTGTCCTAATTTTGTTTTTATAATTCTTATTCTTTTTCTCTCATGGAACATCCTTACATAGAAAAATGTATAAGCCCAGGAACACCTGGTATATAAATAATCACTCCAGCTCTCTGAATATGTTTCCTCATCTGTAAGATATAGATGATAATAACTATTTCTCTGGGTTAGACCAAGAATTAATTGAGACGATAGATTATATTTGTTCAATATAGGCTCTGATGTGTAATAAAGGGTCAATAAATGTTAGTTGTGGTTGTTGTCACTACATGTATGTGTAATAATTATTTTTATTTTAATTATTGACAGATTTTTTTTCTTGCATCCAGCCAAACCTCTGCTTAGAGCATCAAATATCAAATTGTGATGGTCTCCTGCTGAAAACTCTCATAGGTATCTCTATTTTCTGCCAGACTACTTACAGTTCAGATTTAACCTGCCTCTTTACCTGCGGCTCTTAAAATCTCGACCACTTGCAGCCTTCTGATAAAGGCACTTTAACCAGTTGGAGATCCAAGCCATGAATTTTACTTTTCCCTGCCTTTGTACGTGGGAGTTTTTTATGAGAGATTTTCTCTTTTTTTGCAACAATGTAAAGTGCTATTCATCCTTTAACAATAATCTTAAATGGCACTTTTTATAAATGAAACAACAGATAAGGACTTGCATTTACTTTGCATCAGTCATATCCCTCTAATGAAAATGGTGCTATATATAGGAGATAATTTATATAATAACTATAAACTAGCAGTTCTACTACTCCTGCACCTAGAAACTCTCAAAATTTCCATAGGAGCCCATGCTCATTGTAGCATGGTTTCTGCAGAAAAATGTTGTAGACCACACAGACAAAATGAATAAATGAAATGTGCTGAAAGCACAGAAATAAATAATTTAAACAGTCAAGTAACACATATGTACATTGTTACTATTGAGTTGGACAATAAACAAATGCAATCTATAGTATAAAGTCATTTGTAAACATACTTTTTATTCAAGGACACAACTATTAAATGCTTTTGAATGAGTACCTATGATAAGGAGAAGAGTAGGGAAGAAATAAAGTATATATATAAAATTCCTAATCTCCAAAGTCATGTCATTATAATATTTTCTCTTTATTTCTCTTTCTCTCTGTACGTTTGTCTGGATAGTATAGTTTAATTAGTAAGATAAATTTTCTTCAAACTATGATCTTTACATTAAACATGCCACAATCATCTGAGAATATGTGTTGAGGAAAATATGTTGAGGTGGTTTTTAGAATTACTAGGTTAGAATCTATTCTAATGGAGCCTAGACATATATCTTTTTATTTTATTCATTTTTTTTAGAGAGGAGACACACACACACACACACACACACACACACACACACACACACACATGGGGGGGGGGGAGGAGCTGGAAGCATCAACTCCCATATGTGCCTTGACCAGACCAGTGCAGAGTTTTGAACTGGTGACCTCAGTGTTCCCAGGTCGATGCTTTATCTACTGCGCCACCACAGGTCAGGCTAGACATATATTTTTTTTTATTAAGCAACACAGGTGTTGCTTAGGAAGATATGTTTTTTTTTTAAAAAAAGATTTTATTTATCCATTTTAGAGAGGAGAGAGAGAAAGAGAAAAGAAGAGGGGAGCAGGCAGCATCAACTCCCATATGTGCCTTGACCAGGCAAGCTCAGGGTTTCAAACCAGTGACCTCAGTGTTCCAGGTCGATGCTTTATCCACTGCACCTCCACAGGTCAGGCGAAAGATATGTTTTTAAAACTACTGACTTTAACTATGGTGCATATGAAATTAGTCACAGATATTCAATGGACACCATTTCCAATGAAAAGCAATGAGCCACTTTTGGCATTGCTTACACCTTGCATATTTATTCAATAAATTAATGCTCAAAGAATGAATGAATAAATGGCATTATTTCATAGAAGATAGGTTAATATGAATGAGAATACCAGAAAAATACTTAAAATAAAACATATAAGTAGATAATACAATCTATAAAATTATAAAGCTCTAAGTTTATTAATAAATTTATGTACAATAAATATGTATTTACAATAAACATATATATATGCCATAAGCATATATATGTACATATATGTATATGAGAAGCTTTTCTATTTTCTAACACAGTAAATTGACAGCATGCATGATTGCAGAAGATTTACTGCTAGTGTAATGACATATATTTTGTTTGCTGCTATATGCGCAAAATTTGCATTCACATTTTTTTAATCCAAATTTTCTGAATATGATTGGTAATCATTCTGGAGTAGATTTGAGCTAGACTTTAGGGCCATAATCTGCCTATGACTATATAGATCACATTCACCGGGGAATTTATACCAATTCAGGCAATTTGAAAATGTTCTTTCATTTGAATAGCTGTGTTCAGGCACAAGACATGCTGGGATTTGCTATTTTGGCTGCCATCACAATTACCCCTATCAGTATCTATGCACAGATGCTGAATGTGGGTAACTATTACTGGCAGGTTATGCTGGCGGCTCATACAAATGAATAATCATTGGCTCATGATCACCTCAACTCCCTAGATCACTGGAATGGCCCAGCTGGGCTGAGCAGGAAGTCTAGCTAACAAGACACATTGTTCTTTCCTATAGCAGTAATGCGTAACATACACGATTTCACAAAGACTTTTTTAAAGTTTCTCCTGAATATTTAAAATTTCTGTCAATGTGTTCATCATTATTTTATTAATGAAAAATAATGGCATAATACATATAGTGTGTGGGTAAGACAGACATTCAATTAGGAATTTAAGATTTTGAAATTATATTTAAACGGGCCATTATTATTTTTCTGTGATATGTTGTACAATTGTTAATGACTAGTAAGAGTGCAGCTGCTTACTATAAAATTGCTACTCTTGCACTATGCACTATGCCTGCAATAAAATAAGGGATACAAAGACTATTATTAAAGTTAAACAGAAATTCTATTTTGAATGACCCAATCTATATAATAGCAGCTAAATAACAAAGTAAACATCATTAGTGAGCTTTTCAGTCTATATTTACATTTGCTACCTTTCCTCATCACAAAGTTGCTAAGGATACAGCTTCCTCTTTATATTTAAATTGCTGATTTACAATTTACCGGCCATTAGCGTTAAATGAATATGCACACTCTTTTCAGCTACTATTATTTCACTCTGAAGTGCTAGACAGGGTAGATGAGAGAAAGCATCACTTTAATGTGTCTCCATCAGAAAGGATGATGATACAATGTTCCTAGATTTTCTTTAAGAATAAGTACAATGTAACCATTGAAAAATGATAAAACAAGTATTTTTTCACTGCCTCAAAACCTGACTTAATCCAATGCCCTTGGTTCACGGAAAGATATTAAATGATTTAAGATTGAGAGAGTTTAAGAGAATAATCCAGGATATTTCTTAAAGTCTTTAATCTTGGACTTCCAAATATAATTTAAAGAAAGTTAACTTTTCCCATTAGGAAGTCATCAAGAGTTTTTCTTGAAGTTGCTTTCTTTCCTGTGTGCCCTGACCGGGAATCAAACCGGGGACTTCCACCTGCCAGGCCGACGCTCTACCACTGAGCCAAGCAGCCAGGGCCGAAGTTGCTTTTTTTATAACTGAGGCACACTATACTTCTTTCATGACTAATGTTATATTACAATCAATAAATTTGATGTTTTTTTTTTTCTTTTTCAAAGTATGGTTGTTTATGTTGTTCTCAAAAATGTAACAGCTATTTATTTTCTTTTGTCCCAATCTCTATTTAATCTTCTTAAGTTACACCTTAAATTTCAGAATTTCTTCTATCTGTACCTTTCCTTGTCTACCACTTCATTTATTTGGCCTTGGTACTCTTGCAGATTAATATTATAATTTATCAACATACTAATATTTTTTTGATCTATGTCTCCAGGTTATTTCTCCAATCCTAAATAGTCAAATGACAATCCAAGTTAAATCCCAATAAAACCATAACAGTCACCTTCATTCTCCCCTCCCCACGCTCCTCATTTTTCTCTATGGCATTCAACAGCATCAGTATGCACCAGATCAATCACGAACCCCTCTTCCTCATCCCACACACCGGATTAACCACCACGTCAGGATGACTCTTCCAAAATTGCCTACATTTCAAAGTTCTGTTTCCCATTAATCTACTAAAACACCAGAAACTGTTTGTAGTAAATGTGTCTGTCTTAGTTCAGGCACCATCCAAATCATTTCCCATTATGCATATCAATTTTTTTTTGAATTTGATCTTATTTTTCCACAGTAATGGCCAAATGTCTTCATAACTCCCAATTCACTTAGGATAACATTGAAATGTCTTCCTGTGACTTGCAAGGCTTTCCTTGATCTGTTAATTTATTGTTATTCCTGTGCTTGCATTTCACATGATAAACATCATTATTTAACTAAAATTTCCCTGAGAGTCATCCATCCTTTGGCTGACCCTTTGTTATGCTATTATATTTATCTGAAACATTTTAAATCCTTTCTCTCACTTTTTCTTTACCTTTATAAAGCTGGTGTCTTCTATCCTTGTACTTTCTATATTTTTCAGGGTTTCTATTGCATTTATCACAATTTGGTGAAAAAACTGTATTATTCGGTCACATTGGTTCATAATTTCAGTAAGGGAAAAGTGTATCTGAACATTTTCCTGTTACCTCTAACACATTATAGGTCTAGAACTCTAGTATATGCTCAATGAATAACACACACGCACAACACGCACACACAAATATATGTTTTTTTTCCCCTTTAAAATGTAATTTTTAACCTAGTAAGGTACCATCTTATGTCCTGGAGCCCGGATACACTGTATTTAAAATGAGATAGTTAATCTGTATGTGTAGGTTCTTATACAAGTGACATCCTCTGGTTATCTAGGCCATATGAAACAATCTGATAAAAAAAAAAAAAGAAAAGAACTTCAGGAGAACCTGAAAGAACCAAACAACTGCAACACACAGGGTACAAAATATAATAAAATGAACAAATTTAGTTTCATTTGTGTTTTAATGAAATTTTATCTGGTTATCTTTGAAATTCTAAGAGTCATAAAGACAAACAATTGTATTTACGTATCACTGTGGCATGATTTTATCAAGCATAGCGTGACTTTATTTAATATTTAGAATAATATGTGACAGGATGCTATTAGCACTATTATATAAATAATAAAATTGAAACGTAGGGATAAATCTTTATATATAAACAGTGAAGGTACACACATGAAGTTAGAGTCATACTCCAACTCACAGTTCTTATTACATTCTAAATTACAATAAAGTAGATCAGTTACTTGGTATATACTATATTACCTGCTAGTCCTAGGCACTGAAATAGACATTATCCATTCTCTCCATTGACCATTCATGCATCAAAGTTCAAATTTATTTATGGTATAACCATGCATATATATCTATAAATTTTTCCATTTATGCAGAGTACTACATTGTTTTGAAATTTTAGGACAATCAACTCTTATTAATATTTCTTTGTCACACAAATATAGGATTAAACACCAGAGAAGCTATAGAGCAGATGGAACTTTGTAATTCTTTAACAAATAAATGATATTTATATCTTTCCAAGCAGGTATGTCCACAATAAATATTGCCACTCCCCAACCCATTTAATCAATTCTATAATCTGAGACATTATTCCAAAACTGTACATTTTGCACATTTCAGTTTAGAAAGCATGACTGGTCTTTCATACCTATGATAGTTAATTCTAAGATAAAGTTCCACTTCTTGTATGCCAATAATTTCAACTCAAGGTGCTTTTGCCCTCTAGCGGACAACTTGGCTATATTTGAGACATTTTTGGTTTTCACAACTGAAAAAGAGTCCTGCAATTGTCATCTAGTGAATATAGACCAGGAATGGGTTAAACATCTTCAGTGCATAGGACAGACAGTTTCTCAGCAGAATGATTCATCTGGCCCAAAACATCACCAGTGCCAAAATTGTGAAAACTTGCCCTATACCAACAATATATCAAGTCATTAATATCAGTGAAAAGCCTAGTTAGAAAATAAAATGCAAATCCATTAAAGTTTGCATACAAAGTCTTTCATAATTTAATCCCTGCTGATATTTTAACATTATGTCTTGCCATTCTACCTCCTTGTTCTGATTTATTTTCCACCTTAAAAGTTATATATGTATCAGTCAAGATAGGATAAGTTGTGCCCCATCAACAAACAGCACTAAAATATCAGTAGTTTATGACCATAAAAGTTCATTTGTGATGCTATATGCACATTGCATGTTGGGGAGGTATTCTTTTTGTATCTACTAGACAGTCAAGGAGATGGAGGCTTCATCATATTTAGAAGCTTCTAACTGAATCTGGTCTTCAGGCTTTACTGTGGCATGGTAAGAGAGCATGAAACATTGGACCCTGCCCTTAAAATTGCATCTGTCCACTAGTAAAACCATGTTACCTCCACCCACATTGACCACATAAACTTGGCCAGATAAGTTATACAGCCTTGTCTATCTTCAAAGTGACGTTTTGGTGGAAGAACAAGAAAGCTAGAAATCTTAGTGAGCACTAATAGTATCTGTCTACCCTATACTTTTTCCCCTTATTTCCAGGGCTAACTCATAATTAACATTAGTTTAATTTATGAATTACTTCTTAGATAAAGATATATATATATATATATATATATATATATATATATATATATATATATATATATATATATATACACTGTATTTTCCTGAAGCGAGAAGTGGGGAAATAGAGAAACAGATTCTCACGTGTGCCCAACCAAAATCCACCTGGCATGCCTACAAAGGGGGCAAAGCTCTGCCCCTCTGGAGTGTTGCTCCATTGCAACCAGAGCCATGTCAGCACCTGAGGCAGAGGCCATGGAGCCATCCTCAGAGCCCAGTGACAACTTTTGCTTCAATGGAGCCTTGGCTGCAGGAGGAGAAAAGAGAGATAGAGAAAAAGGAGAGGGGGAAGGATGGAAAAGCAGATGGGTGCTTCTTCTGTGTGCCCTGGCCAGGAACCGAACCTGGGACTTCCCCATGCCAGGTTGATGCTCTACCACTGAGCCAACTTGGCCTTCTTAATGTATTTTCTTTACAAGATTTAGTTAAGTACCTCTTCTTGACCCTCTTATCACATATTATACATACATTTTACAATATTTGACTGTTGTTATTATGAAAGGGTTTTTGCTAGTTTGCCTTGTCTAGATATTGATTCTTGAGTGTAAGTAAGGTACTTCATTTTTGGTTGCATTCACAAAATCTATCATATATGAGATAATATAATTAAATGTTTCTATACCCACAAAACAAACAGCCAAATATTATAATAGAATATATAAGATAATTTATTTCTATATCAAATGAGAACTTCTTGCCTCAAGTTAATACTGATTCATTGACTTAAGAAAAGCTCTGTCTATATTTGCTAATATGTCTTGAAAAGAAATGTGTCTCAGATTATAATACATGAGTAAATAGCATCAAAAGATATAAAATTAAAGCATTCTTAAGTAGTATGTAAAAATTACTAAATTTTAGGGTACCCAGGACAACATTTTTTTTTAAATAGTCACTTCTACCTAAAAATAAGAAAAATTGTTAAGGCTAGACACACACTTGTTCAATTTGGATTGCCTTCAAGTAACTCAAAAGCCTTCATTTTTAACTGCAAACAGCTTTCAGCATCCCCTGAAGAAAAAAAAATGATCAGGGAAACTATGGTGAATCTAATGGGTCCCAAAGAAACCAAAAATGACGTATGAAAGACTGAATTCTCTCCCTCTTGAAGACACAACTTTTATTCATATTCATTGTAAAAACTGTTTACATCATCACTGTTGCAAAAGTAGATTGACTTTATTTATAAATTCAGACTCTCTACTAAATAAACATAGCTTTACTATTCAATTCAGGGGAAAGGTCGATGGTCTAAGACATTGAGGACTCAAGTTCATTTCCAAGTCTTGCCAAGTTTAGTCAAGTGACTCTGATTAAATAACTTAAGACATTTTTGAGCTTTCCTGTTTTTACCCATAGAAGTGGAGTTAATAACAATTATTCCATTCACTTCATTTACCAGGAACAAATAAAGCAATATGAATTACTATATATTATAAAGCATAAAACAAAGAGTGGATATTAATACCTGTTATTACTATCTTTAATATAGGTCAGAGTTAAAATAGATTAGGACTCCTACCAGGGCAAGTTACAGTACTTAAACTCTAAGAGCCTTTATTCATTGAAAAATAAGCACATAAAGTAATAATGTATAGGGCTGTTAGAAAAATTAAGTATTTATAACTTGGGGTATATGTTCAATAAATGGTATCTTTATAAAATTATAATTCCTTAAAATATTTTCAAAAAATAAATTATTAGTGCAATATTTGGAGGTGTTAAGTAGGTAAATTGAAGCACATATAGTGTTTTCCATGAACTGAGAAAGGCTGATGATTCAGCTTCATATGTGTAAACTAGGAATATCTTCCCTAACAAAGGGAGAGTAAGCCTTTATTTAGCTCCAAAACAATATCATTTTCCCATTTAAAAATCTAATATAAATATGAATTTAATTTTAAAAGAATATAGGAACATAAGAATTATATGATAACTAAACTATTTGATATTTTAATCAAAAGGCTAGAGGAATTGTTAGGAGAAGAAAAGAATGGAAGGAAAAAAAACAGCAACAAAAACAGCACTGATGGAAGGGGCATCTGAAAACTTCGAGCCCCAAACTCTAAAGATCAGAAATACATCATTCTGTATATTTGATGTTGTACAATATTTTATGGTGCTTTTAAGAGTGGGGACCCTGGCACCTAGCACCACCACCAATTAGCACAAGTCCTGATACATAATAAGAATTCAAAAAATATTAGTTAAAATTATTATTGATATCTTTGTAAGTCTGTGATTTTTTTAAAGTCTTGATCAACTTACAGATAAAGAGATTTCTTCTGTTTACTTTCACATCCTATGTTTCAATCTTGGTATGGCGAGTGAGATGAAAAAAGAAAACAGAGAGAATCTGCACATGTCCCAGGCTTGATAGGGCTTCCATGAGCCTGAAGCAGGAGGCAGAGTTTGGTGTAAATTTTCAAAATCTTTTTATTAAATACAGTGCTTATTCAAAAGTATCCCAGGTCCCCAATGATTGTAAAGACTCAGTAAATATTAAACAATCAATAAACAGTTAGCTTCCTCTCTTTTTTCTCTCCCCTATGAACAAAATGCAGGAGTTCATTGAAGTCTGCACTCAGAAACCCATGGGCTCAAGTTCTTGCTTCATTTTGGAAGGTTTCACCTACTGTGATGTGTCAGAAAGCTGAACAACCCGCAGCAACAAATTTATGAATTTAGTGTTCTCTTACTAGAGTCCAAATATCAACTGCTGCAGGGTACCCTGAGATTTCTCTGGATTAGCATTTTCTTCAGTCCTTTGCATTCTGTAAACATGGATATCAAACTGGGGATAGTTCACAATCTCCTATTACTCTTAATAAAGTAAATGTACTATTTGAGAAATTAAAAGTGGGAAAAAATTTGGATTGTGAATTAGTTTTTAAGTTGTATCATTTAGAATACAACTATAATAAATGTTTTTCCTTCAACCATTCCACATTAATATCAAAGTGAAATCTGGTGAATTATATTTTTCACCAAGTTTTATATTGTATTCTTTATATTTTTGAGAGATAAAACAAGATTAGGTTAAACTGTTTTTCTATAGGGCTGGATAGTAAGCATGACAAGCTTTGTAAACCACATACATTCTTAACAAGCAGGACACAATACAACAGGTTTCTGCTGAGGGAGGCCCCTATGCCATACATTGCTGACTCATAAATTAAATATTGCATGTACTTTAAAATAAGTGTGCTAAGGATGATGCTGCAGAAGAAGTGAGGTATGTGAAAAACAGAAGTTTCTTTTATTTTTATTTTTTTTGCAATAGAAGAACTGGTGAAGAGAATAGAGTTGAGTAGAGTTCTTAGAGATGCACATAAGTACAACCCAGTGCATAAAAGAAAATATATGACAACATATTATAAAAATTCCTTATTTCTAATGTTTTCTTTTTTTATCATGTTTCTGGAGCTCCACAGGTTGTTTATTCTTCCCAAGGGCTGTGTAGAGACAATATGATTGATAAATCTGGGCCAAATACCCATGCGTGCTTTGCTGAGCCCTGTTCCCCCTTCCCACAGAGCTCAGCTGTTCCAGGAAGTCAGAGCCTCTCATGCTTCTCTGAGAGCTAGCTCCCCTCCTGCCAGATGGACAAGCTTTCCCTGGGGCCAACATTTGCAGGTCCAGATGGGCAAGTGTACTTACTTCTGTAGTTTTGTATTAGCAGATCCACGAGGTTAATATACCTGGTCAGGTCCTCCCACCTGGTCTCTATCAGTAATAGATAAGCTCTTTGTTCTTCATACGCCATCTTTATGCTTTCTGTCTCAAATCCTTTGGAACCAAAGTAGGGAAAATGGGTGTAATTGAAGAGGAATGGGACAGAAATCCCAATATTCGTATGGCTATTATGTGCGTAAATATATATATAAAGTTGTATTTCTTTCTTTCTTTTTCCATACATATTTTACTTTGTTAATGAGTCTGTACAGAGAACTAGACCTGCTGTACTTTTGAGGGCTAAAATAGCATATATTCAAGCATTTCTGACAGCTGTGTCCAACTTGTCTGAGAACTCTGAAGATTAGATTCATCAGTAGTTTGATTATTCTTTCTGTTTGATAAGTAAGACCACAGGGAACATGACAAAGCCTTGGTTACCGTAGAATCATCACTGTTTAGATCATATAAACTTGGCCACTTTCTGATAGAAAGGATTCAGCATAGTCACTTATTCTCAGTGTTTAACAAGTGGGATTTTCTATGAAAGCTACCTGGATTTATTACAGTCTCTGAGCCTTATTCCCTTGATGTGTTAAAAGAAATTCAGAGCATGCAATGACATTCAAGTAAGAGTAAACAATTTACCAAACTGTAAACAGAGTGGGATTCCCCAAAGCTAGCACGCTGATTGTGTGCTCTGAGACTATGTATTCATGTCCCAAGCCTCAGTACAGCAAAAAAAACCCAGTGATAACTCAACAGACAAGACCAAGGTGAAAGAAGGTGGTGCACAACCAGGATTCTCCATATTTGGGGAAGCACATGACCATGAAGTTTACAAATTCCCAGATGCTCCCACATATCCTGTATAGATCTCAAGAAACCAGTAAGGCAGAACTACATAGATAGAAAAGTTTTAAGAAAAGTCTGTTTCACCTAAACAAAGTCTTAGATAAGGTGGCTTCACAATAGAAAACTTTGAAAACAATACCTACCCAACTCCTGCCAAACAGAAATGGAAAAATCACCACACTCTATCCCTGCAGTTTAACACGGCTGAATGAGGAGCTGATCTTCCATTTTCCTGACATACTCTACATGGAAGCCAACGGTGGCCTTTCTGAACTTCTGTCCCCTAATCAGTGGAAGCAGAAGGTGCTTCTCTTTCCCTGCAAAGGTGGCATTGGTCCTCCAGTGGGACAAAGGAGTTGAGCCCTAGGTGCTGATCTTCTATCCCACGCTGCAGCAAAATAAGGGGTGAGTCAGCCCTCTGGTTTTCTTCTCTTTGCATTGGTGCAGTTGGGAGCTTAAGTTACAACCCCAATCGAGGGCAATAGACTGTGTGTTGGTGTCCACTTTCACCAGGATAAAACTATCTGAACTACTACCCAATGTAGTGAGAATCAACCCTCACCACTTTTGCTGAAGTGGTGTAGTAGGTTGGCTTACTACATTCAACAGGGAGAATGCTTTCTATAAAAGAAAATTAAGTAAGATCCAGAGTTTCATAATATAATATCTATTGGTAATGTACTTAATTGTAGAGATGGTAAGATCTGAACCACAGAGAGAAAATAAGCACCCCCACCCCAAGTAAATAGTATCAAGTACCTGGGGAAAGAAACAAATTAGTTTGCATCATTAGACTCCCAGGATAAAAGAAGAGATAGAATTGGAGTAAAGGGATATTTTTAAAAATAAAATAGCTAAAACCTTCCCAAACTTGTAGAAGGACAAAACCTACATATTTAAGAAGCCATATAAACTCAAAAAAGGATAAACTTAATTAAATTCTAGAACACACTTAATTAAATGCTTGAACACATTATAATTAAAATTGTAAAAGTTAAAGACAATGAAAATATCTTAAAATCAACCAGAGGAACATTGTTCATTACTGTAGGGAAATGCCACTTCAATGACAGCAGATTTCTCATCTTCCACAAGGAAATGGCAAATATATTGTTCAAACAGTATATTTCTTTTCGAGAAAGAAAAGAACTGCCTATCAGAAATCTGTAGAAATATTCCTGAAAATATTCTTTGGTAATGGAGAGAAAATAAAGTCATTCTCAGATAAAGAAAAACTAAAAGAGTTTGTGGCTGAAAATTTACCCTTAAAGACTGGCTGAAGAGCCTGACCTGTGGTGGTGCAGTGAATAAAGCTTCAACCTGGAATGCTGAGGTTGCTGGTTTGAAACCCTGGCGTTGCTACTACAAGTTGATGCTTCCTGTTCCTCCCCACCACCTTTATCTCTCTCCCTCTCTCTTTCTAAATTCAATAAACAAAATCTTTTAAAAAGAAAGAATGGCTAAAGAAATATCTCTAAATAAAAAGAAATGTTTGCAGTATGCCTACATGTTGGTAGTGGTTAAAAACTTAGGTAGAAATGAAATCTCCAAAAGAAACTAGGACTTCTTTTCCAAAAAGAAAATCCAGGCAAAATGCAACATTTTAAGGAGCAATAGAAAGAGGAAAAAAGAAGCTTGCAAAAGTGATTATTACTACAAGTTAAGAATATGATTTTGGAGTCTGGTGATACAAAAAGCCATAAAGAGATTGTGGAAACCTAATATTGAGTTAAGTGATAGTTAATAAAATCTTAGTCATTTTTACTGAGCTTTAAATGTTACTAGATAAACATTGTCAAGAGAGAGAATAATTAATCCTTTATCTGATAACCACCCTTCAGTCAATGTGTTAGGTGATGAAAGTGATATTTTTTGTTTTGTTTGTAAGGAGTGAGAAAAACAAGGAAAATATAAAAGCAGCAGACATAGTTCAGAAGGACATCTGAAGGAGCCATCTGAGGGTTCATGTTTTATGAAGCAAACATATAATATATTGCTTGAACAAGAGAAATAAATGACTGATTTTAGTTCAGTCCAGGATTACTTAAGGCATAAAAACCAAAGCAAAACCTATATGCATCATGCCTTATTCCATACTAAGTCATATTCTTACCACAAAAATACTGAAAGAAATTTCATGTATTTGCCTTTGAAGGATATAGTTAAATTTTTATCATGAGACTATAAAATGATGTATTTAAGTTTTATCAAGCCTAATAGTCTCAAAAATGCTATTTAAAATATATTAGGATTTCATGTAAACTTCCCTTGGGTATATTTCAGAAGCTGGTATATGAGAATTTTAAAACTATTTTTTACACTTTATTTGATATCTTATTTCTTGCTCTGCTAGAGTGCTAACAAATAGCTGTGATATTCATTTCAAGAGTAACTTGAGCAACCAGTTGCATTTTGATTTATCTCTTTGAATACAGAGCTTAGAAGATACATTGGTATCTGTTCAGACCAATCTTTTTCGGTAGGATTTGAACAGCTAGGGAAAGATCTTTCCACTGAGTAAGCAGAATGCATGAAAGTTCTTATCCTAGGAGACTGTTGCCTGGATATAGACATGATTTTAGGGAAATGGAGATGAAATTAACAAATATGAGAGAAACACAAATGTATTAATTTTGTTGCAGGAATATTTTTATTTATGGCACATGGTATAGTTTCCTAGCTAAATACTTTGGTCATCCAAAGAATCAAAAAATAAGAGCTGTTCTGAATTGTGGAAGTATAAATAGTCAAAAACCTGACCATTAGTGATTAGATTGCAGGGGTTGGTAACCTATGGCTCACGAGCCAGATGTGGCTCTTTTGATGGCTGCATCTGGCTCACAGACAAATATTTAATTAAAAAAAATAATAACGTTTAAAATATAAAACATTCTCATGCATTACAATCCATTCATTTCCTACTGCTCGTGTTCATGGTTGCAGGTGGCTGGAGCCAATCACAGCTGTCCTCCGGGACAACACCAAATTTTTATTGGATAATGTGTAAGGTATACAGGTCATTGTATGGCTCTCATGAAATTACATTTTAAAATATGTGGCATTCATGGCTCTCTCAGTCAAAAAATTTCCCGACCCCTAGATTAGAGAAAAGAAATCTAGAGACCTGACCTGTGGTGGTGCAGTGAATAAAGCATTGATCTGGAACGCTGAGGTTACCAGTTTGGAACCATGGGCTTGCCTGGTCAAGGCGCATAAGGGTGTTGAAGCTTCCTGCTCCTCTATGTTTCCTTTCTTTTTGCTCTCTAAAATAAATTAATTTAATCTTAAAGAAAGACAGAGAGAAAGAGAGAAAGAAATCTAGAATTTCAAGAAACAGGTATTTTCATGGCTGAACCACAGAGGAATAAAATGACGTCTTCATGGTTGGGAAGAGTAATAGATTAAAGTCTGTGCATAAAGACAAGAAAAGAAGCTTATGATTGTATTTGCTATACCTGAAAACGCAAACATTACTTCCTTCACATAATTAAAATTTAGTATGTAGTAACATATATTAGGATGAGGGAGGAGGATGGGAAGCAAGAACCAGAAAAAACAGCTGATATTTGTTAATCATTATGTATCCTTTTTTAAAAAAATCCCAGGATTTTGTCTTTGGAAAGTATGGGTAAAAATAGATTTTTAAGAACCAAAATATATTAATATGGAATCTAAATTACAATAAGTGATCATTTGCAAACACCAGGTTCACTTAATCATTCATCTTCCCTACATAGTCCCTATTAAGCATAAGTGCATATCCCAGTATTTTTCATGTATCTTTCATTGACAACATATCATCACAGACAAGACTGAAGTTTTGTGTAGAAAAAGGACTGAAAAAATTGGTCAAACAACTGCAATATGACTGCTGGATGAGAGCAGAGAAAGGCCACGTGGAGGAGAGGGAAGAAGCCAAGATGGTTGGGTGCTAAAAGAGAAACCAGTTTGTGCAGAGTTTGTGCAGAGAGAAGAAGATGGGGAACAGAGGTGAATAAGGCTGGTGAGGTAGAAACCTTTGATTCAAGGAAACTCGCATAAGTCAGTGGCTTTGGGAGCCCTGAAT
Source organism: Rhynchonycteris naso (assembly GCA_037038555.1). Classification (NCBI taxonomy): domain Eukaryota; kingdom Metazoa; phylum Chordata; class Mammalia; order Chiroptera; family Emballonuridae; genus Rhynchonycteris; species Rhynchonycteris naso. Next base: position 295,037,931 of record CM072996.1, on the reverse strand, counting down.
GGAAAGGGAAGTGTTTTCCCACTGTGTGTATTTCTTGCCCACCGGGTGCAAGCCCACCAGTTCTTGGCTCCATTGTTTCATTAATATCTGTCCAAATGAAATGCGAACCTTCACAGGCCAGGTAGCTGTAATGGTGTCTGTGGCTACTGGCTTTACAGTGCTTACTTAGTTACGAAAATCTGAGTCTTGGTTTCTCTGTTTAAAACAAGCATATTATTGGGATTCCAAGATGACAGCAGAGTAAGCAGATGCACAGAGTGCCACCTCCTGGGACCTAACTGGATTACAAATTAATTTGTGAGCCATCATTGTGAAAAACCAACTTTGGACTAAAAGAACAGGACTCTAAAACCAAGGAGCACACAAGAAGCCATATCAAGACTGGTAGGAAGTACGAGGACATGGTAGGGGCTCCCCCGCTACCAGGAATGAGGAGTGGCTGAGGGTCCAGAGAAACTCTCATGGTGTGGAGAGAGAACCTGAGAGGTGGAGGTCCTCAGTCCCAGGACTGGAGCCCCAGCCTAGAGACACAAAGATTGAAGGAGACAGCCTGACAGCATTGAGTGGGCAAAAGAGCAAGATTTATGTCTGCCAGAAAGGGCTTGTGAAGAAATTGCAGCCTTAAATGAGCAGCACAGAAAAGCTTGCTCATAGCCACTTGCCTGGGTCTCCGGAAAAGTGGAGAGCTGATAGGACTGGTGTTGCATGAGGAGATTGGGGAGATTGGGGCACAGGGACACAAAGAGTATTGGGGAGAATACCTGTGCTGAGTCATTCTCCAAGACTGAGGCATCCATAGGTAGGTGGAGAGTCACTCCATCTGTCCAGCACAAGCCTAGTGTAAGGCCCATTAACCTGCATCCTAAAAACTCTCCAGCTCCAATCAGCATGAAAAGCCATTTGGAAAGGAGGAAGTAAAGGGAAGGGGCAATGACTCAGGTTTCCGGAGAGACCTGAGCTACACCTTCCCCTTCTGATATGGAGAATGCGCCCCAACCCCCCGGAGAGCAGCTGGGCATACCACACCTCCTGGTTCTCAGAGGTCACACCCACCTCATTCCTGTGGCCTGGATAGAGTTTCTACTAGGGCCAAAAAGCAAGGTATGCTCACTACCCCCATCCTAAACATAGAAGTTTCCTGCTGGGCTTAGCAAACAAACAGCAGGGAAATTAAGACTTCTAAGCAGCTCAACATGATAAGAAGAATTAAAATATGAGCAACCAGCAGAGGCTGAGGGATAGAGCCCTGGAGGAGGAGCTGCATTCCATATACCAACCTCAGCTACATAACCCCAATAAGTGTGCAAACCAAACACAGAAAAAAATGGGAGGACAGAGAAATATAGTCCATATTAATCAACAAGAAAAATTTTCAGAATGAGAACTGAATGAGAAGGGAGTAACCAAATTACCAGATGCAGAGTTTAAAATAATAATTGCTAGGATGCTTAAGGATCTCAGAGCTAAAATGGATGGACTTGATGGCACCTAAATAAAGAAATCATTTAGCATCAAAAAGAACATTGAAATCATTAACAAGAATTAATCAGAAATGACATTACAATATCAAAAATGAAGACTACAGTAAAAGCAATCAACAGCAGGTTGGATGAAGCAGAAGATCAAATCAGCAACATAAAGGACAAGGTAAATGAAAACATAGAAAAGGAGCAGCAAAAAGAAGATAGGATCAAAAAGGCTGAGGAAAATATAAGAGAGCTCTGTGAAAATATAAAGAGAAATAACATCCACATCATAGGGGTTCCTGAAGACACAGAGAAAAAACAACAGATAGAGAACCTGTTTAAAGAAATCATAGCTGAAAACTATCCTAAATTGATGAAGAAAAAAGTCACACAAGTTTAGGAAGCACAGAGATTTACGGTACAGTGAAACTCAGTGAGGCCTACATCAAGACACATCATAATTAAGATACAAAAATTAAGAGATAAAGAAAAAACACTAAAAGCAGCAAGAGAAAAGAAGTCAATTACCTATAGAGGAGCCCCATAGGAATGATGTATGGCCAGGAGCCAAGGCCACCATCACAGCCGCCTGGCCAGTGCAGGTTCACATTAGATTCGGACAGCCAGTAATGAAACAACGGAGACAAAAACTGGTGAGTCATCAGCTTTAATTCTAGCTTGCACCAGGCGGGGAAGCAAAAACACACACTGGGCTCCAAAACCCACTCATTCAGTGCTCACAAAGCTACTGACTTATCTGAATTTCCTAGAATCAAAGGTTTCTAGCTCACCAGACTTATTCATCTGTGTTCCTCATCTTCTCCTGCACAAATTCTGCACAAACTGGCTTCTCACTCAGCACTCCACCATCTTGGCTGCTTCTCCTTTTCTCCATGTGGCCTTAATCTGCTCTCCTCTCTACTGCTAACCTCAGGAACCAAGAGAGAGCAAGCTCCTGGCCTGCCCCACTTTATAGTGTAGAAATCCAAACCTTTAAACAAATCTACAAACAAGAAAGTCTCTGATATCTGAGGCATAATGGGAGGATTCCTCATGAGAGTGCAGCACCCCACATCATTCAATCAGTCAAGGATGTGGGGAAAAGCTTAGTCTTTAAACTTGTACGTGTGCAGCGCCATCTTTAACAAAGTGAGCATAATATATTTTATCTGCCCAACAGATGACATTCGACTTTTCAGCAGAATCCTTTGAGGCCAGATGGAAATAGAAAGAAATAGTCAAAGTAAAGCAAAACAAGGGCCTACAACCAAGACTTCTTTATACAGCAGGATTATCAATTAAAATTGAAAAAGAAATAAAAATCTTCCCAGAAAAAAAAAAATAAAACAACTCAAGGAATTTATTACGACCAAACCATTACTGCAGTAAATATTAAGGGGCTTGTTGTAAAAAGAGCAAAGGAAAAAAGAAAGTGAGAAAAGGATGATTATAGATTTAAACAATAAAATGCCAATAAACAACTACACATCAATAAAAACCTTAAATGTAAATGGATTAAATGCTCCAATCAAAAGACATAAGGTAGCTACGTGGATAAGAAAACAAGACCCATACCGATGCTATCTACAAGAGACTCATATCAGAACAAAAGATACACAGACTGAGAGTAAAAGGATGAAAAAAGAATATTTCACACAAAGGAAAGGAACAAAATAGTAGAGTAGCAATATTAATATCTGACAAAATAAACTTTAAAACAAAGGCTATAGTAAGAGTTAAAGAAGGTCACTACATAATGATAAAGGGAACAATTCAACAGGAAGATATGGCTATTATAAAAATATATGCGTCTAATATAAGAGCACCTAAATATAAAACAGATTTTGATGGAAAAAATGTCAAGATCACCAGCAATACTATAATAGTAGGGAATTTTTTTTCTTTTTATTTATTTTTTTTAAAGGGACGAAGAGAGAGTCAGAGAGAGGGATAGATAGAGACAGACAGACAGGAATGAAGAGAGGTGAGAAGCATCAATCATTAGTTTTTTGTTGCCGTTGCAACATCATAGTTGTTCATTGATTACTTTCTCACATGTGCCTTGACCGCGGGCCTTCAGCAGACCGAGCCACCCCTTGCTGGAGCCAGTGACCTTAGGTCCAAGCTGACAAGCTCTTGCTCAAGCTAGATGGGCCTGCGCTTAAGCTGGCGAGCTCGGAGTCTCGAAATGGGTCTTCCACATCCCAGTCTGATGCTCTATCCACTTTGCCACCACCTGGTCAGGCAATAGTAGGGGATTTTAATACCCCACTAACATCAATGGATAGGACCTCCAGACAGAAAATTAAGAAACAGTGGTCTTAAATGAAGCACTAGATTAACTGGATTTAATAGATATCTTCTTAACATTGCACCCCAAAGCAGAAAAATATACATTTCTTTAAAGTGCTCATGGTACATTCTCTAGGATAGACAACATCATAGGACACAAAACAAGTCCCAATAAATTTAAGAACATTGAAATCATATCAAGCATCTTCTCTGATCACAACAGCATAAAACTAGAAATCAACTACAATAGAAAAACTGAAAAACATTCAAACACTTGAAGACCAAATAACATGCTATTAAATAATTAATGGATTAACAATGAGATCAAGGAAGATATCAAAAACTTCCTTGAAACAAATGCAAATGAACATACAACATCTCAAAATTTATAGGACACAGCAAAAGCGGTTCTGAGAGGGAAGTTCATAGCATTACAGGAATACTTAAGAAACAAGAAAAAGCTCAAATTAACAACTTAATCCTGCCCCTAAAAGAACTAGAAAAAGAACAGGAAGTAAAGCCCAGAGGAAGTATAAGGAAGGAAGTAATAAAGATCAGAGCAGAAATAAATGACATAGAGGAAACCAAAACAATACAGAAGATCAATGAAACCAAGAGATGGTTCTTGGAAAAGGTAAATAAAATTAATAAACTTTAAACCAGACTTATCAAGAAAAAGAGAGAGAGAGCTAAAATAAATAAAATTAAAAATGAGAGTGGAGAAGTAACAACTGACAAAGCGGAAATTCAAAAGATTGTAAGAAAACATTATGAAGAACTGCATGCTAAAAAATTGGACAAACCAAATGAAATGGACAAAATTTCTTGAAACATAAAATCATCCAAAAATCAATCTGGAAGAATCAGAAAACTTAAACAGACCGATTAGATCAAAGGAGATTGAAACAGTTATCAAAAAACTCCCAACAAACAAAAGTCCTGGGCCAAATTGCATCACAGGTGAATTCTACCAAATATTCAAAGAAGGACTAACTTCTATTCTTCTCAAGCTATTTCAAAAAATTTAAGAGGAGGGAAGACTGCCAAGCTCTTTATATAAGGCAAACATAATCCTCATTCTAAGACCAGGCAAAGACACTACAAAGAAAGAAAACTATAAGGCCAATATCCCTGATGAATTTAGATGCTAAAATTCTCAACAAAATATTAGCAAACCAGATCCAGCAATATATTAAAAAAATCATACATCATGACCAAGTGGGATTTATTCTGGGGAGCCAAGGCTGGGTCAATATTCTCAAATCAACCAACATGATTCATCACATAGACAAAAGAAATAATAAAAACCAGATGATAATATCAATAAATGCAGAAAAAGCATTTGATAAAATCCAGCACCCTTGCCTGACCAGGCGGTGGCGCAGTGGATAGAGCATCGGGCTGGGATGTGGAAGACCCAGGTTCAAGACCCCGAGTTCGCCAGCTTGAGAGTGGGCTCATCTGGGTTGAGCAAAAGCTCGTCAGCTTGGACCCAAGGTCGCTGGCTCCAGCAAGGGGTTGCTCGGTCTGCTGAAGGCCCGCGGTCAAGGCACATGTGAGAAAGCAATCAATGAACAACTAAGGTGTTGCAGCAGCAACGAAAAGCTAATCATTGATGCTTCTCACCTCTCTTCGTTCCTGTCTGTCTGTCCCTATCTATTCCTCTCTCTGTCCCTGTAAAAAAATTTAAAAAAATAAAAAATAAATTTTAAAAAAATCCAGCACCCATTTATGATCAAAACTCTCAGCAAACTGGGAATACAGGGAACATACCTCAACATAATAAAGAGCATTTATTGACAAACCCACAGGCAACATCCTATTTAATGGGAACAAATTAAAAGCAATCCCCTTAAAAATAGAAACAAGGCCAGGGTACCCCTTTCACCATTCTTCTTTAACATAGTACTAAAAGTCCCAGCTACAGCAGTCAAACAAGAAGAATAAATAAAAAGCATTCAAATTGGAAAAGAAGTAAAGCTATATTTCTTTGCTGATGGCTTGATAATGTACATAAAAAACCCTAAAGTCTCAGTCAAAAAACTATTGGAACTGATAAATGAATTCAGCAAGGTGGCAGGATATAAAATCAATATTCAGAAACCAGTGGCATTTATATACACCCACAATGAACTGTCTCAAAGAGAAATTAAAGAAATAATCCCCTTCATTATGGCAACCAAAATAATAAAGTATCTAGGAGTAAATTTAACTAAGGAGGTTAAAGACCAGTACATGTAAAATTATAAAACATTGATAAAAGAAATCAAGAAAGATACAAACAAATGGAAGCATATACCGTGTTGATGGATAGAAAGAATAAACATTATTAAAATGTCTATACTAGCCAAAGCAATCTAAAAATTCAATGCAATTCCTATTAAAATACCGATGGCATACTTCAAAGATACAAAACAAATATTCCAAAAATTTATGTGGAACCAAAAAAGAACATGAGTAGCCTCTATTCAGCAAGGTGGCAGGATATAAAGTAGTATCACACTTCCTGATATCAAGTTATAATGCAAGGCCATTGTACTCAAAACAGCTTGGTACTGGCATAAGAACAGGCACATAGATCAATGGAACAGAACAGAGAACCCAGAAATAAACCCACATCTTTATGGCCAATTGATATTTCACAAAGGATGTAAGAACATACAATGGAGAAAAGAGTCTCTTTAACAAACGGTTCTGGGAAAATTGGACAAATACATGTAAAAAAATAAAACTAGACCACTTAACACCATTCACAAAAATAAACTCAAAATGGATAAAAGACTTGAATGTAAGTCGTGAAACCATGATTATCTTGGAAGAAAACATAGACAGTAAGCTCTCCAATGTCTCTTGCAGCAATATATTTGCTGATTTATCTCTATGGGCAAGTGAAATAAAGAACAGGATGAATAAATGGAACTATATCAAACTAAAAAGCTTTTGCGCAGTGAAAGACAACATAAACAAAATAAAAAGACAACCTGCACAATGGGAGAACATATTCACCAACAGGTCTGATCAGGTGTTAATACCAATATCTATAAAGAACTTATAAAACTCAACACCAGGAAGACAAACAATCCAATCAAAAAATGGGCAAATGAAATGAATAGAAATTTCTCCAGAGAGGACATACAGATGGCCAATAGGCATATGAAAAAATGCTCAACATCACTAATCATTAGAGAAATGCAAATTAAAACCACAATGAGATATCACCTCACATCTGTCAGAATGGCACTCATCAGCAAAACAACACAACACAGAATAAGTGCTGGTGAGGATGTGGAGAAAAGAGAACCCTCCTGCACTGCCGGTGGGAATGCAGACTGGTGCAGCCACTGTGGAAAACAGTATGGAGATTCCTCAAAAAATTAAAAATCTAACTAACTTTTGACCCAGCTATCCCATTTCTAGGAATATATCCTAAGAATAGCAAATCACTGATTTAAAAGAAGAAATGCACCCTCATGTTTATTGCAGCATTGTTTACAGTAGCTAAGATCTGGAAATAACCCAAGTGTCCATCAGTAGACAAGTGGCTTAAAAAACTGTGTTACGTATACACAGTGGAATACTATGCAGTTGTGAAAAAGAAGGAAATCTTACCCTTTGCGACAACATGGATGAACCTGCAGTCTATTATGCTAAATGAAATAAGCCAGGCAGAGAAAGAAAAATATCATATGATTTCACTCGTATGAAGAATCCAGTGAACAATGAGAACTGAGGAATAGAAGAGAGGCAGAGAAAGGGTCAAAGAGTCCAGAGGGAAAAGGGAAGAGAGGAGGGGACCAAAGAAAGGAAAGATGTTAGTGAAAGTATATATACACATAACACAGAGAGATAGAGGGCAGGATAATAAATCATGGAGGAAAGGGAGGAAAATATTGGGGAGGGGGCAAAATCTGTATCGACGGGAACATGGGAGGGAGGGAGGGGGATATATTTGGGGGAACACTTCTAACTATGTAAACACAACAAATTTAAAAAAATAAAAAAAACAAGCATGTTACTATGTATGTCAGCTACGGACACCCACTGTTATGGATTGGGTGGGATACATTTACTCTTTCTCTACTTAAAGTCCTTCTTATCTCTTGAAACCAACATACTTCTAACGGAAGTGACCCAGGTGGGCTTGTGACTCGGATCTTCTCTGCAACATTACCCACGTTTTCTTGCCAGTGGTTAGTTTATGGATAGGCAGGTTACACAAACTCTGCAGGTAAAGCCCCACAGGGGGCTTTTGTGCCTAAACCTTAAGAAGTTTCTCTTCCCACAGGGCAATTACAATGTCAGGATGAAAGTTATCCCCCACCATCATGCATATTACAAAGCAGTCTATGTAAAAGATTGGAAGAAAAGGATTCCTGAAGATTTCCAGATCCAGCAGTATCCAAGGCCAAAATACTACAGTTTTCATTTACTTATATTAACAAATTTATTTTTGTGCCTAAACTAGCTTGGGTTGTAATGCTATATCAATAATTCCAGGTAATACAACCTCACATCTTGTTATACTGACAAATGTACATTTAGAGCCTCACAGATAGAACCACTAAAAAAAAGAGGGTGGGGCCTGACCTGTGGTGGCGCATTGAGTAAAAGCCTCAGCCTGGAACACTGATGTTGCTGGTTCGAAACCCCGGGCTTGCCTGGTCAAGGCACATATGGGAGTTGATGCTTTCTGCTCCTCCCCCACTTCTCTCTCTCTGTCTCCTTTCTCTAAAATGAATAAATAAAATCTAAAAAAAAAAAAAAAAAAAAAGAAAGAGGGTGGGGGGGACAAAAGAATTACAGTTGTTTATATGAAAAATAACACAATGTATAAATAATAATACAAGTATAGCTTGCATTATTATGCTTCACATACTCCCAAGTTTAAACCTACTTTTGCCCCACCCTGAGTAGTTTCCCGTGTGTAGAATACTGCCTTGAAAGAATTATTTTAAAAATAGTATGTTTTTAAATGTTCAGATGAATAAAATATGCAGTGTAACTTTTTTAATGTATACAGACCATCTTGATTTCTCCCCACACATTATGTCAAGGGTGGTCTAGTTTTACATGAAGAAAAACAGTTGGTAAGGGGCAGCATGAAGCCTTAACCTTGCTGTGTTTTGTTTCAGTTATGTGCTGGGAAATTATTGAGTGAATAAAGCATATTTACAACCACAAAAAGAGTTCATCAGGCTGTGAAGCATGTTTCTTCTGTGGTTTTGCTGTAGTGAGAACAATTTTCAGAGACTTCGAATGTGTGAGATGGCCGAGTGACTACATCAGAGAGACTGTGAAAAAGAGTGTAAAAAAGAAAAATAAGAACTAAATATATCAGCCCACACTTGGCTCCTTTTTTATTTCTTTTGACAGTGGGGGTGGGGGGTAGATGTGAATGAGGACACAATGCACTTTTTAAGTGCTATGTTTCTTGAAATATAGCAGACTCGGAGAGAAAGTATAAAACTCTAGCTAGACTTCAAGAGTTTATTTTTTCTTATTAAAAGCATCAGCATCTTTAAAGAAAATAAAATAATTGAGTTAGACCTAAATGAGCTCAGGAAATTGTCAGAAAACTGACAAGTAAACAAAGTCTATTATTACTTAATTATTCTCTTCTTGAAACAAAAGAAAATGACTGAATTTAAAAGCCCATTACAGAAGAGCCACAAAACTATATTTTCTTCCTTTTGTTAATCGTGTGCAGAGAGTATCTTTTATGCAATCAATTCTGTAAGTGCAAATCAACAACACAACATATGATTCCATTCAAATAACATTCACAAAAAATCTATTTCATGCTAGGCACTGAGTTAGTCTCTGTATGAACAATAAATTACAACATAGCCCCTCATCTCAAAGAGCTCAACGACAAGTAAATCTAGATAATCCAGGACAAGAAAATAATTATTCATGTAACATGCTCCATTCCAGATGGCCTTGTTCAATATTATTTATTTAGATTACACCACGGAGGGCCAGACTGCCCAACTAGGAGTTTAGTAAACATTTTATTGAAAAATATAATCATTATTTTCACCAAGGAGTAAGTCTGGGAAGTAATTTAGTAGTTTAGATATAATGAGAAAATGTTACTTGATCCTGCTCTTCGTGATAGGAAAGCTGCTTGCAACATATTGCCATGGACACCCAGAAAAGAAGACATGCTGTAAAGTCTGCTCCTGATCACTAATTCTCCTCTGGCCAAAAGGGAGAACTACATGAGTGCAAGCAGGAAAAGAAATAAAAGCAAGTAAAATTAATTAGCGTTCTGCTTTCTTCATACCCCATGCTCTATAAGGGTTAGTGTCACAAGGAAGGGTCCTCATTGGCCAGTGTAGGTATTTAATGTAAAAAAACAAACAGAAACAATCATAATTACCCTGCACCAACACCAACACAGGAAAGCTAAGCTGCATGTATAATTTTAATGTGAAATGCTCTGGAGAAATTCTCGATAGCCTGCAGTTCTTTTTCTTTGCCTACAAACATCCCCCAAGATTGGATGTCCCTTTTTTTTCTACATATGAATGGTTACGAATTGTGCAGAATGCATTATTTTCCTCTGAACTCAGAGAAAAGAATTATTTTATGACTGATATCTTACCCTTTACTACTTCTCAATTCATACTGCTTTATTAAGTGAATGTTATAGTTACTTTCACTTTATTTCATTTTCTGTGCACACAATGCAAGTTGAGAGCAGTTTTCTGACCCTTGCTCGACACAGCAAAGGTAATCAACAAATCAATACGTGACTGAGAGAACTGGTGGGTTCACTTTTGCTAAAATGTCATTTATTAGATGCAGAGAAAGAAAAACAACTTGTTTATTTCTTCTACTCTTTTTTATTTTATTTTTTTTATTTTTAAAATTTATTCATTTTTAAAGAGAGATGAGAGAGAGGGAGAGATATAGAGAGAAGGAGGGAGAAGCAGGAGGCATCATCTCCGACATGTGCCTTGACCAAGCAAGCCCAGGGTTTTGAACCAACAACCTCAGTGTTCCAGGTCGACACTTTACCCACTGCACCACCACAGGTTAGGGCCTTTCTTTTACTATTATACTAGTTAGATATATGACTTGGTAGGTTACAAGAAATTTTCAAACCGTTTAAGTACCTTTATATGCAATTCCTGTAAATATTTAAACTTCAGTTTAAGTATTGAAAAATATTTCATGTTAAAATTATAAAAAGTTTTCTTGCATTTGTTTCAGTAATCCTGCATTTAATGTAATATTAATCACACTAGTATAGAATCTTATTTATACTCTTCTTCAATGACTTATTTGGTTATATACAGATATAATTTTGTGTGTATGAAGGTAAAAGATGTATTAACTTTCCTGCCATTCCCTCATCCATTGTCAGAAAATAAACTTTAGGGATGAAGTTTATTTGTTCAGAGGTGAGTTTCTAACTGAAGCAGACCAATCAGATGCTCTCACCTGGAAAATTGAAAAAGAAATATACAAAGTGGTGTTAGTAAGTCTTTATTTTGCAGTTGAAATGGAAAACTCAAGGTCTGGTTTCCCTTTATTTTCCACTCAAGTGGAAGAAAAGATATCTGTCTATAATGAGCGTGCAGGCCCAGATTAATCAATACAAAGGAAGTAAGTGTCTTATTTTAAAAAAGCTCTCTGGTTCTTGACCCTGGGCCATCATGAAGCCTGGCTTTCTCCATGCTCTTCGGTTTTTCTGGATATCTGATACGCTGCTAACAAACAAGTGTTTTTTATATTTTATTCAATAAGGGTTGGTTTCGATTGTTGCACCACTTTTATAAGAAGCTTTCCAGTTTAATTCAATAATTTAAGAAAGATTGAGGGCTTACTCTATATTCTGTATTGTGGTCTAGGTATGTAGAAAAGAAACTTTCCCCCCCAAAAAACCATATTGTAGTGGGAAAAGTAGATATTTAAATAGTTAATTTAAGTATATGTGTTGTATTATTATAAATGACAAAAATCTTCTATAGCAACATAGATGAGTGCTCAGTAAGGAGGGAGCTACAGGAGAAGAGTAATGGAGTTTTAAGGAGAATATAGGCGCTATGTGAGTGCTGTACTTAAGACTGCGAGGAACGAGAGCAAGGGACCCAGCTGTGCTGCTGTCTAGAGAAAAAAATCACACAATGCATTTACTTAGTATGAAATGGGAAGTCATTGTTGAGCTTTACCCAGAGATAATGTGTGATCTGACATCTCTCTTTGAAACAGGATTACTCTAGCTGCCCATTAGAATAGATGAAAATGGAAGGGGGAAAAAATAAATAAATAAGACCAGTAAGGAGGCTTAAGCAATAAGAGCACTAGCAAGAACAATGAAGATTTGGACCAGAGTAATAGCTCTGGTTATAGTAATGAAAACACGCCTGGAGTAGATGTAGGAAGATATACAGCGGTACCTTGAGATACAAACAGACCGACATACAAATTTATTTTTTAAGATACAAGCTGAGACTCGGTCTGTATTTTGTTCAAGACCCAAGCAAAATTCTGAGATATGAGTCTTTTTTTAAATTTTTTTAAAATTCTTTTTATTTATTCATTTTAGAGAGGAGACACAGAGAGAGAGAGAGAGAGAGAGAGAGAGAGAGAGAGAAAGGGGGGAGGAGCTGGAAGCATCAACTCCCATATGTGCCTTGACCAGACCACTGCAGGGTTTTGAACTGGTGACCTCAGTGTTCCCAGGTCGACGCTTTATCCACTGCGCCACCACAGGTCAGGCCGAGATATGAGTCTTGATTCAGGAAGCATCACTAGTTGGTGCATTGGTGCACGCATCCAGTACTGGCAGCACAACACCAGCATCTCATTCTTTCTCCATTGGTACCTGCAGAATCAAGTCGAATCTCATGTGCTGTACTTGTTCTTGCATCATTTTTGCATTATTTACTAACTGTTTTTGTGTGCTATTATGGAGCCATAGAAAGTGAGTGTAAAAAACAGTGGTGAGAAGAAGAGAATGATGTCGATAGAAGTAAAGCAAGAAATAATAGAAACACATGAGCATGGTGTACAGTGATTGAACTGGCAAGACTGTACGAACGCAATACATCTACAATTTGTACCATCCTTAAACCAAAAGATGCCATCAAAAGTGCAAATCCAGTGAAAGGCACTACTTCTGTCCCAATTAATGACAAATATCCATTTAAAAATCGAGAAGCTTCTGCTGGTGTGGGTGAAAGAGAAAGAACTGGCAGGAGATACAGTGATGGAGACTGTAATATGTAAAAAGACACATATTATGTGTGGCAACTTGAAGAAGAAAGAACCATCAACATCAGAAGAGGCAGCAGAAGATACTTTTAAGGCAAGTCACGGTGATTTGAAAAATTCAAGAAGAGATCTGGCATCCACTCGGTGGTGAGGCATGGTGAAGCTGCGAGTGCTGATGTTAAAGCAGCTGAGGAGTACATAGCACATTTTGCTGCGCTTATTGCAAAGGAAGGTTATATCCCCCAACAAGTGTTTAACTGTGACAAAACAGGATTGTTTTGGGAAAAAATGCCCCGGAGGGTTTTCATCACCGCAGAGGAGAAGAAGCTTCCAGGCCATAAACCCATGAAGGACCATCTGACCTTTTCATTGTGTGCAAATGCTAGCGGTGACCGTAAAGTAAAGCCACTGCTAGTGTATCATTCCAAAAATTTTTGAGCCTTTAAGAGTCACAAGATTCTTAAAGAAAAACTGCAGGTTATGTGGCGCACCAATGCTAGGGCATGGGTTACGCGGCAGTTTTTTATTGAATGGGTAAATCTCGTCTTTGGTCCTGCAGTGAAGAAATATCTTCAAGAAAATAAACTCCCAATGAAAGCATTACTAATCCTTGAAAATGCTCCAACCCACCAACCTAGTCTTGAAGATAACATTCTCAATGAGTTCAAATTCATGAAAGTACTCTACCCCCCACCAACACGACTTGCAACCTATGAATCAGTAGGTCATTTCCAACTTTAAAAAGCTTTATACAAAGCACTTGTTCCATCACTGCTCTGAGGTGACTGGAACCCTTGGAGAGTTTTGGAAAGATCACTACAACATCGTGATATGTTTACACATTATTGACTTGGTATGGCAAGAGGTTACAAGAAGAACCTTGAACTTGGCATGGAAAAAGTTAAGGCCTGATGTTGTTGCAGACAGGGACTTTGAAGGATTCGAACCAGAGACTGAGACCGAGGTAGAAGCATTGGAGTAGATTGTGTCCCTCGGAAAGTCAATGGGTCTGGAGGTAGATGGGGGTGACATAAATGAGCTCATCCAGGAACATGAGGAGGAACTCTCAACTGAGGAATTGAAGGAGCTACAGATGATGCAACAAACAGAGCTTCTGCAAGAGATTAGTACTGAGGAGGAGGTAGAGTTGAAGGAATTGATTTCTACAAGTGAAATTAAAGACATGCTGGCAATATGGGAGAAGCTTTCAAGTTTCATTGAAAAGAAATACCCAGAAAAATTTTCAACTGCATTTTAAAAGGCAGGCAAAAGCAAACCTCTTTGGATAGATTTTTATTCAAAAGTCTTGCAAGTGAAAGTGCAGCCAAAACAGCAAAAACAGGTGATAATTACATGAAAAATATGTAATGTTAAGCTTTAGTTAAGTTTAAAGTTAAGAAAGTGCATTTTTTTCAATTGAGTTTTTGTGGTTTCATTTTAAGTAAAGAAAATGCAGTTTTAGTTTTGTTTAAAGTAAAGAAAATGCAGTTTCAGTTTACATTTAGTGTTAAGAAAGTGCAGTTTTAGTTTACATGTCTACAGTGCCTGCATTCCTTCCTCCCTCCCTACTCCTCTGCCATTCACCTCCATTAGCCGAACTCGTCTGTCTCCAAGGTAAGAATACAGTACTAAATAACACTTTTTTATTTTATTTCATATATTTTGTTATACGTTGGTAAAGTATACATGTGTGTTTCTTAATTAAAGACATGCCTTTTTTCATAATTTAGGATGGTTTGGGGATGTTTCACAGGACTGGAACAGATTAAATCTATTTCAGTTATTTTAAATGGGAGAAATTTGTTTGATATACGAGTTGACTAACGAGCTCGGTTACTGAACGAATTAAACTCGTTTCTCAAGGCACCACTGTATTTGGAAGGCAGAACTTTCAGAGAAAACAATGGATTGGATTTGGGATGTGAAGGAAACAGAATAGTGAAAAATGATTGCTAGAAGTTGCCTTAGAACATCGAAAGGTAGACTTACCATTAACTGAGATTGGAAAACTGTAAAGGAAAGGGTTTAGAGAGGAAGACCATAAGCTCAGTTTTTGACATGTTCATTTTGTTATTAGAACAAACTGGGATTCATGTTGTCTGTCACCCTTTTTTGCACCAATTTTACAAGAGACAGTGACCAAGTAGATATAAAAGCATCTTTATTTCAAATTGCAACTACTTGAGAAGGGAGGAGACTCCTGTCCAAAAGAACTGCCTTAACAGTCTCCCGGTGTAGGTGGCTTTTATAGGGCTCAGAGGGTGTTAGTAATGGTATAAGGGACAAAATAAATCTATGCAATTAATCATGTAACAATACGCAAGAGGTGGGTGGTGGTTCAGTTGCAGGAATGTCTGCTCTACAAGTACTTCTGATGTTGACACAGCCTCAATTAGTGTGGTCTTATCTGGTATTCTTGGTAGACGTTCAGGAGATGTAGGGTCACTATCTTCAGGAACTGCTGGGACCTGTTTCCTATGGGACAATGGGCCTCTGAGAATTGTCTGTGAAAAGACTCCCTGTTTTCTTAGAATTCAAAGTAATGATTTAAGAGTGATGAACTAAGTTTCTAATTAATTTATAGGCCTTAACTTTTCACAGTAAATCTTGGGGCTAGGCTTTTACAAAAAACTATTGTGATTTAAACTCCTTAGTCATCAAGTCCCTACCCTTGTAAGTTTTCCCCAAAATTTCTGTTAAGGTACACTTTTCACTGCACTTTAAAGTAAAGGCCAGAGAGGCATTAAGAGAGAAAAACAAGCAGATTAACTACTTCCTAACCCATACATATCTCCTATTTATTACAACTAAAAGTTACTATTGCTGAAGACAAATTTCTCACTTTGGGGCTCCCCTATCAATTTTGAGATATCTGCTAGAAACTCAAAGGAAGTAGAGCAGAAAGTTGGAATTAAGTATATGGAATTCCATGTTGAAGCCTGAGCTCAAGATAATGAATGTAGATGTTTGTTTATAAAAGAAGTAACTTCAGAGAGGGGAAAACAATACGTGCTCTAAGGGCTAAACCTAAGGGTGATATGAGGGTAGAGAGTTGAGGGGACACAAAGGAAGAAGAGGAGCAACAGCTAGTGATGTTAGAGCCCAGGAGTAGATGCTACTCTGAAAGTCAAAGGAAGAAAGTGTTTAAATGTAGAGAATCTAAAAGTAAAAATGGGCAGAAATAGACAGAATTTGAGGAAATCTTAAAAACAACATGTATTACAACTGGCAGGATTTAATTTGGACTTGACCTGGGGAAAACAAGAAGAAAATGCTTATTTCACCTTTTTCTAATACAACTGGTCCCTGGTATTACATCCTGAAGAGAAAAAAAAAGTGATTGCTTTAAAGATAAAATCAAGGAGTTACAGCACATTTTCAACAGAAACTATCTGTCTGTTCAGATGAAGCTGAAATTCTTTAGCTTTATGAATATAATTTATTTAATGCTCAGAAAAAAGAATTGAATGCAGGTGCTAAACACAACTAAAGGAAGTAGCTTATTTTTTAAGATGAGTAGAATAATTAGTAACATTATTTTTTTTTACATCCAGAAAGCAGATTCCATCGATGATTCTTGAGAACAACAAGATTGTTAGCTTTTTAAAAATGAAAATGATGATGCACTTTGAAGCAGACCTCAACACTATCTTTAATACAAAGTCATTAGACATTTTCACACAATGCTAAAGCAAGTGCTGACTGCCATTTCCACTGGGAAAAAGTTAAATAGTATCCTATCAATTGGCAAATAGCAAGTGATTTTTGGTGATGAAAATAATTATGACATTTTATCTATAATGCATGCAAATTTGAGCGGAAGGTGATTTACTTGGGATCCATAACAGGAGAACACTTGAAGATGCAAATACTTCTCTTCAAGATGACTGTTTATGCAGGAACATTAAGCTTCCATTTGTATAAATGGGAAAGCAGATGGCTAAATAAAAATATTTTGTCAAGTTTGTAACATAAACTACCTAAGTTGTAGGAAAAAATGTCTTTCTCATCATTGAAAGTAGTAGAGAGTGAAAAATAAACATAAATAGACCGATTTTTTTTTCCAGGATAGAATGTCATTTGGGTTTCAAGCACCCATTAATTAAAAAATTTTTCTACAGTCAATCAATTAGTCAACCATGCATACAGTCAACAGATATGCACTGAGCTTCTACTATGCTCAGGCACTGATTTGGTTGCTGTGAGGCTATAGAGAGCAATGAGGCATAGATTCTGACATGTTGGGTCTGATGTATGTGCAATTACTGCTTAAAGTCTAACACCTCTCACTGAATCAATGCAGGCTAACTTAAGAAGATGCAAACATTTCTTCCAAACACAACATAAACCCCTTATCTCCTTCTGGTTCCTTTCCATATCTTTAAAGTGACCACCACTCCCTTACTATTGTATTTTAATCCAGGATAAGTAGACATGAGTTATCTCAAATCCTATCCATAGAACAATATTTGCACCTACCATTTCTGCCTACTTCCTGTTTCGGTGGAAAAAATTCTCGTCTGTTTTCCAGTCTACCATTTTCACATTTACTCCTACGAGTTTCATCAAATTAGAGATTTGGTAATATTTACTTTTCCTCCCCTTAACTTTTCCCCCTTCTTTCTTGTTAACACAACCTTAATTTTGTGATATGACCAGGGCATTGATTGTGATTGATTACAGCCCCTCTTAACAATGTCAATTCCCACTTTTTTTTTTAGGAATCATAAATGTCCATATATATGTGCAGTTAAGAATAATATCACTTAACTTGATGTCAGCTGGAGAAGTCTCTGAGAAAGTTATTGCATTCCTTGAATAAGAGGTTCAGATGTGACTATTTTCTTCCTGCCTTTAGTATTATATTAACACGATGGCTAGAGATTCATCAGCCATCTTCCTGTCCTGTGGGAAAGAATTTGGACCTTCCATCACTGGGTCACTGAACAAAGAGTATAATCTCCTACTTGAAAAATTCTTGTTATTTAGGGGGAAAATTTAGCTTAACTTTTGGTAGGCACACTTTAATTTTTCTTTTTTTTTTTTTTGTAGAAAAAAAAAATAGCTGATGTACCTTTCTTCTTCACCTCTTCAGAGTACATGGCTCATAAGATTTCACCAAACTTTACACAATTTTCAGTCATTCCCTTTCTAGTCTCACCTTCTCCAACCTGTAAACATGCTTCACTTGCTGCTATCCAACAGAAGAACATATAGCAAACAAAAACTGATATGTGAAAAAAAAACATATAATTTTATATATGTACATATACTATACACTTTCTTTTTTCTCTGAATATTAAAGTGGAAAGCAGAATTTTGCATTTTCTGCATTTTGACAATGAATGGAAATATAAGTGCTTAACTGCCTCTTTGTGATTTTTTTCTTCTGTTAACTTAATATATGCTTATCCAAATTTCTATGCCCTTACCATAAAGTTGAAAACTCTACGTGATAACACACTAATCATTTTATGCCAACATAGCAGAACAGAATATACATCTTCCTTTTCCTTTTTATTATTAAAAATATATATTTTTAAATACCAGAAACTTTCACAGTATATTTTCAAATGCCAAATGCCATATATGGAACTCAACTGCATATCTCCTTTTAAGAACATTTATAAAATTTCTGGTATAATGAACCAAAAAAGGAGGTTAAATTTCTCTAATTTGAATCCCATTGTCAAATCTGCCTTTCTAAAAATCTATCTTGTCAACATTCTTTCAGCACATTTTATAAGTACACAACCATGCTTAGGTGATTGGTAAGGCATTTTCAGAATGCCACTGGTAAATTTGAAACATTTTCTCAAGATCTAAAATAGGATGACAAGCTTAGCCTCCCAGCCACCCCAGCCCATTAAGAAGCTTACTAATTCAAGAATATGCACTTGCTCACGGATGCTGGTCTTTCCAAGGGGAACTGAGCTAGTGTTGTTACCTTTTTACTTGTGGCACCTCACATAATTAAGAAAATTACAGTTATGCTCCTTTCTCCAAGGCAGGGAATAAAAACTATCCTTGGATTCTTTCCAAAGATAAATGGGCAATAAATCTCTCCAAGCTTTCTTTTTTTTTCCCCCCTAGTTAATAAGAACATACAAAAAACATACAGGCATTACATTTTTCAAGACTGGTGAACAGAGGAGAGGGAAATGTTGAATTTAATTTATGCCTAGTGCCCCTTATGCTCTCTCATTTAGAAAGATGTGATAATGATTATATTAACATATTCTGTCTATGGAGAATGTTAAGACATATATCAATACAATCAATGAAAGTAGAAAGTTGGAAGAAAGGTTAAAAGAAATTTCTAGAAAATGTGAGGTATTGCAACTATATTTAGTATCTTTCATATCTAAAAATAAGGAAGAGCAGAGTTTTGGTGCTAAGGCTATTGGTGCACCTCAGTACAAGCCAGACATATGTCATAGATTGTACATCTGAAACCTATATAATTTTATTAACCAGTGTCACCTCAATAAATTCAATTAAAATCATTTAAAATCTTTTAAATTAAAAATGAAAAGATAACTTACAATTTTCTTAAAAGTATCAAACTACTATAGTAATATATATTTTCTGTGAACATCCATGAAACACAGATCATCAAGAAAAAATGAATAAAATAATTTGTTATTGAACTACAAAAGAAAAGGAGAAAAGCAAACATCAGGTTCACCCGGTCAACACAAGCATGGTGGCAACCTCTATTCACCTTTTTTCTATTTGGTTTTCTGATTTTTCCAGGTTCCTGTGTTATTCCCATTCTATGTAGACCTTCACTCTGTTGCATCAGAACAATCATACTAATTACAGAATATTCTTAGCATCTATGCCTGCAATTACTCAATGCTCTTATTTTAAGTGCCTTGTTTTAGTTTATTATATTTCCATAGATCTATCTGTTTTATGCCCTTAAAGTCAGACAACTTAAGAAAGACCTCTTGCTTCTGACATGCTAAGCAGAGCATGTTCACTTCTAACAACATTTCTTCTTATGGGTTTTTCTGTTCTCTATCTTCCGGAGATCTCTGAGTTGTGTTATAAAGGCAGTGGTTCTCAAAGGTTGCTGGCTTGAGCAAGGGGTGATTGGCTAGGCTAGAGCCCTCCTGGCAAGGCCCATATGAGAAAACAATCAATGAACAACAAAGATGCCACAACAAAGAGTTGATGCTTCTCTTCATGTCTATCTGTCTACCTGTCTGTCCCTTGTTTAAAAAAAAAAAAAAGACACCGAGTGGTTGTATAGAACTGATGAGTATTTCTCTTTCTGTCTTTTAAAGGAAGACAGCTTCCATGTGGAAAAGACACAGATTCTATTAAACTCCTTGTTCATCACAAACCTTAGTGTCCATTATTGCAACTGAAGTGCCGCATCTTTATTTCACCAGGTAAATTTTGCCATGCATTTGGCTATTACCATATTACCACACACAGGCAGTACATAGTAGCATTAAAAAAATAAATGGTCATTTGCCTTCTTCAAGTTTTTATTTGTAACTTCATTCAGAAGATGGGAGAATTCTCTCTCCTTTTTTTTTTACAAGTTTTAGAATTACTTGTAAAGTATTTTACTAAAGTCTATTCAATTAAATAATAAGTCATGTAAAGACATATAAAAATGTCAAACACAACTGAAATAATCATAAGCTATTAAGGTACAGACAAAAATAAATACATAAGAAAGTAAAGTTTGAAGTCAATTATATGCCAACTTGAAAATAAAATCTGATGGGATTATTTGCGAGTAGCTCATGCAGAACTATGCAATGCATGTGTAAGCAATTACTGTTTGGACCAGAAATAACTATAGTATATTGAAAGCTATACTTATTGCTATCCAGGAATAATCTGCTACAGTAAATGCTGAAATTAGTGCCCAGGGGAATAGAGACAAAATCAAAGCCTTTTATTCTCTAAAGGGTGAAAATCTGTACCAATAAGTCAAACATAGCATTGGCAAACTCAAGGTGATTAATTTAATGGGACATGTGCACTGAGCATTCAGTCACATCAAAATAGGATAGACTATAAGAATTAAAAATAGTACACATTTGAATTAATAATAATAGTGGGAAAGTGGGTGCTTCTTTCAATAGTGCCTTCCTTTTTCTGTAAAATTAGAAAGACATATTTACCTTAAGGGGATGTAAATTTATGGTCGGAATGATCTTACCCAAAACTGATAACATTGTCATGTACAAAGAAGGCATTTGGCAAATGAGACCTCAGATTTCATAAAAGTAGCATCACTAGTTTCCTTGTACATAGTACTGGTACTGAGTAGAATATATAAAACCTATAGCAACTTCATGCCCAGGTTGTTTTACTGTAGAATTCTACCAAGTATTCAAAGAATTAACACTCACATTACACCATATCATTCAGAAAATAAAAGACACACTTCTTAGCTGACTTTATGAGGCCTGCATTATTCAAATACTAAAACCAGAAGAAAAATAGTACAAATAAATTAAAAAAAAACAAACAAACTACAGGCCAATATCTTTCATGAACTTACATATAAAATTCCTCCAAAAGCAAAAACTTATCAATGTAATCCCAATAAAAAGGCTAATAAATAATAAAGCCAAACCATGTGATTATAATAATTCATGCAGAAAAATATTTGACAAAAATCTAACAAAATCTCAGCAAGCTGTGAATAGAAGACGATGTATTAAACTTGGCATAAACCTACTACACAAAACTTGCAGCTGATATAATATTTATTGGTTAAAGATTGATTATGGTCACTTTAAGACTGGTAACATGGCCCTGGTTGGTTGGCTTACTGTTAAAGCGTTGGTCCAGCATGCAGAAGTTCCAGGATTGATTCCCAGTAAGGGCACAACAGAGAAGCGACCATCTGTTTCTCACCACCCTATCCCTCTCTCTTTCCTCCCCTCTTGTAACCATAGCTCAAATGGTTCAAGCAAAATTGGCCCCAAGTGCTAAGGATGGCTCCATGGCCTAACCTCAGGTGCTAAAATAGCTTGGTTGCTGAGCAACAAAGGAGCAGCCCAGACAGGCAAAGCATCACCTGGTAGGGGGTTTGCCAGGTGGATCCCTGTTGGGGCACATGCAAGAGTCTGTCTCTGCTTCCCACCTCTCACTTAAAAACAAAAATTAAAAGACTGGTAACATGAAAATATGTCTTATTTAAAAGAACAAAGAACACTGGAAGTTCTAGACATGTTAATCAGATAAGAGAAACAAGTACAAAGTAAATATACTAGAAAAGTAGACATTAAATTGTCCCTATTTTGGAGATAGTGTGATTGTTCACATAAAAAAATAAAACCCAAATCTTTAAAAATTAAGCAAAACAAAACTCCTAGAACAAATAAGCTCAGCAATGTTTGAGGATACAATACCAACACACACAAATGAATCACTCATATTGCTAGCAAGATTATAAAATGGTTTACCACTCTGGAAATATTGGGCAGTTTTTTATAAAACTAAACATAAAACAACCATACTTCCCAGCAATTGTACTCTTGAGCCTTTATCTCAGAGAAATAAAAAATTATATCCTCTCAAAAAGCTGTACATAAATGTTTAGAACACTCATTTGTAGTGACCAGAAGACTGAAAAGAGCCCAAATATAATGGAACCAATGAATGGTTAAGCACCCGGAGGTACATCCATACCACGGACTACTAGTCAACAATAAAAGGAAACACTCTACTGAAACCCACACCAACTAAAATAAATCTTCAGGAAATTATGCCAATCCCAAACAGTTACATACAATAAAATTTCTTTTATATGACATTCTCAAAATAAGAAAGTTACAGAAATGGAGACTGATTGGTGATTGCCTAGGAGGGAGAGGAAAAGAGAGAATGGGAAGTGAATATAATTGTAAAAGAGCAACACAAAGCATCTCTGTGGTGATTAAAATGACCTGCACCATGAATGTGTTTGTGATATTACACTATAGTTTTATAATATGTCACCACTGACGTAACTAGATATGCGGTACATGGACACCCTTGGAATTATTTCTCACAAATGCATATGGAAAGTTTAATTTAAAAATAACAAAAAAATTCTTTCTAAGTCTCTAAGTTAAAAATATAGTAATATTTTTAGCCAAGTAAAATGTTATAGCAAAAATGAACTATTTGGAGACCAGATGAAATGCACTTACAGACCGAGGGGAGGCAACAGCCTCAGTCAGCAGATGGAAGGACTGAAGCCTCGTCCCTACCCTTACTCAGATATTTATTACCCAGTAGAAATAAGTCAAGAAAACGGACAGCAGAAGTTTTCAGGGGCTGAAGTAAAGTTCAAGGAACATGCTGACTTGTAATCTCTGTTCTGAGAGCCTAACCATTTCTGTTGCTGTATCTTATCCTGCTGTGTTGCTGTTTCTAGCATGCACTGTCAGAGAGGCCCCTAGACTCTCGTCTGCTCATGGATTTTGCCCTAAGGCACCTTGCTGTCTCTAATTGCGATTCTACCTCTCTATATTTTCATATAATATTCTTATAGTAAAACAAAATTTCAATTAGCTTAGACCGAAGTAACCAATACCTTCTTTCCCCTTTATGCCTCAAAGCAAACTATGTGTAATGTGGGTATTTGTTTGTAGCAGATAAACTAATTTTTACTACTAAAATTGAGCATATACCTAAACTATGTCACAGTAATTCTCAACATTGTCTGTATACTAAACCAGTGATGGAATTCAAGCCAGTTTGCACAGGTTCAGCAGAATCAATACCTAATCTCTGGTTGAGTTAGGCAAACCAGTTGTTAAAATAGCACTTGTAATTAGGGTTCTATCTAAGGTGGCTGCCTGGGCAGCTGCCCAATGTGGAAATCACAAATTTACATTCCTTACTTTTATTTAGCATTTATCTGTGCAAGAACATATTCTGTGTACCTACCTTTAAAGGAATGAAATCTTACTCTTGTAGTAAAAAGATGATTAAGGATAAATCACACAACCAATGAATGCTCAAGTCCAAGTGAAGAAAATTTTAAGTGAGAACACCAATCAAGAAGCTGAAAGGTTGAAACTAGGGGGTCTGGTCCACTGGGGTGGGTGGAAAGCCTTTTGTCAGTCTCCTTTGGCTACTGGCAGGTTGCTATAAACCCCAGACTAGGTCTGACCTGGAGGGACTCCAGCTGCACCGCTTTATTCTATGTGAGATAGCTGACAGGCTTAACCCCTTTTGGACCTATGGGTGGACACTGGGGAGAGCTGAACCAAACACACAAGGCTGGTATGTTCTAAAAGGAAATTTTATTTAAAATGCTTGAGTGCCCACAGATCGAGACAGACAGACTGAAGCCGTGTATGCCCCAGGGACGGTTGGAGCAGGGTTTATATAGGTTAGTCAGGGGTCTTGGAAAAAGTGGCTGATGTCATTGCCTCTATAGGTATAAGGTAATATTTTTTTGCATGTGGATTGGGGTGGTGCCACAGCCCCCCTAAATTGTTTATCTCCCAACTTGGCTATCGAAAAGAAATTCTGGGCTGGTTCAAAGACTTCAATCAAGCAGAGACTTCAATCCAGACAGTCCTTCCATGGGTTTGCACTGCTCTGGGGGCAGCTGACCTATCTGAAGATAGGGTCGCTGGGCCTGTGGCTAGCTTTTTAGAAACACTATTGTGATTTAAACTCTGCTAATTGCCAGGTCCCTTTCCAGTATAAGCTTTCCCTAATATTTCTACAGAGATAAACCTTTTGCTACATTTCAGGAAGCTACATATCAAGTCCAGGGAGCCATTAAGAGAAAGAGTAGCAAGCAAGTTACCTACAACTTCCCAGTGGGGGGATGAGAATGTTCTGTTTTGAGCACTAGTGAGAAGTTAATTAGGTGAGGGTGTTGGGCAGATAAAATATATTATGCTCACTTTGTTAAAGATGGCACTGCCCACGTGCAAGTTTTAAGAGTAAGCTTTTCCCCACACCCCTGACTGATGGATGATGTAGGGTGGTGCACTCTCATGAAGAATCCTCCCAGTATGTCTCAGATAAGTGACTTTGTATCAGATACTTCCTTGTTTGTAGATTGGATTAAAGGTTTTGAATCTACGCGATAAAGTGGGGCAGGCCGGGAGCTTACTCTCTCTCTCGGTTCCTGGGATTAGTATAGAGAGGAGAGCAGATTAAGGCCATGTGGAGGCCAGGAGAAACAGCCAAGATGGCAAAGTGCTGAGGAAGAAGCCAGTCTGTGCAGAGAGAAGGCGATGGGAAACAGAGGTGAATAAGTCTGATGATTCTAGGAAACTCGGATAAGTCAGTAGCTTTGTGAGCACTGAATGAGTGGGTTTTAGAGCCCAGTGTGTGTTTTTGCTTGCCCGCCAGGTGCAAGCTAGAATTAAAACTTATGGCTCACCAGTTTTTGGCTCTGTTGTTTCATTACCGACCATCCAAATCTAATGTGAACCTGCATGAGCCAGGCAGCCGTGAAAATGGCCCAGACTACAGGCTTTACAGAGGGGAATTTGAGTTCTAAAGGGCCTCTGGATTTAAGGAAGCCCTGAACCTAAACCTAACAGAAGCAACATGGAAATATCTTAAATAACAATTTTATTGTTCTTTGTCAAGTATTATTTAATATTTTTCATTAAAATTTTAAAACTCTTTTATATAACATAAACCATTTTGTGTATCTCTTTTATTGTTATTTTATAAGTATTAAATGCATGAAATAATAAACAACCTTTTGGCATATCGCTTTTTTTATACTTAAAATGGTCATTAGGGTAGCAAACTGGTTGTTCAATTATTTGAATCCCACCACTGTACTGAACAGAATGATCAACATAGTTTTACCAAAAAGTATATACAGATTTAAAAAAAAAAATTCAAGAATAATAACTAAAATGAAAATAATCTAAATGTTCTTCAACAGTAGTAGAATAAGTAGATAATGTTGTATTCAAATAATGGAGAACTACATAATACTGAGCATAAACAACTATCACTATATCATTAGCATAGACTAACTTCACAAATATACCTTTGAACTGAAGTCTTAAAAAATGTGTTTGGCATGATTACATTTATATAAAGTAAGAAAAGAAGATAAAGTCGGATCATTGATGTTGAGGAAGTACGGACTGGAAGCAGGAGGAGAGTAACAACGTTCTAGGGCTTGTCCTGGGTGCTAGTTTCTTACTTGAGTATATACACTTCATAAAAGTACACTTAGGGATACACATTTGTTCACATATGTTTTTGTTTTTGTTTTTATAGGGACAGAGAGAGAGTCAGAGAGAGGGATAGATAGGGACAGACAGACAGGAACGAAGAGAGATGAGAAGCATCAATCATCAGTTTTTTGTTGCCGTTGCAACACCTTAGTTGTTCATTGATTGCTTTCTCACATGTGCCTTGACCACAGGCCTTCAGCAGACCCAGCCACCCCTTGCTGGAGCCAGCGACCTTGGGTCCAAGCTGACGAGCTTTTGCTCAAGCCAGATGGGCCTGCGCTCAAGCTGGCAACCTCAGGGTCTCAAACCTGGGTCTTCCGCATCCCAGTCCGATGCTCCATCCATTGCGCCACCGCCTGGTCAGGCTACATATGTTTTATATAATAAAAAATGTACTTTACAAAAAGTTCCAGATCTGCTCTATGGTTAGTATAAATGCTGATCAAATTCTTTGTTTCTCTACTAATTGTATACATTAAAAAATTAAATAAATGGACCAATAGTAGTAGAATGGCAAAAATCCAAATCACTAAATAAAATAATCTCAGAAACAATAATGAAATATTTTTCAGAAAAATTCAAAACAAGAATTGAAGCAAAATATATAGCAGTTTAATTAAATGAAAAGGAAGGTTTTGTTTTTATTAATGTCTCACTTAATAGAATTTTATTACACTGTTCAAAAGAACAAGATTACCACAGTGAATATTAATGCATTTTTTATTTACTGAGACTCCCAATTCAGTATGTGTACTGTAAAGCCAGTAGTCATGGCCACGATCACAGCTGCCTGGCCCATGCAGGTTTCCATTTGATTTGGACAGATGGTAATAAAACAACGGAGCCAATAACTGGTGGGCCATTAGCTTTAATCCTAACTTGCACCCAGCGGGCAAGAAATACACATAGTGGGAAACACTTCCCTTTTCATTCAGGGCTCCCAAAGCCACTGACTTATCTGAGTTTTCCAGAATCAAAGGTTTCTAGCTCACCAGCCTTATTCATCTCTGTTCCCCATCTCTCTCTCTCTGCTCAAACTCTGCACAAACTGGCATCTCCTTTAGCAGCCCCCCATCTTGACTGCTTCTCTTCTCCACCACATGGCCTTTCCCTGGTTTCCTCTCTAATGCTAATATAAGGAAACAAGAGAGAGCAAGCTCCCCATCTGCCCCATTTTATAGTGTAGAAATACAAATCTTTAATCCAATATACAAACAAGGAAGTCTTTGATACAAAGTCACTTGTCTGAGGCATAATGGGATTCCTCATGAGAGTGCACCACCCCCCATCATGCAACAGTCAAGGGTGTGGAAAAAAGCTTAGTCTTAAAACTAAGCCTTAACCTATAACGACCCTGGCTGCTTACAGCCTGTCCCACCCACACAATGCAAACTATAAGCAAGCAAACATATATATCATATTTACAAAATTATTTGACCAACATTCCACCCCTTTTGCTCGCTTCACAATAGAAAGCACAGGTATTCCTTTCTACACAAGGAAATTAGGCACATTACACAAATTATAACAACATGACAAATCATACAATTTCAACAGTTACAAAGATACATTTCACCAGTCTCTGAGCACTTTGCCAAAAGCACAAAATGTCCACTGACTTTTTTCTAACCATGGGAAAAGCTTCCCGGGGCAGGGGGAGGACCTCTAGCAAAGCTGTTCCCCACCCACATTAGGGTATTTCACATTGTCAAAAATCCGTAAGTCCATCCAACAAAGGAGTCAGTTCCCATTCTGGTCGTAGTTCAGGAAATCAGTCTATGCACATGGGGCCTCAGCCACCCCCATCATCCATGCCGTCCTGGTAGGTCTTACACTGTCCCAAAGAGGAGCACATGCCAATGACAGTCAGCGTTTCCATCTCTGTTCTGGAGAGCATAATGGCATCCACCCCTATGTCCCAAAATCGCAGACCTATCAGGGGCATAGTAGGTACTCCTTGCTGCTGGGCTCTCACCTTCTGGAGGCTGTGGATTGCAACTCCAGCACAATTCTCCTCATCCTCCAAAGAGGAATTGAAAACACCAGCTCCTGCTGCCAGTCTTGCAGCCTGGTGTGGCCTCAGCCCCATTCTCAGCCCTGGCCTCCCGCCGCTGCTGGCTTTCCACAATGTCCAGGGCAATCTGCAACTCACAAGACTGTGATTCCTTCTGCAGTGGCTGCTCATTTACAAGCGAATTTCATGAACCTGGTAAGCCTCCTCTGGTGCTTGCTCCACCTCCAGGGTTGGCATCTTTTTCTCGCATGTTTGCCCCAGCTCCTTCCACATCTCAGTTTGTAGGTCCCAGGCAGCCTCTTCAACAGAGCTCTCAGTTTCCTCATGCATGGCTGTAAAAGTCAGCCAGCCTATGGCCCCCAAAAGGACAGCCATGGAAACCATAACAGCAGTCAGTCCTCTACTCCACCGCTCAGAGGTGGTGGTTCCATATCGAATACTGCCACAGACTATGCCAAATGTAAAGCCAGTAGCCACAGCCACCTGACTCATGCCAGTTCCCATTTGATTTGGATAGACAGTAATGAAACAATGGAGCAATAACTGGTGGGCCATTAGCTTTAATCCTAGCTTGCACCCAGTGGTCAAGAAATACACACAGTGGGTAAACACTTCCCGTTTCATTCAGGGCTCCCAAAGCCACTGACTTATCTGAATTTCCTAGAATCAAAGGTTTCTAGCTCACCAGCCTTATTCACCTCTGTTCCCCATCTCTCTCTCTCTCTGCTCAAACTCTGCACAAACTGGCTTCTCCTTCAGCACCCCGCCATCTTGACTGCTTCTTCTCTCTTCTACACGGCCTTTCTCTAGTCTCTTCTCTAATGCTAATCTCAGGAACCAAGAGAGAGCAAGCTCCCGGTCTGCCCCATTTTATAGTGTAGAATAGAAATACAAACCTTTATTTCCATATACAAACAAGGTAGTCTTTGATACAATGTTACTTCTCTGAGGCATATTGGGATTCCTCATGAGAGTGCACCACCCACTATTATGCAATAGTCAAGGGTGTGGGGAAAAATTTAGTCTTAAAACTAAGCCTTAGGCTTTTACGACCCTGGCTCCTTACAGCCTGTCCCCCACACACAATGTAAACTATAAGCAAGCAAACATATATATCATCTTCACAAACTTATTTGGCCAACATGTACTTAATCACTTTTTCTTTATTTTATAGTATTGTTTTTAAACTTTCCAATAGAGTATTGTTTGTTTCTTTCCCCCTTTCCTTCAGGGGGGGGAAAAAGATTTTTGATATTAAATTGTACTTTTACAAAAATTTGATCTTATGAAGAAATTCATACTACACTGTTTCATCTGTGAATGAAATACATATAGCTTGAATTCTTTATCCAGGTCACGGGCAAAGATTTTAGGTAATATTTGCCTCAGGACAAGTTTCCTGTATTGAGTGTAATTGGAGAGTGCAGCTGCGGAGTAAGTACAAGGCAGTGCTTTTTGCTATAATCCTTTCCACATGGCATTCACACAGAACAGCTTTAGTTTGCAGAGGCGGCAACCCTTTTGCCCAAACAAGTGCCGAGTGCCTTTTGTGGTTCTCTCTTACAGGTCCGCTTCATCCTTACTGTCTTTGATCAAAAAACTTCCCTGCTTTCCGAATGCCTCAGGCAAGGTGGGTCTGACAACCACGGTTGTTTTCATAACACTTCTCAACTCTTCTTCTTTTGAAGCTATAACTCATTGTACCTCAGGAAGTACAGTATTTTTGTCTGTTCTCTCTTTTTGGCCTTCTCCTATTTGCCCTAGCTACACAGCTGGTGGAATGTCGCAGATAGCATCCTGAAGAGTGTTAGTATGATTTTCAGTCATTTCCATACTTCAGAGACAGGACTGACTTATTGAGTGACACGCACTGAAACACACAGTCGGGGCAGAGTGAAGTCTCGGGAAAGGACAATTCTGTATTGTGCAGGTACCTTCTTTATTGAGCCTTAGACATTTGAAAATTTGAACTGCTCCTCCAAAAGAGGCTTCCAGAAAAGAAACCAATATTTCCTAGGCATTTAACTTCCTTTACCCTCATCTCCAATGTGTGTGCCACCAGAAACTCTGAAGGGAGTGAGTAGCAAAGACCAACCAGGCGACTTGTACTTAACACAAACACCACTGGAAGGTAAGTCTCTTCTGTCTCCTCAGCTCCAGTCAGATCTCTATGCGACTGGATTGTAGTTCCAAGGAGAATATTGCATGTAACGTGCTGAGCACTCACAATGCACATAGCACATTCTTCCTCACACTTCATCCACGTTGTCTCATTTAATCCTGTGATAAAACTTTGCATTATATAATCTTACTATGCCCATTCTAGAGATATGAAAATGGAGGCAAAAAGTAGTTTAGTACGATGTCCCAAAATATACAACCTGTAACTTCTGGAACTAGAAATCCTATACTGACAAACGGACTCTTTGGTCTGAGTGCCTGGGCTGACGGTGTCTCTGGGAGAAATGAAGTATATAAATGCATTGAGTCTTGTTCTCGTAAAATGGGGATGTGAAAACATGAATGAAATGCTGGCAAAAGCCCCCCTCGTTGTATTAGTTTCCTAGAGCTGCCACAACAAAGTACTACAAACTACGTGAGGTTCAACAACTTGCCAAAGATGCCAGCATTAATTAGTACGTGAAGCCAGAGTGCAACCCGGCTGGTCTGACCCCAAAGCCTGTGTATTAATTCCCTGTAACTGCTGTAGCAACTTACCATAAACTGAGTGGCTTAAAACAACAGAAATTTATGTCTCACAGATTTGAAACCTAAAACACCCTAGGATTCAGAGCCATATCCCTCTGAATCCTAGGGTGTATTTCTTGTTTGCCTCTTCATAGCTTCTGTTAATGGTATTCCATCAATCTTTGACGATCCTTGGCCTGCAACTGCGTAACTCCAATCTAAACCTTCAGCATCAAATCACAATCTTTCTCTGTTCATTTGTTCTTACATGGCTGTCTTTTTTTTTTTTTTTTTAAGGACACTGGTCATATTAGATTAGGGATGCACCTTATTCCAATGTGATCTAATCTCAATTAATTACATCTGTAATGACGCTATGTCTAAATAAGATCACGTTCTGAAGTGGAGGGGTTTAGGACTTCAACATATCTGTTTTTGTGAAAGGGGGATAGGATATATAATTCAACTGCCAAATCCCTTTTTTCATGTTCTCATAGTCCAGAACCTTAAAAACAGTTAAGACATATTTCTCTCTACTTTCTTACTATACATCTGTTCACATGTATTATCTGCCTATGAGCTTTCAGTAAGGTTAGTATCTATATCCTACATTTTCTTACCCTTTACCTATTTTTTTATGGTTTAATTACAGACACTTGTGCAATTAATATAGTTTTGAATGAGTGGATGAATAATTTTGATGTTTGCTTGTATTAAGTATATATTGATGCATAAAAATTATTTCCATATTTAGTAGCATAAAACAACACACATTTATTGCCTTGTTTCTCTGGAAAAGGAATCCAAATGATAGTAAATTAGGTCATATCTTTCAATATAATTTTATTTTGCACTTATAGTGGTAACTACCTATAAATATGAACCTCAAAAAATTAATTAGAATTTTAAAGAGAAATAAAAATAGTGATCTATGGGGGAACAATGTAAGTAGCATATCATGGACTTCATTACATGTAGATTTCACTTAGTCTGCAATTCTTATGAGAAAAGCCCTATACCAGACATTGTAGGGATATCAAATAGTTAAAACATTGTTCTTAATTTACAGGGTTTTACATTTTCATAGCAAGAACACAGCATCTGAAAAGTAAAGAAAAATCTAAAATAACAAACAAGTAAGTGCCATATCAATTGAACCAAATTTATGTACCAGTTATTCTCATTTAGTTAGTCAAAGAGGGCTTCTATTCAAGAAAATAGTTTATAACTGTAGAAGACAAATTGTTAAATTTCTAAACATCAATGATGAACAGTTTTAACTAATAGGCCATGTCTAAATACTTGTGTCATTTCAGATTGGTATTACATGATAGATGCATAACAATATTAAAGAAAAGTGAAAGAAACTATTTATTTACACAGGATTTTATATATTATTACCTGTATCTTTATATAATATTCATAGTCTTACTGAAATCTGCTTAAACAGTTATATATAGATGAAGAGAAAGAAAATTTTATATCCCTAACACCTTTATTCTTTCCTAAACTTAATTCTTTTCATTCTTCTTTACTAATTTTGTGAATAGAATTATGCAAACAAGTTCTAGATTTCCCAGTTTATAGTCATTTGCCATATTACTTATGCATCTGTGTATATCCTAGAATGATATTTAGCAGGAAACAGGACATATAAAACTCATCCTACATAGATTTTACAGCCTATTGAAAAAATCAGGTAAACAAACCAAAACAAAAATAACAACAACAAAAATGAGAACAGAGGAAAATGAATGAGCAAGATAATGATAACATGAGAATACAGAAAAACAAGCAGTGTTAGAGGAGTCACAGAGAATGAAGTAGGCTATCCATACGAAATACTTCAAATGGGGAACTCCCTGAGTATATCGTGTAATCTGCAACATTAAGGTTTGGTAAGGGGCAGTCATTTCAAGGAGAGTGCAGATATATGTAAAGGAAGAAGGTATGCAATTTAAAAAGATATCAAATATCTTTAGATTTTGAATCTAATGACTCAAAGAGTTTGTATGTTGAGGAACTAACTGATGTCATGTAATGTGTTTATGAAGGATAGTAATAAATGGCTTTACCTCATGAACAACAATTCCAGATGAGTGCTGCTATTATAATATCCAGTGAGATTTCCTCAGTGGCTCCTGAAGTTCAGTTTAAGAGAAAAAGAATGTATGTCTCTTTTTAGAAATAATGTACTGAAGAGCATAAAAGAGACATAATGAAGAGATATAAACTAACTTTTTCAGAGGCAATTCTTTTAGCCAAATGATTGTGAAAAATCATTCATTTAACAGAGTGTTATTAGATAATAGCTAATATTTTTTAGCAGCTACTCTATGCCAGATCTTGACCTAAGCTTGTTGAAAGAATTGTTTAGTTTAATAATCTGGTTTATCCTATGAAGTTCATCCTGTTAGTTTATAGATGAGAAAACAGGTCTAGATGGGTCAAAAAGCTTTTCTAGTTACACATAAATTATTATAAGCTCTAATGATAAAATTGAAATCTTACAGGTTAAATTATTATCTGCACTGTTAAGTAGTATGTTTTGCAAAATATGATGTAGGTATTCACAGGGATCAATACATCAAGATACCTGATAAACAGATGCACACATCTGTTTGGCCTGTAGAAAGAGTTGAACTAAAAATAAACATCAGGTGGAATACTATAAATAGATTATATAAAAATATAACAGAGAAATCAGAAAAAGAAGTAACTGCAAAGATTGTTGACACATAAAATAGAAATTCATAACATTTGAGTTTGGGTTGTTTAACATTCTCTTTGACTGCTCCTGATTTTATGTTTTTTGTTTAACTTTATGCTATTTGATTATTATAGAATAAAATTATGGAAAATTACTATTAAAAATTTGACAAGTTTTCTCACCTTTAAAATAAAACAAACAATTCTAAATAGATTGTCCAATGACTATAAAAAGATGCAGATTGTCAAACAGTAATGTATGGGAAAATTTATTTTCTTTACCTGTCTCTTTAAAACACATGTAAAAAAATAAAAACCAATGTTAAAAAATGTTGAGTAATATTAATAAAATAATTTACAGTTAATTATAGATTCTTAATGATCCTTAAAGAAAATTAAGTTAAGCCGGACTAGGTGGTAGCACAATGGATAGAATGTTGAACTGGGATGCTGAGGTTCCAGTTTCAAATCCCTGAGGTTGCCAGCTTGAGGACAAGCTCACCAGCTTGACTGCAGGGTCACTTGCTTGAGCGTGGGATGATAGACATGACCCCATGATTGCTGGCTTGAGCCCAAAAGTTGCTGGCTGAAGTCCAAGGATTCTGGCTTGAGCCCACAGTTGCTGGCTTGACCAAAGGGTCATTGGCTCATCTGAAGCCCTCTAAGCCCCCCCCCCGCCATCAAGGTATATATGATAAACCAACCAATGAACTAAAGTGCCACAACTATGAGTCGATGCTTCTAATATCTTCCTTTCTGTCTATCTCTGTCTTGCTGTCTGTCTCAGTCTCACTGAAAAAAAGAAAAGAAAATTAAATACATGTTTTTAGAAATTATATATTAATAGTTATTGGTTATATGACTAGTTAATAACACAGAAAGAAAATTAAACTCCCACTATTTAGAAATACATATTATGTTCCACTGAATTATATATATATTTATTTTAATACACCAAACCTTGGCATACATATATCTATACACATGCAAAATATTATTAATTTTATCTTAGCATTTAAAAAATTTTAATTAAGGATTCCATGTACAAAAATGCATGCAGAATCAGAACATTAATAAATGTGTAGAGATTTAATTTATTATTTAAATAAATTACAAAATTTCCCCAAAGCAAAAAACTTTCAGCAAGGATTTATTTAGAAAAAAAACAATCTAAGAGATGATGTATATTTAACCATGACAGCGAATATTTTGAACCATGAGGAAAACGAAAGCATTTTAGAGATTCTGAAACAAGAGTTTTTTGTTTTTTTATTTTTTGCTCTGTGGAAATAAAAGAAGATCCAATAAGAAAAGCAAATGAGCAAAGCTTTATTCAGAGCTTATATTAGCAAGAGAGTCAACCACTGTCACTTGCACTTTGGCAGTGACTCAAAGGCAGGAAGAGGAGAAAGAAAGCTTCAGAGTGGACATGAAGGAAGCCTTCAGGTAAGCCCTGATTGGAGACTTGGCTCTGGGAAGCTGTAAGGGCACTAATTAGAAGCAGATTATCCTATGGGATTGTTTAGAAGTACGTATTTGGCTTTCTATGGCTGGTCCTAGGTTGGAAGCCAGGATAAAAATTGAAGAAGCTGACAGTCATTAATCAAACCCTGACCATTCTGAGCTGATTGTTATACAAGCTATTGTTTAACTTACTGTGTTGTTACTAAAGATAGCAGTCTTGACTTCTTACAAGTCTAAATGACTTCTGGAGTTATTTGTTGTATATAAGAGAATTGGCTTCCTGGGAAGGTTGCTGCAGGTTCTGGGTCAGAGTTATACTTTTATATATAGTTCTACCTTTGTCTGCTTGTATTATTTTTTCTCTACAATTAAAAATGAGTTAAGAATAAAAGGTTGCAAATCTGATACTTGAAACTCAAAAGTAGTGTTTTGGGGTGTGTGTGTGTGTGTGTGTGTATATATATATATATATATATATATATATAGAGAGAGAGAGAGAGAGAGAGAGAGAGAGAGAGAGAGAGAGAGTTGGTGTGTAAGGCCAGTGGCCTCCACCATGGCCATGGACGTTCTCATTGGATTCGGGCAGATGGTAAAGAATCTGTGGAGCCAGAAGTTGGTGGGCCATTTCATTTATTAGCGTCTCCTACCGGCAGACGAACATACAGGCAGGGAAGACCACTTCTCTTTCTTCCCTCTCAGAACCCAGCCAGCCTCAGCACCCCCAGCCAAACAGGCCAGGTGGGAATCAGGGCTCCCAAAACCCAACTGGGTCTCTGGACTCACCCTCGGGACTCTCTCTCTCTCTTTCTACACTCGCAAAACAGACTGGGGCAAAACCCTCTTAAACAGCAAACAATCACCCCTCCCCAAGCAGGCAGGCAGCTTACAATTTGCAATATGCCACCCTGAGGGCAAGCACCACAGCTTTCCACAGACTACACACACCTGGCACTGCCCCCCAATACAAGTGAGCAAACCACTGCTCCTTGTTTGGCAATAGAGCTATTTCAGTGTCTGAGGTGAGGCCATGGCGTCATCCTCAGCATCTGGGGCCAACTTGCTCAGTGGAGCCATTGAGCTGTAGCTTCAGAAAGAGAAGAGTGGGTGGAGAGGTGGAAAAGAAAATGGTCACTTCTTCTGTGTGCCTTGACTAGGAATAGAACCTAGGATTTTCACATGCCGGACCGATGCTCTACCACTGAGCCAACAGGCCAGGGCCTGACAATTCTTTTTTATCTAGAACATGTATCTTTCACAAGTAAACACAGAGAGCTTTTTTTCTCCCCAAATAGAAGAGCTAGATCTTAAAATGGTAGGATAATATAAACTCTATTATAGATCTCTCCTTTTTTCTTTTGCATTTAAATTTGAAGATTTTTGTAGTACAAAAGAGGAGGCTGCCAAAAGAAGGCAGGAAGCATAATTGGATTAACTTGGCCACTAAATTGGAAGTTATTTTATTCCCTGTGACTATCTGAAAAGTTGTCAAAATCTAGGCCTTAGGAGTCTTGATTGCTATAATTAACGTATGTGAAGTCTTTCAAGGTTTTAGTCTTTCAGGTGAAACTACCTCCAAGCATCTTCAGTAAAGATGTTTACTCCATTGACTGTAGCTCTCCAGAAATAACTAGCTGTTGACCTGGCTTGATAGTTCAGTTGGTTAGAGCATAGTCTTGATATGCAAAGGTTGCCATTTGACTACACAGATTGACATTTCTGTGTGTGTGTGTGTGTGTGTGTGTGTGTGTGTGTTTGTCTCTCCTCCTTATTATCTCTACGTCAATTATTAAAAAAACAATACAATCAAATACCTAGATATTACCAACGTCACAAGTTGGTACATAATAGTTAAGCTGGTCTTATTTTATTTTATGAAATGAAGGTAATTAACTGTGAAAAGAATGGAACTATGTATTGTTTTTTTAATGTTTAATTTGTTGATTTTATGGAGAGGAAGGGAAAGAGGGAGAGAGAGACAGAAACACGGATCTGTTCCTGGTTGTGCCCTAACCGGGACCAAACTGAGAACCTCTGTGCTTCGGGAGGATGCTCTAACCAACCAAGCTAATTGGCCAGGGCTAGAACTATATATTCTTTAGCAACCTATTTTATTTTTACTTTCAGAATAAAGGGAAGAATATATTTTCCCATATATATATATAATGTGCAAATATTGTCCTTAATAAAAATATGAAAAAAATACATCTTTCAAAATGAATTTGAACCACTTCTCCAGCAAATTTAAAATATTGTCTCTACCCTGACCAGGTGGTGGTGCAGTGGATAAAGCATCGGACTGGGATGTGGAGGACCCTGGTTCAAAACCCCGAGATTGCTGGCTTAAGCATGGGCTTATCTGGTTTGAGTGAGAGCTCACCAGCTTGAGCACAAGGTTGCTGGCTTGAGCGTGGGATCATAGACATGACCCCATGATTGCTGGCTTGAGCCCAAAGGTCGCTGGCTTGAAGCCCAAGGTCACTGGCTTGAGCCTAAGGTTGCTGGCTTTTTCCCAAGGTTGCTAGCTTGAGCAAGGGGTCGTTTACTCTGCTAAAGCCCCCAGGTCAAGGCACATATGAGAAAGCAGTCAATGAATAAATAAGGTGGTGCAACAAAAAATTGATGCTTCTCATCTCTCTCCCTTTCTGTCTGTCTGTCTTTATTTGTCCCTCTCTCTCTTTCTCTGTCTCTGTAACACAATAAATAAATAAATAAAATATTGTCTCTAATAACTTTCATCAATATGTGGACCTCATCTGGGTGTAATTTAATCATATTATAAGAGCAAGCATGATGTAATGAGAAAATATTTTTTGTTTGTTGTTTGTTTCTTTTTGCACCTGCACATGCATGAGAAAGCAAGAGAAAGAGATGAGAAGCTTCAACTTGTAGTTGCAGCACTTTAGTTGTTCACTGATTGCTTTTCATATGTGTCCTGACAATGTCAGGGAGGGCTGTGTTGTGTGTGCAGGAGGTATGGTACAGAATTGCAATTACTCACAGATAGAACTTAGAGCAAAATTAATTGTGATTAATAACAATAATAATCAAGGCAAAATCAAAAAGTGGTTTGAACTTATGTAACCTAAAATAGAATAAAAAGAAAAGAATGAACACAATGATGTGAGCTATACAACATCAACCTGGGTTATAGAGTAATAGCTAGTTAAAGCAACAGACAGAGGTGTGGGGAATTGGCTCTAAACTGAAATTCTGCCCAATCCCCCATTTCACTTGCCTGGTTAGGTTGCAAAAGGCTGTTAAGCTGTAGTGCTGGATTGTTTACACTACCCCCATGTTCCCCGGAAAAACTGGAGGCAAGTTTCTTCTATACTTTGTTTGGTGTAAAGTTAAGATGATGTGTATAGTGGGGGTTTTCTGCACTCAATTAAGAGTAAAAAAAGAGGAATTCTTCAATGTATTGATGAGGAAATGAGAGTTTACCTTTCAAATATATGCCCAAACATTGAAGAAATTGCTAGGACACATCAGGCTCATGTTTCTCATAAACACAAGAATGAAAAAACATTTGTGTTGGGATTTGTTGCATTTACTAAATCTTACTAAGAACGTATATATATATATATATATATATAATAACTTTTTGACATTGTTTTATTTTTTAACCCCTTTTTTATGAATTCTAAACAACATAACAAAAATGTAACAAAAATATTTTTTAATGTCAGAAGAAATTTAATTTTGTCATATTTATTTCTTTTAATTACCATAAAAGCATGCTTGGACTTTATATTTTTTAATATTTGACTTAATTATTATAACATACTTGTCAGAAATTTGTATATAGTGCACCTATAATTATTTGTAGGATTTTAAATGTGCCCCGACTTCAAAAGTTTGAGAACCACTGCTCCAGTGTCAATTATATGAGGAAGCATATTAAATTATACAAGAGAGTTTGTGGCTATACTCAGTAAGTGCTCAGCAAATGTTTTAATTCTTTCTCTATTATTCTTAGGTTCAGGTTCTTGTTGACACTTATTGTCATCTCCAGAATGTTAATGTCCATCATAAGCAATCCCGATACGTTTGTGTGTGTGTTTCTTTTACACCGTCACATTGTGACACATTTTATTTAGCAGCTTGAGCATTTTAGTTCACAAATAAAATCTAAGTCATTATTGATTTCTTTCTCCCTTTCTTTGGGGGAAATAAGATTTCCTACCATTGTTTATTTTGGGAGGTTAACAATCAGATTGCATGGTAAACAGAGATGCTTGCATCTTGTGGTTACTGTGCACAGTATTGAGGCTTCCGGCCATTTAGGAAGGCAATCAATATAATGGTATGCAATTTCCCCTTTAGAGGGAAAGAAAAGAGTACACAAGCAATAGAGAAATAAATATTCTGAAGGTATTTGTAGGCACTGTACTATGTAATTTTGAGCTAAGATATTTCCCAGAACAACAACTCAGTCCTACACTGATGACTTATAAAGTCTTAGATTGGCCTTTTGAAACCACAAATCTGTGGCAGTGATATGTTTAATTTCCTTTTGTTCTGTAGTAGGCTAACCTTATTATCGTCAAGCACTAACAGGTTACAGGACGAGAAACACAGGCCGGAGCATTCAATTTACCCTGAAACTATTTCGAGAGGCCTCTCTTGATCTTATCAGAATTGCAGACATTTTTCTTTAGAACAAGGCTGTTTCCTAAGATCTTGTCAAAGGACAAGAATCTTAAAATTCTTATTCGAACACAGTTCAATTTTAACCTTTGCAGACACAATGGACTTTAATTAATAAGCCCAATCATATTTTTATTCATTTTGACAATCAATGTATGGACTTTCAACTTTGAGTGGCTTTTCTCATAAATATGTCAGTCTCAGTGGTTGTATTTTTTGTTTCAGAACAATATTTTGTTTTATGTGTTTTTCTTCTTAATGCCTCTTTTTTTTTTCTTTTAACCTAGGCCCAATTACATAATTTTATTTTCAAAGATAATATTTCCTACCTAAAAGCCACTCACCTAAATCTAAACAACTGTTTTCTTTATTTTTTGTATTTTTATGTATTATGTAGAATACAACAATTATTTAATTTTTAAAATATTTTTAAAAGAAGAATTTATTTATTGCTTTTACAGAGAGAAGAGTGAGAAAGAGAAGGGGGTGGAGTAGTTCCAGGAAGCATCAACTCATAGTAGTTACTTCTCATATGGGCCTTGACTGGGCAAGCCTAAGGTTTTGAACTGGTGATCTCAGCATTCCAGGTTGACAATTAATACACTGTGCCACCACTGGTCAGACTGATTGCCTAATATTCTTAAGGACACTTATTGGGAACACAGAATTCCAAAGTAATTTCAAAAGATACTCATCTTCATATAAACTGTCTTTCTCTTTTTTAGAGAGAGAGACAGGAAGGGAAAGTGATGAGAAACATCAACTTGTAGTTGTGCCACTTTAGTTCTTCATTATTTTTCATATGTGCCTTGAACATGGCCAAGGGTTGGGGGCTCAAGGCAAGCCACTGACCCTTTGCTCTAGTCAGCCACCTTTGGGTTAAAGATGGTGACCATGAGATTATTTCCATGAACCCACACTCAAGCTGGATAGTCCATGCTCAAGCTGGCAACCTTGAAGAATTGAACCTAAGACCTCAGTGTCCAAGTTCAATGTTCTATCCACTGCACCACCAGCGATCAAGCTATATAAACTCCTATCCCATGTGCATGGAGCCTTTAAGGATAATGAGATATCATTCCTGTAATTCTGTTATCTTCTATGGCAGAAAGGATTTTTCAGCTCTAATTAATGTCCTAAAATGTTTGACCTTAAGATAAGGAGAGTGTCTGAATGGGCTATACCTAATCACCTGAGCCCTTCAAATCTGGATCTTGAAGCCAGATATAGAAAAATTCGGAGTTTGAAAACTCAAGAAGAATTTGTTGTGCCATTGCTGGCTTGAACAATGATGCTGCCACATGGTGGAGAATGTAGGCAGTCGCTGGGAATTAAGAGTGGCCCCCAGCTGAAGACTAGCAATGAAATGGGGATCACACAATCCTCACACTGCAGTAAATGGGAATCTGCTAACAAGAATGAGCTTCTGTTAGAAATTTTTTCAGAGCCTCCAGACAAGAACTTTTCTTGACTTCAGCCTGGTGATACCATGAGCAAAGAACCCAGTGATATCATTTAGGACTTTTGACTTACAGAATTCTGAGTTAATAAATGGGTAGTGTTTTAAGCTAAATTTGTGATAAATTGTTATACAGAAGTAGAAAATTAATACATCTTGATTCTGTCTGTTATGCTGACTACTCATTTGCCTTCTTATCTTTCTACAACTAATGATAGCTATGTTATTACCTAAAAGTTAATTATTTGAAAGAAAAATGTACTTATTAAAATATACTGCTCACAGAAAGTAGGGGATATTTCAAAATGAATATGAAGTGATAAAATATTCCCTAATTTTTATGAGCAGTATATATAGGTCAAATAGCTATAACACAGGTCATAAATTTATCTTATAGGAGAATGACCCATTCAAAGTGTAGAGACTTCAGTATTTGTTGTCTGTTTTAATAAACAGTTTTAACACATATTTTTAGTCTATAGAGTATAATAAGGGCCCAATGAAAAAAAAGTAAAACTTTTTAAAAACAAAACTAAGAGCCACCAGTATAGTCTAAGGTCACTAACTCTTAGTTATGTTCATCTTAAGAAATGCAGGCTGTGCATGCCAACTAATGGGTGAATTTTCTCTAAATCCACAGAGAGGAAGGGTGAGATTAAACCCTGAGTTGCTAGTTAAAGGGAGTTTTAGAAATACCTTTTCTAACAAGGACTCTGGAGTCAGATGGAGAGCCATAAAGAGAAATACATCTTTGCTGCTTTCAGTCTTTACAATTTTGGAGCTGTTTATTACCACAATAATTTGGTCTGTCCTCACTGACTAAATGTGCTCCTTATCTAGTCCTCATCATTTTAGTTTGGGGCAGCTCCATTTTTCCAGTGTTTTACATGTAAAATGCTAAAATCATCCTAGACTTTTCTCTTTCTCTTTCATCATCAACTATTCACCACCGAATCCATAACTAATCCTAATCCTGTTATTTCTATCTTCAAATGCATCCACTTCTTCTCATTTACCTTGCCACCTTGATCTAAGCACCATGAGCCTAGTTATATTTTACCTAGATTATTACATTAGCCTTCAAACTGCTTTTCATAGACTGAGTAGCCTTTCCTAAAAAGTATATACTTGGTTAGATAGGTCATCATAAAATGCAGTATGTGACTTTTTCAAAAATAAAACTAGCATTCTCAGCATCTAAGATTCTTTCACATGAGATATATTTCTACAATTAAGAAAGGCAACCTATGACATGTGAAAACACCTCAATTCTAGTGGTTTCAGAATAGAAGAAAAGTGACTCATGCTAGCTTACCAGGTAAATTCAACAGACATATAATCAGTTTTATTAAAGTTAGTTCTTTTAAAGAAGATATACATGTGGAAGGAGATAAGAAAAAAGAACCTTGTTGTGCTAGATTAGAATTAAAAGCATTAATATTAATTTATGATGAAAGTACTCTAAGGACTAAGAACTAAGAAAGGCGTATGAAATCAGTAACACTTCTATAAGAAGAAGCAGATATAGAACCATGCTTCACTTCAAGTTTTCATCTCCCATTATAAGGAACCAGGATCCTTGTTGAGATAGCCAGTCCAGCATTGGGGAAGGGGTAAAACATAGCAATCCCCGAATATATTATTGTACCAAAGAAAAAGCAGAACTAAAAACCTGAAAGTAGACATATCAAAAGGATACAACAGCCATCTTGAATGAGTTTCCGTTGGCCAAATTAGGAGCTTTATGAGCAACAAAATCAATGACAATGACAGAGTATAACATACATGAAACAAATGATATGTACTATGAAATATATAAAGATATCATGCCTGAATTTATATGGAATCACACCGAGTTAATTCAAATGAAAACATGACAATAAAGTAAGTATTTAGAAAGTATAAATGAGTCTGAGGGAAACAAAAAGAGATATTGAGGTCCCAGGAATCAACTGCAGTAAGAAGAATTGAATGGGCCAGAAAAGGCACTAGTATAACTGGTGAGACCTGGAACCATGGAGTAGAAACTACTGAACATTGCTAAAGTCAAGATGCTGTCTGAAGCGGTGAGCATCACTCTTTTGTGCCCACTAATATCTTGCTAGTGCTTCATTAGCCTCTATTGGCAGAAGTGTCCAGACAGTTCATCCATGTGCATCCACCTGGTCAAGCAGAACAGAAACAGGATCTGGTTGAGCAAATAAATGACAATAGCACAACTACCTGAAAATTCCATTTTAGGAAAATTCCAGTATTTGATTAAAAGTTTTTTATTCCAAGTCATTTAAGTTCTATTTTATAGTCAGTCCAATTTCTTCTAGCCCTGGAACATGACAAAGATTTCTCATTGATTGATATGCAAAATCCTTTCATTTGTTCAAATATATCTTTTAATAGATATTTTTACTTTAAGGAATTTTCTGAAAGTCTAATCTTCAATCTGCTGTTGCAGTGGTATTAAACAGATCTCAGAAGTCTCATGACCTGACAATATGTTTTTCCTTCTTTTTACATGACACAGAAAGGGAAACGGAAAAAGAAAAACAGTACAATAATGCTGAAAGCAGTAAAACTTCTAAATTAGTTCAATCACAAGCACACAATTTTCACATTATTCTTGAAGAGATCAGAAATCCTCTTCTGCATCATCATTTACCCAGTCTGCTATATCTGCATAAAAACATATTTTAATATAACTCATCTTAAGAGAAGAAAGGAAAGAAAAAACCCTCATTTGACCCTAATCTCTCTCCAGGTGTTTCCATTTCTACATCAAAGTTATTAATATTACTGTTCCCACTTTATTTCTTACAAATGTCTGTTAACCTGCTATCAGGCATTTTTGTTACCACTTCACAGAAAACTTCTTTTTTGAATTCTTCTATAACTCCCATACTGCTTAGTCTAGTGGTTGAGTTCAATTTTATTTTTACATGTGAAGCATATCACTCAGTCCCTCCTGAATTATTTTATTCCCTTGGCTTTGGGACACCCTTATCTCTTGGTTTTCCTCTTACCTTACTCAGTGGGTACACTTTCAGTTGCCTGTACTGTATCCCCTCACTTTTCTGACCATTCAACTTTTTTGTGATCCATGGCTTAGG
The DNA here is from genome assembly GCA_037038555.1 of Rhynchonycteris naso. Lineage (NCBI taxonomy): Eukaryota > Metazoa > Chordata > Mammalia > Chiroptera > Emballonuridae > Rhynchonycteris > Rhynchonycteris naso. The sequence goes on along the minus strand of CM072996.1, from coordinate 294,993,670 downwards.
TCTTGTACTTCTTCTCTAACTAGAGTTGGTTTCCAAGATTATGGCTTTAATACTTAATTTTATCTTTAGTGTTATTAACCAAATATGTCCAGCCTGCACCTTTTAAAAACATATCTCTGCACATGGTAAAAACATATCTCTCTTTTTTTTTAATATAAATGTGGGCACTTGGCCTCCTTTGCCAAATCAAGTATTGAATATAAGTTGTGGGTTTCACTTCTGGAAAGAAGCTTTAAGGTTTAGTGCATGATTTAACATGTTCCTGACCTGTATCACACTGATTGTTAAATCACATATCAATGTGGAGGCTTTGTCAGCCTGGGAACCCTGGGGGGCTGTGACAAACATGCATCATAGTCATAAATAAATTTTCATTGTTTTTAGCAACTGAGATTTTGCAGTTGTTTCCTATGCCTATCCTGAGTTGTTTCCTATGCCTACCCTATGCCACCTTCTTAAATATGCTTCTTCTCTAGTCTTATTGATTTGAGATTGATGCAACTTTATTTTCCAGGTAGAACTAAAATCTTGAAATTATTCTACACATTTTCACTCATATTCTACATCATCTGCCACCCAACACTGTTGTTTCTATCTCCAAACGTGTTCACTCCTCACCATTTATTGCTCCAAGCAGATTTAGGCAACTCTAGCTCCTATTATCTTTGGCTTGGGTATGTACAATAAAGAGTCTCTGAACTGTTCTTGTTTCTCTCTTGCTTCCTTATAATGTGTTCTCCACTGAGTAGTTAGAAACAGCCTTTTAAATACGGGTCATATAATGTCATCACTAGTCAAAACCCTCTAATGACTTTCTATTTCAACCATATATGGAATTTGCTAAAAATTATTGCGAACTTGCTATAAAACCTATAAAGTTTGGTCCCTCCTGTTTCACTGACTTTATCCCTAGCATAGGAGCATGTCCTTTTAACACGAACCAAGTGTGCTCTCTTCTAAGATGTTTTCAGTTGTCAATCTCTCTATCTGATATATTTTTTCCCATCTTAATTTGGAACTCATCGATGAATCTTCCAACATATATAAATCGCAACTCCTTCCACTTCCACAGCTCCTTACCATCTTACTTCTGCTGAATTTTCTTCCATGGCATTTATACAACCTGACATCTTATTTATTGACACTGTTTTAGTGTCCCTTTCTCTCACTGGAATATAAGTGCTTTCAGAATAAGGCAGTACTGTATATAGCTTGATAAATATTTGGTGAATAAAAAGTAAATCATTCTTTAAGGCTCTTAACTTCAGATATGAAAAGTAAGTTTAATCCCAAAGGTCATCTACTGTTTGTTCTTTGTGTTTATCTAAGGCTTTGTGCAAAGGATAAAATAAGCCATATCCTGGCTCAGTGGGAAAGTGTCATGATCACTTAGAGACATTCTTTGTGACTTTGGAGTGGGGGTGGGATTGTGGGATTGTATTCACTGATTTCTAGAACCCCTCATAAAAATATAAAACTGAAATCTAATTTTGACATTAAAACTTAACCCCAATTTATAATCAGAAATTTAGAGTGTTATTACTTGTAGAAATGATAGTGGTGGTGGAGATGGAGGGGGTGTTAATCGCTGGCTCATGGACTTTAGGATTATAGAACTATAGTGGTGAACTGTCTCTTTCTCTCTCCATGCTTGCCTTTCCTTTTTTTTTTTTTTTTTTGGCTGTCCTATCTTTTTTTAATACTCACCTATATTTTTGTCTTTTCTATGAAGTCATTTGGATATATTTCCAAGTATTAGTTAGTTCCACTGACAGTTATATCAACTAATGATATATTTTTCCTTCTGTTCTCTTTAATTTATATAACCCAATTGCCACCGTTTTTCAGTAAATTAATTTGTAAGCAGTGAAGTGTTCTTTAATAGTATTTTTTTAACAATGCTAATGCTCTTTTATCCTAAAATAAGGCATCATAGTCATCTAATAATATTTCCAAATTTCTATGTGTGGGTTAGCACAATGTTGCATTCATAAAGAAATAAACATTTGTTGAATAAATGATTTAAACAGATTTGTGACTGCCTACTCTATCTCAATATTTTCCTTGTGAGTTTCAACACATACAAAATAAATTTTTAATATAAAATAAAACAGTAAAACTACAATTTTGCTCAGTTTCTGTCAGGAACTTAGGTCTTACGACATTATCATTTTGAGGCCTGTACATATTCAATTATAGCACACTGCCTCTTCATTTGAAATTTCCCTTAGCATCATATATAGAATGATCTGAAATTAAAAGGTTAAATAGCAAAATTTTACGATTATAAAAATTGTATTTCTTGCATTAGTAAAAAAGGCAGATATTAAATGAAGATTATCAAAAGAGGCTCACTTTCTACTATTACAGAAGTATTAAGCTATTTTCATAATTTTTTATAATTTTTTATAAAGAATAATTTAAGAAATATAAGAAAATGGTTTTACTCTGTGAATACAAAAGGGGAAAATAAAACAAAATCCCTACAAATGTAAAATAATCTCATCATTTTGTATTGACATTTCCATCATCAATTATTAAATTTTTACAAGATCTAGTCTGCATTGATTTATTTCTTCTTTAAACTCATTTAAAAACTACCAGGTATCAGGTCTGTAGAAATGTAATGATACAAGTATTAGTAAGACAGGATCATGGCCCTTAAGGAATCTACAGTCTGGCAGGGGAGAAAAGCACATAAACCAATAGGCCTAACAAAATATTGCAAAGTTGCAAGAGTCGACAGTAACCAATTTTAGGAATACACAAACTTTATTAAGCTAAAACTAATTTAATGTAAATTAAATTTTACTTAGGACTCCAAATTCAATATTTAACTAAAATACAATACTTCATATATGAAATTATCTTTCTATATTTTTAAGCCGGTCAAATGTATAAATTTTTGCTTACTACCTTTTTGCATATATAAAGTGTAGTATATTTTTATATTTTAACTCAGAAATAAGCTCATTCTTTGTCATCTACGACAAAGGTTTAGCTGATCAGTTAAGGTTGTTCTAGCAATTTCATTTTTTAAAGTTTGGCCAAGGTCTTCTTCATTTGTGAAATGGTCTTATAATTTAGAGACTTAAATACAAGTAGGAAAGAGCTCTGGTTTAACCAAGCACCTACAAATTTTACACACTGACTTAAAACCCTAGCAAAGCATAATCTACACATGAAAACATATCAAACAAAAAGTAAAAAAAAAACCCAAAACCCCAAATTAAAAAATAAAAAAGATAATTTTTTCCTTCAGAGAAAATACAAGATAAACATACATATGAGAGAATGTATAATACAGACATATTTTATATTCATTTTACTGAAGACAGAAAGAAATTTTTATAGCAGATACAAGTTGAATTGAACATAGCATTTTGTAGATAAAGTGTAATGCAGGACTAGCATTGACATCCAAAGACCCGAGCTCAATTTACCAATTTTTTTTCTAACCAATTTATACTGCTAAAGCTGGTCAACATCTGAAAATATAGGTTCTCTCTCCTGTGTTGCAGTAGGAATAACTTATCTATAACAGAATTATTTTAAATCCAAATGAAAAACCATGTATATAATATATATTATATATATTATATTATATATATTATAATATATAAAATATATATTATATATTATATATATTATATATATACTTATTTTTATTTTTACATCTTTCTAACTATAAGAGAAAATGATTTTTAAATTTTTTTCAAAATCAAAATTTTATATTCTACTTTGTTATTGTTATTAAATGTTTTGGAAAATTTATTTGGCTGCATAATTGTAAAGCCAGGAGCCAGGGCCACCATCACAGCAGCCTGGCCCATGCAGGTTCAGACAGTCGGTAATGAAACAACAGAGCAAAAAACTGGTGAGCCATCAGCTTTAATACTAGCTTGTACCTGGCGGGCAAGCAAAAACTCACACTGGGCTCCAAAACCCACTCATTCAGTGCTCACAAAGCTACTGACTTATCTGAGTTTCCTAGCATCAAAAGGTTTCTAGCTCACCAGACTTATTCACCTCTGTTTTCCATCTCCTCCTCTCTATACAAACTCTGCACAAACTGGCTTCTTCCTCAGCATTCCACCATCTTGCTGCCTCCTCTCCTCCATGTGGCCTTAATCTGCTCTCCTTTCTAATACTAACCTCAGGAACCAAGAGAGAGCAAGCTCCCAGTCTGCCCCACTTTATAGTGTAGAAATCCAAACCCTTAATCCAATGTACAAACAAGAAAGTCTCTGATACAAAGTCACTTATCTGAGGCATAATGGGAGGATTCCTCATGAGAGTGCACCACCCTACATCATCCAATCAGTCAAGGGTGTGGGGAAAAGCTTACTATTAAAATTTGCACATGGACAGCACCATCTTTAACAAAGTGAGCATAATATATTTTATCTGCCCAACAATAATATACCATATTATGGTTGCGTCATGCTTTATTTATTTGTGTATTACTCAATATTATTTCCATTTGTCCACTTTATGCATAATGTTCCCTGAATATTCTTGTCCATAAACCTTGGTACTTCTTTGATTTTATTTTCCTTCCAAATTAGTCAGAGAAGAACTACTAAATGATGAGATCATTTTAAGTGTTTTTTATTTTTTTGTACAGATTGAGAGATGCCCCACATATACTTAACTGCTAAACTCATGAGCTCTTTCCACAGAATAAAGATGTTTATATTTTTACTGTACTTTAACTTACTTGAGCAACTCTGAGTGAAGTAATTCACATGCTCTTAAAAACATTCCTTATAAAACAGAAATAGATTTACAATGCCGTCTTCTTAAGTAATCATTGACCAGTCAAGATCATACTCTGAAACTGTGTTTTTGTGTATGTAATTGTTGATTGGCAATGTTATAATGGTAATCAAATATGTTTCCTTCTTACAGTCAACCTTAAGATAGGAGCAAAATTCACATTTTTAGAAGAATAAGTAGGAAACATGTTCTTTAAACTAGGTTTCTAAAGTTTACTTAGTATAGGTAGAATTTTTTTGTTGTTGTTTTGTGGGAATAAGATAGCAAAGAGCTTTTGGTTATATTCTGTGCAAGTGCCTAAAGAATGTTGTTTTACATTTCTAAAATATTTTACATTTATACACTAGATTTATAAGTCACTAAAAATATTTGATAAATATGGGATAAATAAAAGATGTTCACACTGTGGGAACTATACAAAACAGTGGAATGACTGAGAATTTGAGTTCCTGATGAGAATAATTAACCTGTTAGAGGATTATTTCATCACAAAGTTTTGGAAAAACTTATGGAATGAATGTTCATGCCCCTGTCAAATCCATATGTTGAAATCCTATTACCAATGTGATGGTAATAGGAGGTAAGGCATTTGGAATGTGAATAGGTTATGAGAGTTGAGACTTCGTGGATGGGATTAGTGCCTTTACAACAAAGGGTAAGAAAGAGTTTAATTTCTCTTTCCTCTTTGTCATAAATGTGTACAACGTAAAGATGACCATCTACAAATATCTAAGTAGACCATGACCTGATATAGAACCTACTAAGACCTTGATCTTTAACTTTGCAGACATTCAGAACAGTATTTGAGCATCATGTTTATTGATAATATGCACTTTTTTCTCTTAAGAACTTTTCATCTGCCTAACCTGTGGTGTCACAATGGATAAAGCATCAAGTTGGAATGATGAGGTCAAAACCTCAGGCTTTCCTGGTCAAGGCACATATGGGAGTTGATGCCTCCTGCTCCTCCCCCTTCTCCCCTTGTCTCTCTCTCTCTCTCTCTTTCCCCTCTCTAAAATGAATAAATAAAATACTTTTTAGAAAGTGCTATTCATTTGATTAAATATTTCTAATCCACTTTTACGTGTTCCATGCTAAGAGTAATATGTTAGAGCATTTGATATAAAATTGAATCATTCAGATTAGCAAACAAAAAACAACTGGAATAAGCTTCAGAAGAAGTATACATGGATTATACTATGAAATTCAAAAATGAACTTTTTTTTTAATTTAGTCAAAAATTAGGTTCAGCAATAAACAAGACAAATAAAAATCCTAGCCTTCATAAATCTTAATTTCTGGTGAAGAGAAACATAAAAATATAGGTAGATGATAGTGTGTTAATTAGGAATCTCCAAGAAACATAATCAATAGGATATATATGCTATACACTCACAACTTATAAGGCCAGGAGCAATCTAAATTTGACTGAAGTTTCAACAAATTCTTAACCCAGCTCAACTGTACATTAGATTGATTTAGATTCAATTTTAGAAGGCTGATGAAGAAAAAGTTATGTCTTTTGCTAATGAAAAATTTTATTTTTCTCAGTGTCTATTATTATTTTGTACCCAATAGGTGCATGCAGTCAAGACTTATGAAGTAGAAAATGTGACCCTTAAATCACGAGGGAACTATGATTCAGTAATCAACAATGAAATATCTGTGATAGCTATTATTTATTACCTGAAAACAATAAACATTATTTCTCAGTTGGTGTGTGGAATAAGACTGTCACATGGCTTAGCCTTTATCTCTCTCAGAAGGCTGCAGTCAAGGTGTCTGTTGGGACTGTGGTCTTGCCTGCAGGCTGCACTGCTTACAAGCCCACCCACATGGTTGTTGACAGGATTCAGTTCCTGTGGGCTCTTGGAATGAAGGCCTCATTACCTTTACTGGTTTGGATGAGAGACCCCATAAAGTTCTTTGCCATGAGGGCTTCTCTACAGGGCAGCTTACATATCGCAGCTGTCAGAGAGAGAGAGAGAGAGAGAGAGAGACAGAGAGACAGAGAGACCCAAGACTGAAGCTACATTATTTATTGTAACATAATCTTGAAAGTGACATTTCTTGCCACGATCTAGTCATTAGGAGTGAGTCACTAGGCCCAGCTCACATTCAAGGAGAGGTGGTTGCACAAAAGTATGAACAGTAGGCAGTGGAGATATTTGAGAGATGTGATATTTGTGGAATCATATGATAAGCATACTACTTATCACTAAGCTATTTTGTCTTTGGTTCTTGGCAAGAGAGCTAAACTCATAAATACTCAAAATGGCGCAAGAAAGTGAAAAGTTTCAAAGTTCATTTCTTCTGTCCTATAACTGGAAACTTTCTGCAGTCACTTATATAAAACCAACTGTGTTTTAAATTAAGCAAAAATATGTTTTTGTTTTCCAAATTCAAAGTCCTTTGAAGAGAAGAATTTAGAAATTAGCAGACAATACAGCTGACACTTGAACAATATGGGTTTGAACTGTGGGGGTCCACTTATATGCGGATTTTTAAATACTCTCAATGCTTCAAAAATTATTCCTGGATATTTGGATATTCAGCTAGCAAGTGCATTGGTGCTTTGACCTCACATTATTCAAAGGTCAACTGTATTCTATTTGACAAAGGAAGAAAAATAGGAAAAAATTATATAAACTAATCCAAGCTGGCTATTTAGAGACATTTATTGTAAGACCAATTTATTAAAGTGTGCATTTCAATTGCAAGTAGTTTATTAAAGTTTTATCTATAACTGTTAAAATGTTTTTATATAAAGCAGTTATTAAATGAGGTAAGGTTTTATCTGGAAATACAACAACAACAAAAAACTTGTACTAAAGCTCATTTCCAATCCTCAAATTAGTACTGCATACTCTTCTTAAAATATGGTCAATGCATTTTTATCAGTGTGTCTTCATTTGACACTGGATTTTTTCCTCTAACATGCACATTCACTAGAGTGCTTTTTACTACTTATCCAACTCAAAAAGTCTTCAAAATAGCTCATCAAATCTTATTATTTCATTACCACCTAATCAAATTAAATAGCTGATTATCATAGCAATTACTAATAGTTTATCTGGATTACTGTCTGTAAACAGCTGCAAGCACTAAGAGAAGAAAAAAATAATTACCTACCATGCAAATTTAGTAACTGGAAATGTGTGTCTGTTTTTCAGCTGGTAAGCAATTCTATATTTCTAAGTAATTTTTCTTCTAGCAGGAGGCTAAAATCTGAGATTTGAGTATTTTACTTCATGCTGAATATGGTGACATAATGATATTACAACAAAATTATTTAAAGTGATATATACATTTTTGTGTGTTTGTGACAGAGACAGAGAGAGAGACAGAGAGGGACAGATAGGGACAGACAGACGGGGAAGGAGAGAGATAAGAAGAATCAATTCTTTGTTTTGGCACCTTAGTTGTTCATTGATTGCTTTCTCGTATGTGCCTTGATGGCGGGGGCAGGGGGCTTCAGCAGATGGAGTGACACCTTGCTAAAGCCAGGTCCTTGGACTCAATCTGGTGAGTCTTGCTCAAACCAGATGATACCGCTCTCAAGTTGGCGACTTCGAGGTTTCAAACCTGGGTCCTCTACATCTCAGTTTGATGCTTTATCCACTCTGCCACCACCTGGTCAAGCTAAAGTGATACACACATTTTTTGTGACCTTGAAAAGATAGAATGATTTCCTAGAAGTTGAATAAATCTGATTCAAAAACTTCTATTACAAGAATGTTCTAATTTATATAAATTGGAAAATATATTGCCAAAAACCAATAAATTAGAAATTTTAAATTACCATTTTCTTATAATGTGAAACTTTATAATTTAAGAGAAAGACTCTATTCTTTCAACTTTATTGAGAAATAATTGACATAATATTTAATATATTTAAAATGTAAGACTTGGTGATTATTTATTTATTTATTTTCAGGGACAGAGAGAGAGTCAGAGAGAGAGATAGATAGGGACAGACAGACAGAAATGGAGAGAGGTGAGAAGCATCAATCATTAGTTTTTCGTTGCCGTTGCGACACCTTATTTGTTCATTGATTGCTCTCTCACATGTGCCTTAACCGTAGGCCTTCAGCAGACCGAGCAACCCCTTGCTGGAGCCAGCGACCTTGGGTCCAAGCTGACAACGAGCTCTTTGCTCAAGCCAGATGGGCCCGCACTCAAGCTGGCGAGCTCAGGGTCTTGAACCTGGGTCCTCCGCATCCCACTGCGCCACCGCCTGGTCAGGCAAGACATGGTGATTTTGTATATGTATATATTGTAAAGTGACTACGGCAGTCTATTATGTTCATCCCTCACATTGTTAACATTTTTATTTGTGTGATGAGAAACTTTAAAATCTACTCTGAAAAAGTTTTGAATATTTAATACAGTATTTTCAACTATAGTCACAATGGTATACATTATGTCCTCAGTATTTATTCATTCAAAAATAAATTCAGTAAAGTTGCATGATACAAAATCAAAATATAAAAATCGGTTGCTTCTGTACACTAAGAAATTATCTGAAAGAAAAGTTAAGAAAGTAATCCCTTGGCCCTGGACGGATGGCTCAGTAGTAGTAGAGTGTTGGCCTGTTGATGTCCCAGGTTTGATTCCCAGTCAGGGCACAAAGAGGGAGCACCCAACTGCTACTCCACCCCTCCTCCTCTCTCTTCTCTATCTCTCTCTCACTCTCCTCCCCTTTTATAGCATGGCTCAATTAGGATAAGTTGGCTTCAGGTTCTTAGGATGGCTCCATGGCCTCTGCCTCCATGCTAAGAAGAGCTCGGTTGCTAAGCAACAGAGCAAGGGCCCCAGATGGGCAGAGCATTGCCCCCTTGTGGGCTTGCTGGGCACATTCTGGTTGAGGTGCAAGTGAAAGCTTATCTTTGTCTCTCCTCTCACGGAATAAAAATAATAATAATAATTTTATTTACTATAGCATTAAAAGAAACAAAATACTGAGGAATAAGCTTAACCAAGTTGGTAAAGACTGTGCCCTAGAAACTAGGACACTAATGAAAAATTAAAGACACAACTAAATAGGAAGTCTATAGTCTTGGAATAGAAAAATTAATGTTTTTGGAATATTCATGCTACTCGATGCAATTCCAATAAAAATTCCAAAAAGTTGTTTGACAAATTATATGTATATAAAGTTTGAATAGAAGATGCTATTTTGATATATTATTCTTGTCCATGACTGAAATCACTGGATAGTTCCTACTTCAAATTAAAAACCTAGTGTTTTATGAGCAAAGTAAATTTTATTTATTTAGACACATGAGGAAGATAACAAGAGATTATTCTAAAATAATGTTGCATTATTGAAAGTGAATACACAGGGTTTATTGCTATAGAAGTTCTTTGTATGGAATATCAGAATAGTAGAGTATGCGGATCAGTTGATCTCCTAAAGACTGATGGAAAAACCTTCAATGGTGAGATCTAATTTCCTAGGACAGGAAGTATACAATTACGTACACAAAGATTAAGAGCAGAAAACAATTGGATTTGGCTGAATGCTTGAAAGTTATGATATTAAATTGGTGAACCTAGGCCAAATAAACATTGTACAGTATCCATATGGTCTACCTTGGAAAGCAGGTGTAGAGATGGATTTTTTTACTTGCTCAATAAGAGTGTAACAAAATGTTAGTGATGGCAAAGGTATAATCTTTGATATTAAATGGTGTCAGAGCTTTTAGATTAAATTGCCCAATGCAACACAGCCAAGTTAAAAAAAAAATTTTTTTTTTCCTGAAAACCTGGGAAGTTTGTGTGGGTGGATTAAGTGTGGGGTTTCCTGAGTGGCCAACAGGACACAGTCCGAACCTTCTGAAAACACTGACTTTGGGCATGTTGGGTAGTATTTCTTTGATATGTTTTCTCTTTTCCTGTCTTTTGATTCAAACTGGCCTCATCTAACACACTGACTCACCTGCCACCTTCTCCCTTAAATGACCACTCCCTTAATCATCAAGTCTGATTAGCATCATCAAATCTTAAGAACAAAGCCTCAATCTGTTAATCCCAAAGACAGAATTCAATCAAACCGAAGGTAACATCTAGGCTCAGCTGTGTTTCAGCTCCAGGACCAAAAAAGTATGAAACAGACTAATTGAGGGCATTGCTTAAGTTAGGCCTAGGTTTCATTAATCCTACCCTGGCAGGGACCAATCAGTAGAGATCAGGAGGCTGACCACAACCCTAACTCCCTTAGTCACCATGATGAATAAATTTTCCCTTATATAACCCACACCGGGCAAGCCAACAGGGAGCTAGGTCTTTCAGCATTAACTCACCTGTCTCCAGTGTAGGCCACATTCTGAACTAATAAACTTTTATTTTCTTTGTTGCAAACTCCTGTATGTGTTTTATTGAACTTTGGAGAGCGCAAGCAAATGGACGACTTTAGTTCCAAAACAAGGATCCATACGGAGGCGCAGAAAGGAAGGATGGCCTGGGATGCCTTGAGCACCTGCGGGAAGCCCCACACGTAGCAGAATGGGACCTTAGGCTCTGCTGCCAGGACTAATCTTGCCAGAGGAAGCCTGATCTCGCGGGATCGATGGAGTTCTATGGGCGAGGGGGAGCCTAGAGTGAGAAAAACCTGGTTGCCCGGGACGTTGGATGCCCATTATCTCAGACCCATGTGAAGTACTGTGTGCCCCACACATATTAAGCAAATTCTAGTCCTCTTGGATGCCCTCTCCGCCACCCCACAGAGCGCGCGCACTCTGAGTCGCAGTGAAGTGGATGGAACCGGCTTCGGACCAAAGGTTGTGCCGCCGCGGTATGTATGTTTGGAATCCTGAAACTTTTAATTGTTTGTGATTTTAACTTAATTATTCATACGTTTCTGACCACCTTTTACGAATCAGAACTAATCTGATAGTAACAGTTACCATGTTAGTGTTGTTTAAATAGTTTAAAGTGCTAACCATTCATTACTCTGAAAGTTCTCCAGAGTAATCTTTATTTTTTATTTTTTTAATGGTTAGGTCATAATCTAATAATATAAAATGAAGAGAGAGTGCCAACGGGTCTTGACTGTGTGAAGAACTTTAAGAATTTCTCCCTAGGCATGAAAGAAATTTGTGTGTGTGTGGTCAACAAGTGAAGTCTTGTTACTATATAAAACATCATAATCTAATGGAATAAAATTTAAATGTAGATGTCCCTTAATGTAACAGGAGTATTCATTCTATTTGTTTATTCTTTGAGGGGGGGAGTTTCCCTAAATAGAGATGCAGAACATTGAAGAAAAATACATATATGAATACTGGGAGAAGAGCCCAATTATTTTGCTCTTGTCCAATTTTAACAAGACTCAGTGTTAGCATTAAAAATGTGGGACTCTTTCATGTGCCCGAAGTGTCCAGTGGAGGGTAAATGATTCTCTGAAGTCTTTAGAGGAATAGAGATTAGGTTTTTAACCAGAGAAGCCAGGTAGGATATATGAGAAATAACAGTCACAAGATATAAAGCTGTAACTAAAATGTGTGATGATTTCTTGGTATATCCATTTAGGGAAGAATAAAGAAAAATATCACAAAATTTATAGGACCTCTCCTCAATCAGTTTAGGTAGTGAGAATTAAGTTATCAGCAGTCTAATACCATATAAGCAGCACAATGGAAAAAAAAAAATAGGCCAAACAGTGAAAAGTGCTTGAAGGAGGAGAATATATACTTATCTAGGACTTTTGGCATACAGATCATCTTGCTGCAAAGATCCAAAAGAAGGCTGTTTAATTTGTGTTGCCATAGCTTTATACAAATGTCTTGGTTTAGTGCTCTTCGGATAACATTCTATCACAAAGTATTCTTTAAGTATTCTCAAATTGAAGTCTTTGGTTGGGATAATCTTCTAATCATTTTAAAATTATTTGAGTCTCTGTAATTTGAAAAGATGGATTTAAGGATCCACATCTTGGAATTCTATTGCTGAGTTATTTGCTCATAGTACCTTATAAGAGTCTTTGAATTAGAATTTGACGGCCTGCATACTGTCATTTCTCTATCAGAAGTCCAAGCCTTTCTGTTTTAGGTGATTAAAGGTCTTTTGGAAGAATGTTGAAAATAGACTGCTCCTACCTTTTTATTTATTTGTTTGTTTATTTGAGGAAGAGAGGTAGGAAGAGAAAGAGACAGGAACATTGAGCTGCTACAGTATGTGTCCTGACCAGGAATTGGACCAGCAAACTACGTGCTTATCTGGGGGGAGGGGGGAGACGAGAGAGAGAGAGAGAGAGAGAGAGAGAGAGAGAGAGAGGAAGAGGCGGGAAGGCGGGAAGCATTTGTTGTTCCACAGAGTATGCATTCTTTGGTTGCTTCCTGTGTGTGCCCTGACTGACCTTGGGAAAACTCACAACCTTATTGTTTCCAGATGATGCTCTTAATTGAGCCAACCAGTTAGAGATGCTACTACCTTTTTAATGTCAAGACTCAGTATACTTCATGATTCCCTTGGCCATGTTCATTTATTACCCAGCAGGTTCTAGGACCAGAAATGGTCTTCCTAAACATAAATTGCCCAGTTTCTAACTGATATAAAAAACATGATGGAATTATTTCCTTTGATTATTGTTTATTGACTTTTCCTACAATAGTCAAGGTTATAATATTTTTCCATGTAGTCTGTCTAAATAGCAAAGGTTTGGTATATTTCTGTCCTTAATTCTTATGGCCTTAATTATTTAAGAAAGCAAATATTCATTACAAATGAAAAAACTGTCTGTACAACCATGTTTCTTTCTGTTTATTTAAAAATGTTTAGCAGACACATTGAATTGGTAACCAAGTATTTTTCAGGCACCCATATCCGATATTGATCAAATACTCAAATAGCACCTGACAACTTATTGATTTTTTTTCTTCACCAAATTGGAAATGTATCAAATGAGTTTGTTTATATTAAGATATAAATAAGTAATAAAGTCTAAAGTTTTACCTCTATTATAAGCATTTGATTTTAGATATCACTAGAGTTATAATCCAAGGAAACACATATCAGGATCATCTGATGCAGAGAATATAATTTTCAGTGGAAGTTATAAATATGCTTTTGAAGTCAAACTACTAGGCATACGTTTTCTCTGCCTCTGTATTACGTCAACATAGAATGTAATTTGAATATTTAGAAACAGTTTTCCATACCTTCTATATATTTCTGCCTTTATTATGGATAATTTGGTTTTATGAATCAGTAGGTCAAATATGTGATATGTGTTTGTGGAGAGATAATAATATATAAATATCACTTATATGTGGGAAAACAGCAACTAGATATTAAGACTTTGAAAGTCCTGTATCCAGAAATCCAAAATTCACTTGCAGATGTTACTATTTACTTTTCCTAAGATTTTTGTTAAAGAGTTTTAATAATTATTGCAGTCATTTGTCACTGTATTTCACAATAGGCAATTAATAAACGTCTGTGTTAATGAATAAAGGATTGTATAAATGAATAATTGAATGGTTACATACATATACATACTGTGGGTAAAAAATTTATGATAGCACATTACTTTGACAAATATGTAGGTTAGCCTAGTGCAAAGAAAGCAGAAAGTAATTATATGTAGAAGAGAAGTGATGAGCAAAACCGCAGAAACCACAATTACCATGGGCTGGAAGGTTAAGTGAAAAGCATCCATGACTAAACTATTGAGAGATTAAAATGAATGGGTAAAATAAAACATTGTTTAAAAATTATGCATATGTATCCAATATTTTAAGAAGTCAATATTCCCATTAAAATCATTATACAAACTAATGAGCCTGGTCCAATGGTGGCACAGTGAATAGAACATCAGACTGGGAAGCAGAAGAGCCAGGTTCAAGGCCCCGAGGTCGCCAGCTTGAGCATGAGCTCATCTGGTTTGAGCAAGGCTCACCAGTTTGAGTTCAAGGTTGCTGGCTTGAGCAAGGGGTCTTCAGTCTGCTGTAGCCAGGTCATGGCACATATGAGAAAGCAGTCAATGAACAACTAAGGTGCAGCAATAAAGAATTGATGCTTCTCATCTCGATCCCTTCCTATCTGTCTGTCCTTATCTGTTCCTCTCTCTGATTCACTGTGTGTGTGTCACAAACAAAACAAAAAACAAAAAAACTAATGACATTTTTCTATCTACCTTTAACCCTAAAAACCAGATTTTTATTTCTCTTTGGACACCACTTTTAAATAGTAATATAATTTATTTTGTTAATCACTATGTTTATAATAGCTAATTTTTCTCTTTCTTAAACAATGAGATATTATCAGATAGCTTCTCCAAATAAAACAATTTACATTTTGATTACTTACCAGTATATCTCTACATTCTTTTCTCTTTTTGTATTTCTCTCACATACTCATATTTATTATATTTTAATGTTTATATGGTTCAATATTTATTGTTAATGTTGCCAGAATTACATAAATATTATTCAGAGTTGAGTCATGTAGAATACTATAATCACGTATCATTTTATATGTAAATCTTTATATTCTTGAAGTAATTGTCTCTTGCCACTTATTTATTTCTATAACCATATCAACATGTTATATCAAAATATTGTGCTAGCAGTTGAAATATTCACAAAATAGCCTAATAGACCATGTGACCCTCAATGTTGTACTTTTCTAAGACTTCAAAACTCTCTCTCTGCTTCCTGCTTGACTTTGATAAAGAAGCTTCAAACTTGTACCATCATATACTTCAATCTATTTTCCCTTTTGCTATGGTGCTTCCCATTGTTTTTCTCCTTTTTCTAGATTCTAATAGTTAGACCTTTTGACGTCAATAACTCATTTTGATGGAAAACTTTTCCAGTAGTTTCTTGCCACATTAAAAATAAATTGATATTTTTTATTTGTGAAAATGATTCATTGATCCTCATTTTGGTTTGATAGAGAATTCTGGATGGATCTTATTTCTTTCCATAATTTCTAAGGTATTACTATATTTTATTCTAAGTTTTAATATTGCCATTTGATAAGTTCCACATCATTCTGTATTTAATATGACTTAAAAATATCCCTGGAGCTTGACCAGGTGGTGGCGCAGTGGATAGAGCTTCGGACTGGGATGCGGAAGACCCAGGTTCGAGACCCCGAGCTTGCCAGCTTGAGCGTGGGCCCATCTATCTTGAGCTAAAAGCTCGCCAGCTTGGACCCAAGGTCGCTGGCTCCAGCAAGGGGTTGTTCCATCTGCTGAAGGCCTGTGGTCGGGGCACATGTGAGAAAGCAATCAATGAACAACTATGATGTCGCAATGGCAACGAGAATCTAATGATTGATGCTTCTCACCTCTCTCCTTTCCTGTCTGTCTGTCTCTATCTATCCCTCTCTCTGACTCTCTCTCTGTCCCTGTAAAAAAAAAAAAAAAAAAAAAAAATATCCCTGGATACTTTCAGTACATCCTTGTTTCACATGTTATGATATTTCTAAGTAAAAAGACTTTCTGGATTTTCCCTTCCATTGTGGTGGGCACACAGTTCATCAGTCCTTAAGAAAGTGTGTGTGATCCTGACTGGTAGGCTCAGTGGTAGATTATTGGCCTGTGTGTAGATGTCCCGGGTTCGATTCTGGGTCAGGACACACAAGAGAAGTGAGCATCTGTTTCTCCACCTCTCTCCCTTCCTTTTCTTTCTCTGTCTCTGTCTCTCTCTCTCCCTTCCCCTTCTATAGCCATGGCTCGAATGGTTCAAGTGCATCATCCCTGGGCACCGAGGATGGCTTTGTGGTGGATCATCCACCTCAGGTGCTAAAAATATTTCGGTTGGGAGCATGGCCCCAGAGAGGCAGAGCATCAGCACCAGATGGGGGTTGCCAGGTGGATCCCAGTCCAGGGCGCATGCGGGAGTTTGTTTCTCTACCTCCCTTCCTCTCACTTGGAAACAGAAGAAATAAAAAAAAAAAAAAACCACGTGTGTGTGTGTGTGTGTGTGTGTGTGTGTGTGTGTTTAATATACTTCCTGCCATTTTTTGCTGCTACAAATTTTTAGAATCCCTGTGATTTACATGTTGCAACACGTAGTCTGAGCCTATAGTTTTGTAATTCTCTCTTTGTAATTTTTTTTATATATATATTTTATTATTATTAATTCTAATAGGGTGACACCAATAAATCAGGGTACATATGTACAATGAAAACATCTCCAGGTTATCTTATCATTCAATTGTGTTGCATACCCATCACCAAAAGTCAAATTGTCCTCTGTCACCTTCTATCTGGTTTTCCCTCTGTCCCTCCCCTCCTCCTTATCCCACTCTTCCCTCCCTCCCCCCATCCCATAACCACCACTCTCTTGTCCATGTCTCATAGTCTCACTTTTATCTCTCTAATTTATAATGTTTACTCTTTGTATGGCTACCTCAACTTAATCTTCCAATTCTTCTATTGAGTAATCTGTTTATGAAAGTTCTTTTGGTTGTATCAATAATCATTTAATAACTAATATTCTGTTCTTATATCATGATTGCAATATCTTTTCCTAAATCACAGGTGCATTAATTACTGTTTTTGTTTGAGTTTATTTTTATCACTCTCTACTGTCTTTTACTCCTATTTTCTATTTGTTTATTTTGAAATTTATCTTATATGTTAGTGGCTTTTCCTGGGGATTCTGAGTTATCCATGAGTTTTGCAGTAAATTTTGTCTTTACAACTACATAGCTATTATGTCCATATATAAATTCCAAATCCTGTGTCTAGAGTCATAAGTCTGGTTTGCTATCTTTATGTAAGTTATTGTTGTCAACTTGTCCTTAATTATGTGTTTTCTCTGTGGTCTTTGACCTCAGCTGTGCCTGAGACTCCAGTCCAGAGTTGAGCTAAAACTGTAATTAGACCTATCCAGAGAGAAAACT
This sequence comes from Rhynchonycteris naso, assembly GCA_037038555.1. Taxonomy (NCBI): domain Eukaryota; kingdom Metazoa; phylum Chordata; class Mammalia; order Chiroptera; family Emballonuridae; genus Rhynchonycteris; species Rhynchonycteris naso. The sequence goes on along the minus strand of CM072996.1, from coordinate 294,976,033 downwards.
TCAGTCTTGAGCATGGAAGGATGAGGAAATGTGAGGTTTCAGTCACTTCAGTTTTCAATCTTAATTCTAATTTTAGCCATATATGTACCCACTCTGTTGTCACCAGTTCTTTTAGCTTTACTGTTTTCCAGTGTTAATTGCAGACAGGGTCCTCTTACTGCTGGCTTCAAGTTTATATTTTTGATTTTAGATTTCTCTGGTCGCTAATCCAGTTTCAATTTTTTTATCTGCTTTCCATCTTTTTAAATGGTTTAATGTGTCCTTTCCTTTTCTCTTTGCTCATGAGAGTTTTATCAGTTTATTGCAATTGTAGTTGGGTTTCTGGTGGGCATCAGGGTAAATTGATGTGTTTCATTAACCGCAATTAATTTTTACTGAGGCATTACTAAGAAATACTGCATCCATCTACCAAACTAAACTTAAACTTTTGTGTTAGTAGGCACATATTTTCTGTAGTAGACTGAATAATGGCCACTCCAAGATATAAAGCCTGAATCCTAGGAGGCAACAAATATTACCTTATAAAGAAAAAAGAGATTTTTATAAGTGTGGTCATCTTGAAATGGGAAGATTGTGATATGATTTCACTCCTGTATTAGGTTACTTATTGACATTCAGTTATTGAAAAAAGGGAGGTTACCTTAGATCTGAATTCATCATGTGTGCACTTAAAAGAGGGACTAGACCCTTCCTAAATAAAAAAGAATGTTAACCTAGAGAGTCTCTGATGATTTTGAAAATACAAACTGTCACATTGTGAAGTGGTTCATATGGTTAGGATTTGAGACCACCCTCTAGCACCTGAAGCCACCTGACCTATAGCATTAAAATAAAACAAAACAAAAAACAAAATATAAAAAACGGGACCTAACTCCCATAACCACAAGGTTTTGAATTCTTGTCAACAATATAAATGAACTTGGAAATAGTCTTCTCTAGTCAAACCTCCAAATGAGAATGCAATTTAGCCAAAACTTTTGATTTCAGCCTTGTAGAACCTTCATATGAGGACAGAGTTGAGCCATGCCTAAGCATGGGTTCCACAGAACTATGAGATAATTAATCAAGCTACTGTGTTTATGGTAATTTGGGACATAGAAATAAAAAAAACTAACATAAAAAGGGGCTTGTCCAAGTTGGTATTAAACATATAAATGTCACTAATTAAAGTAGTTTTCTCTTGCACAAGGTTTGATTGATGAATCAATGTCCATGAATTGATATCTGAAAAATAGAAACAATTTTATACATTTAAATATTATTTATGAGTTATGTTCATTACTAGTTAGATCAGAAAGAACATTTATTCAATAAATGGTATTAGAATTTCTAATTATTTTTTGATATGTAAAGAAGTAGCTAATATTACTTATTCTCAAACACATTACAGACTGATTAATAATTCAAATGAAAGAGATAAATTAATCAAACTAGTGGAAAATAAAATTGAATATTTTTTCTAATCTCAGGAAAAGGAAATATTTCTCGTGAATAATACCAAATGGACAACTCTCAAGAAAAATACAAGCAATAGTGATACTAGATTTTGAAAGGCAGAAGATGTGGATTGAACTGAAAACATGAGGGTAGTGTGTTCCAAAAAAGAAAATTTATTTTAAAAATGCCTGGGTGCAAGCCCGCTGAGACCAGTAAAGGGTGTCAGACCCGAGTTGTGGGATGGAGTATAGGGGCTAGGGGAAGATTTTGTATCTTGGTTTATGGCTTTGGTCACTGATTTGAAGAGTAGAAGGTGGTGGGTTCAGCTGAAGAAACACCTTCTTTGCAAGTTCTTCTGATGTAGAACAGGCCTAATCAATGTGGTCCTATCTGGTGTCTTTGGTAAATATTCAAGACAGCCAGGGTCAGGTATTTTCCAGGAACAGCTGGGTCCTGGAACCTCTGAGAATTGTCTGAGAAATTTCTCTTATAGACTCTGTTTTCTTTAGGATACAAAGTAAAGATTTAAGATTGGTGAACTATTCACAGTAAATCCTTCTGCTAGGCTTTTATAAACAACTATTGTGATTTAAACTCCCTTAATTGTCATATTCCTCCCCAATGTGAGTTTTTCCTAACATTCCTACAAAGGTAAACTTTTTGCTACATTTCAAAGTAAAAGTCAGGAAGCCATTAAGAGAGAGAATAGCAAGGAAATTAACTATAACCTTACAGTGGGAAATCAGACTGTTTTGTTTCAAACCCTTCTTCCTTCTGTGGGCTGTTCTAGGCATAGCAGCTGAGTTCTAGCCATTTTATTTATCAGATTTATTTTGGAACAAAACAATAAATAAGTTAATTTGACAGACTGACATGTTTAAAATAATTTAGAATTTATCAATTTAAAGACAAAGGGGAAATTATAAAAATATATTTAAGATACATATTGAAAACAATACAGACTGTGCCTGACTAATAAAAACATGGAAACATGGACACATAGTCTTTGTATACACACACATCATAACCCGCCCCAGCTATAACCCCATCTAAGCAAACTGCTGTACCATTGAATTATAGCAGCGATTTACAACCTTTTTCATCTCATGGCACACATAAACTAATTACAAAAATTCTGCAGCACACCATAAAATATTTTCTTTTTGCCAGTCTGACAAAAAAATAGGTATAATTTTGATTCATTCATACCAGACTGCTGTTGTTGTGTGACTATTGTCAGCATTTTATTTGACAGTCACTCTAAAGGAAAAAAGGTTCATATCCCTGACTAAACAGTTAGATGTTGAATATTTTTAAAATTCTTGCAGCCCACTGGTTGAAAATTGCTGCAATCTGCTTTCATTAATGTATGTGTATAATGCTGCCCCACTCCAGGGTGATTGAATATTATAATTTTATGGCCTGGCTCGGATAGAAAGTAGTAACATTTAAATAGTTTCTTTTTTAAGTTGACCTAAGAACCACAGAGACTGTTGACTCATGTGAGCATTGAATCGCAGGGTCTGAATCTGCCTTCTCATGACTTTCTGCTTGTTGAATAAGGTAAGAAGAGAACAAGAAAAAGAAGATAAGGCAGAAAAGAAAAGGTAAAGAAGAAATGGGAACAAAACTGGAATGGAAAAGAAGAGGAGAGAATAGTTACCAGAGAAAAGAGAGGGAAGGGGAATATGGAGATGAGATTGAATATGTAGGTTCTGATTATTTCAAAAACATTGAAGCGATTAGGGGCTACAGAAATAAAAACTCCATTGCAGGCTGTGGAAGTGTGAGTCTGCAGGCCATGTTTCAGGACTAATAAAAGGAGCACTAGAATAAGACTCCATTTGTAGATGTGTTAGAGTTACTGACTATAGTTTTAAAGATGCTTATTTTATTTTTTAAGTGGTAGAAAGTGAGACAGAGACAGAGACAGACAGGAATAGACAGACAAGAAGGAAGAAAGATAAGAAGAATCAGCTCATAGTTGCAGTACCTTAGTTGTTCATTGATTGCTTCTCAACAGTATCTTGATGGGGGTGGGGGTAGGGTAGGCTCCAGCCAAGGCAGTGACCCCTTGTTCAAGCCAGCAACCTTGGGCTCAAGCCAGCAACCATGGGTCATGTCTACTATGATCCCACACTCAAGCCAGTGACCCTGGGCTCAAGCTGGTGAGCTCACACTCAAGCCGACAACCTCGTGGTTTCAACCCTGGGTCCTCTACATTCCAGGCCAGTGCTCTATCCACTGTGCAACCACCTAGTCAGGCTTAAAGATACAATTTCAGTGCACACATGATACCCGAACTTGCACAATTTTTTATTCTTAGCTGGTGCCAGTCATTTTCTCAGGTGCCCTGGTTTTTTGTTTTTAAACTGAGAAAAGTTTATAAAAATGCCAATCTGGTTACTAGGGCTGCACACTGTTAATTGGGCTGCTTTTGCTTTTAAGACTTTGTGGTGGGTGAGCTTGAAAATACGTATTTATTTTTGAAATAAAAATAAGTGAATCCTGAATTCACACTATTTCCATTTCAAAGGCAAGACATTTATTTTCTAATTTTTTTGTTTGTATCTCTACTGTTTTCTGTTGTTTTTGTTTCAGTGACACCTATTCTTGAAAATAATTTTATTGCAATGTGCTTTCATTAAATCTCTCTAAGGAATTCAATTTATATTCCATAGTAATGAAACCATCAATGTATCTAAATAATGTACTGGTACATTTTATATATATTCTTTCATTTTATACAAAGAAGTATGTTAGATTGATATTTATATTTATAAAACAATTCAAATCATAAACTTCATTGGATTTTACATTTTTTGCAGAGTGTCCTATCTTCCTGCTTTAAGTTAAACCAAGGTCTTTGTAGTTATCCTTGCAGTATTTGCAAGTGAAACCATTCTCTCTTCCACACCTCGTATTTCTACAATGTGTCAGTGGGTAGGAATATTACTGGTTCTTCACTACCCTTTTCATCAAATGCCTCATTTCTCCTCTTTTAGAATCTCTAGCATTTTTTAAGTTATTGATAGTCAGATTTTATACAATTTTACCTTCCCCTTAATGTCAGCTAAAAATCTTCCAATTGTGCTTCTTCATTATCTGATAACTTTAAAACTTGGATTATTGTCTTCTCCAATTTTCTTATCATATTTGTCAATTTGAAAATACAGTAGAAGATTCCTCCAATACTCTGTCTGCTCACAATGTTGAACATACACATTTGGAGATAATGTCTTTCTTTATATTCTATTCTCTTACACAGACTTATATTTTATTCTCTCATCACCAGTGCATGCTCTACCTCCTACTTTATGTGAATTATACATAACTATGCTTCAATATATTTTACTTACAAAATATCTGGAATGATTTTGATTTTGCCTGTGGGCCATAGTTTTCCAATAGCTCCTGTGTTGGATCATTTCCGTGCTATAATCATCTTCAGGTTAACACAGAACAGCATCGATTATTCTCCTTATCTTCTCCTCATATTTTGTTTGCCTTAACAAACTAAAATTAATCTTTGATCTTCAAATTTTGCTCAAAGTAGCTTTAATCAAAATCACCAGTGGCACACGTTTCTCTTCATTTTATACTTCTATATACCTTAGTCTTTTTCTGGAACCACCTTATGTTCTTTGCTTTAAGCACATCATCCTAGTTTTCTTCCCGTCTAGTTGTCTTTTCTTACCCATTGTACGTATTTTCTGACCCCTTACTTTCTCAAGTTCTACAAATGTGGAGACCTACCCATCATTACTTTTTTTCTTGTATTATCTCTCCCTTCCCAGATTTTGTTGTTCTTTAACTTTAAAAACTATTGCATAAGTTCTTATAAACTTAAAGCTCTACTGTTAGCACATCCTAGAGCTCAAGATTATTTTATTCAATCTCCTATTCAGCCTTCTCACATTCATGTTTAATAGACATTTGTACTAAACTTATAATAACCAAAACATAATTTTTAATATTTTCTGCTGAAAGTATTATTTTTTATTGCAGGGATGCAGGGAGACAGGAAGGCAGAGGCAGACTCCCACATGCGACCTGACCAGGATCCACCTGTCAGGCACTCTACTGGGTGATGCTGTGCTCATCTGGGGCCCATGTGCTGTTGCTCAGCAACTAAGCCACTTTACTGTTTGAGGTGGAAGACACAGAGCCATTCTTAGCACCCAGGGCCAACTTGCTCAAACTGTTTGAGCCATGGCCATGGGAGGAGAAGAGAGAAAAATAAGATATATATATCTCAAAGTTAGAGAGAGAAAGGAGAGTGGGAGGGGTAGAGAAACAGATGGGTACTTCTCCTGTGTGCCCTGACCAGGAATAGAACCTGGGACTTCCACACACTGGGCTGATGCTCTACCACTGAGCAAACCGGCCAGGGCCTGAAAATATTAATCATACATATTTACAGTATCTTGTGAGTGGTACAAATGTTAGAATAGCTGCTCATTTCTTAATGAGCCATTACAGATTATATACAGTGTTTCTAAAGTGATGGTGCACTTTTTACTTTTGACCAGTTAAAAGTGTACCATGACTTTACCGACACTGTATTTTTCTTCAAATCTAAAATCAATCTATCTGTAAATCCTATTGACTCTACCCTCAAAATACATTTTGTATGTGCCTAACTTCTACCTCCTTTACTGCCAAAATTCTTGTCTAAGCAAGTGACATATCTAATATGGAATACAACATCATCCTCTCTCACCTCCTCACTTGCCTATTGACACAACAGTCAGGGCGATCTTTGTAAAATATGAATCACATCATGTGGCTCCCACATTCTAAATAATCCAATGTCTTTCAATCACACTTGAATAAAAGACTCATTTTCTTTCCAAAAAGAGATTGCTCACTTTCCTAACAATCTCTTCAACTTCATTTATCACCACTATTCACCTGTTCACTGTTGTCTACGCATTTAGCCTTCTTACTGGTCTTTAAACTTGTCAGGCAGTCTAGTTCAGGAAGTTTACAATTGCTGGTTCCAGTGCCTGTCATTTCCACCAGGTTCAAGGCTTCATTCTATAAAGGCAGAATATTAGCCCCTATCTTTTTTTTTTTTTTTTTTAACTTCATGTGGGCTATCAGGCCTTTTAATCCTTTTTTTTTTTTTAGATTTCATTCACTTTCATTAGAGAGAGAATAGAGAAAGAGGAGAGAGAGAGAGAGAGAGAGAGAGAGAGAGGAAAGGCATAGAGAGAACAGGGGGAGGAGTGACAAGCATCAACTCCCACATATGCCTTGACCAGAAAAGCCCAGTGTTTCAAATTGGCAACCTCAGATTTCCAGGTCAATGCTTTATCCACTGTGCCACCACAGGTCAGGCTAACCCTCTTCTTAAGAAAGTTAAAATAATTTCAAATTTTTTATAGACTTCCCATGCCCTTAAATATTACTTATCTGCACATTATTTTTCCCTCTCAAGTCACTTTAAACTTGAATAACTTTGAATAATATACCTTATTTCTCCTAGCCCTGATCGTCTGACAGGTCATCATTTCTTCCACAGACATTTTATATACTGTTATTATTCTCTATTTTTTTCAAAAAATATATAAAAATACCTATTTATGCATTTTATTTTGTCCTTATTTTCATATCTTCACTGGTCCCCTACCCCTAGAATGTATTCTCGTTAAGGGCAAAATTTTAATCTTCTTCACTCCTTTATCACCATCGTCTGCAAATTGCTTGAGTTACATTAGACATTCAATAAATATTTGTTGAATAATAGCCAAATGCCAAATTTAATTGTAAATATCAGCATTTAATGAAGTATTAATATATAATTTTACATAATATCAACAGGCAAAATTTACAATAAGATGTAACATAATATATGAAGGAATCTAAAATGAAGGTATAATTTTATTAATTTTAAAGTATGTGAAAAAATAATGAAGATGATAGATTGTTTGTTTCTGTGTGCTTAGAAGGAAATCTATGAAAAAATTGATACAAAAGAATGAATAACCTCATTTAAAAAGGATTTTTATAAGTCACCTAATAAGGAATAAATATACTAAATATGAAGGAAGGGACATTCTTAAAAAGATAAGAAAAGTGAATCAGGTAAAGAAAAACCAAAAAGCACAGTGTGGCAATAGTAAAATAAAGTACTAGGAAAATAGACACCAAAGCAGTAGGATCAGGAGAGCACACTTACAAAATAAAGCAACAAACAAGACTCATTGGAAAATAGTTTAGATGCATTCTTTCAACACTGATGCATGATAGTGGTTATACTAATATGACAGTGTCTACAGGATTTTTAATGGTCATGTTTTTTCCCCTAAAATATGATTCTTATTGTGGAAATTAATATAAATACAAATGCTCTTTTTCCTCTTTGACAATGAATAAAGAAGAATCACAACTGTCACACCATCTTCACAATAAAGAATAAATGATAAATATGGTATTCTTCCAGTAGGGCTCCGTTGATAATTCATTTTCTACACATCTCTGGGTGCCACAGTAGTTTTTAATAGATTCTCTAGTGTATGCTTTGTAGTGTGTCTTGGACTAAAACCCTGACATAGAGGAATAATGCTGAGGAGGAAAATAGGACAACTCAGGGTTTGGTGAATGATTTGAAGAATGATTGAATTGTTTTTTTTTTTCTAGGATGGAAACAAATTCCATTGGTACTGTTCTACGTTTTTATTATCATTAAGTAAGGCTTCAATTTTCTGTGGAAGAGCTTCTCTTATTCTGACAAATGCCCACTGAAACTATATGGGAAAGCACAGGAGATGTAGTAATTTTTTAGAAGAAAAAAATGCAATGAAAATGACTTATGTTCCTTCAGCCCTGAGAGCATTATTCAAACTATTTGGTCCTGCTGAAAACCCATGGTCTTTATAAATCTTTACTGTTATAAGGGACTATTCAACTTCTTTTACCTTGCTTAACAGAGTTGTTAAATTCTCATCACTCCTTGGTCCTTAGAGATGAGAATTATGTGGAGCTGGTGGATTTTATACCAGTGCTTCTATTGTTTTCAATATCAGATCAGGATAATTTCTATTTTTACTCTCTACTTCAATGCCCCTGGTTTCTTCTTTTGTCCTTTTACCAGTTTCCTCATTGTTCTCCTGTAAATATTGGCATTTGACTCATACTCTCATATATTAAATGACTGCCAAATGCTGTAAAGTATTGATAACTATAAATATTTTATAAGCCAATTTTGGGGGAGAAAAATGACAATGCAATCCTACAAAGGGGAGGAAAGTAAATATAGAAAAGAGTGATAGAGAAAGCATGGTAAGATTGCATAACAGAATTTGATATGGGAACAGTGGGGAATAGAATATTCAGATATTAACAGGAAGAACAGGAGACAAAAAATAAAATAATGAAAAACTTAACATGGAGGGGGCAGGGCTAGGAAAAATAAAGGCACACCATGTAAAATTATTGAAGCTTTGAGGTAAATTGGAAATAAGAAAAATTCCCAAGTAAGTGGTGTTAGGTGATGAATAGTGGTGTAAGGTATAAGGTGATGAAACTTTTATGGGTAATTTAGAAATAATTTTTCCTTTTGCAAGGTTGTGAACAACTCTCTGCTTTACTGGAGGGGAAAAAACAATGGCATGAAGAAAACAATAGTAAGAAAATAGTTGTCAATTTTCTGGAGCAAGTTGAACATATCAAATTTAATTTTCAGGGAACTTTCCTGACAAACAGTAAAATGTGTCTTTACAGTCAAGTTGTCAAGAATAGCAGTATTACTCTTTTATTTGTTTGTTTATTCACTCTATGAAGTTGTACTATTTATGTGTGATATTTTAAGCACTGTAAAAAGCATGAGGCTAGAAAAATTAATCTATTTCTGGGCAAGTAATTGATAATGGCATATCAGATCTGGGAAGGAGAAGTGTTGGTTATGCCAAGAGAGGTGATTATGGATATATATTAAAGATGGAGCAGAAATGCTCTCCCAACGAATTGGACATAGGTTGTAAATGAAGAGGGTCATGAATAATACCAAGGATTTTGGCCTGCACAAGAAGGATATAGTTACCTTATACTGAAGTCAAGAATTTATTTTCTGACATGTTACATTTGAAGTATGTTTTAGATATTTTATATGAAATGTTGAGTAGCCAGTGGGACAAAGAATAACTGTGTTTGGGAAGAAAGAACTAGTCCAGGGAGAGAAATGTGTCTTTGCCATATAGAGAGGATTTACATCTATAGATTATGATGAGATCTGAAAATGAAAATAGATGAGATCAACAAGTACCTGAAAATATAGAGCAGAGAACTAAGGAGTAATCCCTATGGTATTTCAAAATTGAGAAGTGGAGATGCAAATATAGTGGTGGACTGAAGAGGAAAAAGGAAAAAGAAGAATATGTTTTGAAGGAGTAATCAATTTAAAATGTAAAATGCTAACCAGTTAAATGAGATTAAGACTATTGACTGACATATGAGAGGAGTGCACATTAAGGAATAAAGAACAGAGAAATAATGGTAATAAAATATATTAAATATTCCAATAGATTGTTAGGTTTGGATACCAAAGTTAATGAGTTACACATAAGAAGAAGTGATTAGGAAGTAGGATAGCTGACATTAAAGATAGCTGCAGTGTTTTGTTATGCAACAGTGTATAACTACATACATATAGTTATATACATACATAACCATATATATATAAATTTTCAGGAATTTTGTAGGCTGGTTGCAAAATTGCTAATACCTTAAAATCAGTCATGGTTGGATAATGTTAATGATATAAAAAAAATCCAGTTTAATGATAGAGCGTGACTAGTTTGTTTTTTGAAGATAGCATTGAAGAATAGTGTGTGGTATATCTGAAAGATATTTGATACAAAACTTGGAGTGTTGGGGATGAGAAAAGAGAGAATGATATAAAAGTAATAATGTGATCTAGGCATCCATGTGCCCTGTGAGAGCTGTGGGAGGAAAAATGTTACCATCACTACAGTAAGCTTTGTGGGAAGCAGAGTTCATGGACATACACCTGTTTTTTTTTATTAGAACATAAATATGAAGGAAAAGTTCAAAGAATATCAGGATATTAGAGATTGTTCTGATAATGTCTTCTAAATGTCAAAAGTCTCATGAAAGATTTTGAGGAATTAAAAAGTGATGGAATAGATTTACAGAGACATGCATGTAAGAGTGAAGAATACGGGAGCTGATGCAGGAGACTGAGGTTTTTTGTGTTGTCCAATATCAAGAGAAATGAAGAATTTAATAAGATTGGTTGTAGTAAATTGAGGACAGGTAGGAATAAGAACTTTGGGTTGAATGCCAAGGAGTGGCAGGCTTATTGATTCTTTCTCTTCATCCTTGATGATGAGAACCCAAAAACTGGGGGGCATAATCTTAGGCAAGTGTGCGGGTCCATTTTGAATTTTTGGAGAATTTAAACTTGTAGGGACCAGTGTGTAACATTGTGAAACCCTCCCTTTATCACTAATGATGAAGGAAGAAGGCCTATAAAGTTATGACCTTTAATCCCAGAACCCAAACCTACCTCTTGTCCTTAGAGACTGAGCCTCTTTGAAATAAATATTTCTTGAAATATGAATATGAGAATTGATTTTTAAACTTGTAAAGATTACATTTTACTTTTTATAAGTGTAGGTGTCCAGGAAGGGAACAAAAATTACCATTGATTGGGATGCGGGGATATAGATCACAGTGGTGTGAAAACTCTCAACCTCTTCAGGAAAAAGTAGATTCAGTACTGCTCAGTTTTCTTTTTCTTTGATAATCAAAGGTAAAAATAGGAAGCATATATTGATCATGGAGTACAATTTTATGACTTGCCTTAATCAAAGTTTACAATATTCTTAGAATACAGTCAGTAGACATGATAACTTTTGCATAAGTAGCCTAAGGTTTTACTAGAAAGAGGAGAAACCTAATACCATAGGTGCTTCTTCAGTTTCTATTTAAGGAGATAGGGCAGCATATTTAGATATTATCCTATCCTAAATCTCATGGTAGGGAAGAGAAAATAAAATAAAATTACTCTGAAGAGATGAAAACTCTGGTTTGATTACATGGTGTTAGGTAAATAAAGCATATAAGTCCTTAAAAAGGGCTGACACTATTAGAGTTTACTGCCGGTGGACGATCCACAGGATCCAAACATTGTTTTATAATGTGACCTGATGTGGTCTAACAGAACTGTGACAGGAGCCTAAGTGTGGCAGGGAAATACATAGTCCTAGAGTTGGCATGGTTGTTGAGTGGATGACAAACCCTAGAATTGTGCAAGAGCAGACCTGATGCAAAGTCCATGGAAAAGCGTTTATACCCCTCTTACTGAGAAACATTTCTCCTCTAGATGATGGAATTTTTCTGCTCCCAGACACTTTAGTGTAGATATGAGACTGCATTTCTTGGATAATTCAAAAATAATTTTTAGAGGATACATTAGTAATAAGGTATTTTTGGACTTCTGATTAAATAAATGATTAAGAGATGTGATTGGAGATTCCAAGATGGCAGCAGAGTAGGCAGACATACAAACTGCCACCTCCAAGGACCAAACTGGATTACAAATTAATTTAAGAACAATCATCATGAAAAACCAACTTTGGACTAAAAATACAAAACTCAAAAAACAAGGAGCACAGAAGAAAACACATGGAGACTGGTAGGAAGTGCAGGGATACAGTGGGAATCCCCTGCTCCCAGGAGTGAGGAGCAACTGAGGGTCCAGAGGAACTCTCACTGCAGGGAGAGAGAACCTGAGAGGCGGATGTCCTCAGTCCCAGGACCAGAGCCCTAGCCTAGAGACTCAGAAACTAGAAGAGACAACCTGACAGCATTGCGTGGAAAAAAGGCAGGATTTCTGTCTATGGGAAACAGCTTGTATAGAAGTAGATACAGCCTTAGAGGGCCAGCAGAAAATCTCGTTCACACTCACTTACCTGGGCTCTCGGGTCAAGGAGAACTGAGAGGACTGGTCTTGCATGAGGAGAGTGGGAAGATCGAGGCAAAGGGGCACAGTGAGAGTGAGAATACCTGTGCTGAGTCATTCTCCAATACGGAGATGGACATATGCAGGGAGAGAGGCACTCCCTCTGTCTAGCATGAGCCTAGCATAAGACCAGTTGCCCCACGTCCAGGAAGCTGTCCAGCTCCAATCAACACAAAAGGCCATTTGGAAAGGAGGAAATAAAGGGCAGGGGCAGTGACTCAGGTTTCCGGGAGACCTGAGCTACACCTCCCCCTTCTGATATGTAGAACACACTGGTCCCTGGAGAGTAGCTGGGCAGACCACACCTTCTGGTTCTCAAAGGTCAAACCCACTGTATTCCTGTGGACTTACCGTACATAAAAAAAGGCCTGTATAGAGTTTCAACTGGGGCCAAAGAGCAAGATATGTCCACTACCACCCTCCTTACCTACAGAAGTTCCCTGTTAGGCTCAGCAAACAAACAGCAGGAAAATTAAGGCTTTTATATGTCTTACCTTGTTAGGGAGAATTAAAATCCTAGTAAACAGCAGAAGCTGAAGGATTAAGCCCTAGAGGAAGGGCTGCATTCACTGTACCAACCTCAGCTGCCCTAACACAGCAAGCTTGCAATAGGCACACAGAAAAAAATGGGAAGACAGACAAATGCAATCCCAGTGAATGAACAAAAAAATCCCTAGAAAAATAAAAACTGAATGAGATGGAAGTAACCAAATAACTGGATGTAAAGTTTAAAATAATGATTGTTAGTATGCTTAAAAATCTTAGAACTACAATGGATGGACATAATGAGCACCTAAATAAAGAAAATGCAAACATCTAAAAGGACATTGAAATCCTAAATAAGAATCAATGAGAAATGACAATTAAAATATCATAAATGAAGACTATACTAGAAGGAATCAACAGTCAACTGGATGAAGCAGAGGATCGAATCAGTGACTTAGAGGACAAGATAAATGAAAACACAGTAAAAGCAGCAAAAAGAAAAGAGGATCAAAAAATCTGAAGAAACTCTATGTGAGCTCTTTGACAACATGAAGAGAAATAACATCCACATCATAGGAGTTCCTGAAGAAGAAGAGAAAGAACAATGGATAGAGACTTTGTTCAATCAAATCATAGCTGAAAACTTCCCTAAATTGATGAAGGAAAAAGTCACACAAGTTCAAGAAGCAGAGAGAGTCCCATTAAAGAGAAACCCAAAGAGACCTACACCAAGACACATCATAATTAAAATACCAAAGTTAAGAGATAAAGAATATTAAAAGCTGCAAGAGAAAAGCAGTGAATCACCTATAAAGAGCCCCAATAAGGATGACAACTGACTTTTCAACAGAAACACTTGAGGCCAGAAGGGAATGTAGGAAATATTCAAAGTAATACAAAACAAGAGCCTTCAACCAAGACTTCTTTATCCAGCAAGACTATCATTTAACATTGAAGGAGAAATGAAAATCTTCCCAGACAAACCAAACAAACAAACAAAAACAACTCAAAGAATTCATTACAACCAAACCAATGCTGCAAGAAATTTTAAGGGGCCTGTTGTAAACAGAACAAGGGGAAATATAGAAAAATAAAATCTAGAAAATGAGGAATGTAAATTTAAAGAATAAAATGGCAATAAACAACTACATATCAATAATAACCTTTAATGTAAATGGGTTAAATGCTCCAATCAAAAGACAAGCGGTAGATGAGCGGATAAGAAAACAGGACTTATACATATGCTGTCTACAAGAGACCCACCTCAAAACAAAAGATACACGTATACTCAAAGTGAAGGGATAGAAAAAATATTTCATGCAAATGAAAATGTGGAAAAAGCTTATGTAGCAATGCTTATATAAGACAAGATAAACTTCAAAACAAAGGCAATAGTAAGGGATAAAGAACATCACTACATAATGATAAAGGGAACTGTCCAAACGGAGATATAACCATTATAAATATTTATGCACCTGATATAAGAGCACATAAATATATAAAGCAGATTTTGATGGACATAAAGGGCGAGATCAACATCAGTACTATAATATTATGGGATTTTAATACTTCACTAATATCAGTGGATAGATCCTCAAGATAGAAAATCAACAAAGAAAAAGCAGCCTTAAAAGACACACTAGATCACCTGGATTTAATAGGTATCTTCAGAACCTTTCACCCTAAAGCAGTAAAATATATATACTTTTCAAGTGCTTATGGTTCATTCTCTAGGACAGACAACATGTTAGGACACAAAATGAATCTCAATAAATTTAAGAAGATTGAAATCATATCAAGTATCTTCTCTGATCACAATGGCATGAAGCTAGAAATCAACTACAATAGAAAAACTAAAAAAACATTCAAACACTTGGAAACTAAATCACATGCAATTAAATAATGAATGGGTAAACAGTGCGATTAAGGAAGAAATAAAAAATTTCCTTGAAACAAATGAAAATGAACACACAACAACTCAAAATTTATGGGACACAGCAAAAGCAGTCCTGAGAAGGAAGTTCATTGCATTACAGGCATAACTTAAGAACCAAGAAAAGACTCAAATTAACAAGTTAACCCGGCATCTAAATGAACAAGGAAAAGAACAGCAAGTAAAGCCTAGAGCAGTGGTTCTTAACCTGGGTTCTATCGAACCCTAGGGGTTTGAAGAGTCAGTCTCAGGTTCCGAGAAGCCTCTGCTGTGGAGGCCAGAATAAAATAATACTGTAATTTGTTGTGAGTTCATGCACTTCGTTGGTTTTGTTCTTTGAGCAAGGTGATGTTCATGCACGTCTCATTTTGTGCACCAGTAAAAAAAACATATACCTATGTATTGAATTTGGAAAAAATAAATCATATTTTATTTATCACTAAAGAAGGGTTTGGTGAATGCTCATATGAAACTGGTGGGTTCGGTACCTCAGAAAAGATTAAGAACCACTGGCCTAGAGGAAGTAGAAGGAAGGAATAGTAAAGATCAGAGTAGAAATAAATGACATAGAGGCTAAAAAAACAATGAAGATCAATGAAACCAAGAGCTGGTTCTTTGAAAAGGTAAACAAGATTGATGACCTTAACCAGACTCACCAAAAAAATAAATAAATAAATAAAAGAGAGAGAGAGAACTCGAATAAATAAAGTTGGAAATGAGAGTGGAGAAGTAACAACTGATACAGCAGAAATTCAAAGGACTGTAAGAAAATATTATGAAGAACTATATGCCATAAAATGAAACATCCTGGGTGAAATGGAAAAATTCCTTGAAACATACAATCTTTCAAAAATCAATCTGGAAGAATCAGAAAAGTTAAACAGACCAATTACAACAAATGAGATTGAAACAGTTATCAAAGAACTCGCAACAAACAAGAGTCCTGGCCCACATTGCATCACAGGTGAATTCTACCGAACATTCAAAGAATTAACTCCTATCCTTCTCAAGCTATTTCAAAAAATTCAACAGGTGGGAGGACTGCCAAGCTCCTTTTATGCGATGTGCATAATCTTCATTCCAAAACCAGGCAAAGACACTACAAAGAAAGAAAACTATAGACCAATATACCTGATAAATTTAGATGCTAAAATTCTCAACAAAATATGTATTAGCAAACCAGATCCAGCAATACATGAAAAAAATCATACATCATGATCACTTGGGGTTTATTCTGGGGAGGCAAGGCTGATTCAATATTTGCAAATCTATCAATGTGATTCTTCACATAAAGAAAAGGAAGGAGAAAAAAAATCACATGATAATATCAATAGATGCAGAAAAAACATTTTATATAATATAGCATCCATTTATGATCAAAACCCTCAGCAAAGTGTGAATACAGGGATCATACCTCAACAATATAAAGGCCATCTATGACAAACTCATGTCCAACATCATAAGCAATGGGCAAAATTAAAAGCAATCACCTTAAGATCAGGAACAGGTAGGGTGCCCCCTTTCACCACTCTTATTCAATATAGTTCTGGGAATCCTAGACACAGCAATCAGACAAAAAGAAGAAATAAAAGGCATCCAAATTGGAAAACAAGAAGTAAAACTTTCATTATTTGCTGATGACATGATACTGTACATAGAGAACCCTAAAGTCTCAGTCACAAAACTACTTGCTGGTCCTGATAAATGAATTCAGCAAAGTGGCAGGATATAAAATTAGTATTCAGGAGTTGGAGGCATATTTATACACCAACAATGAACTGTCTGAAAGAAAAATTAAGAACACAATCCCCTTCATTTTGCAACAAAAAAAAAATAAAGTACCTTGGAGTAAATTTAACCAAAGAGGTTAAAAACTTATTCTTGGAAAATTATAAAACATTGATAAAAGAAATCAAGGAAGATACAAACAAGTGAAAGCATATACCTTGTTCATGGATAAAAAGAATAAATATCATTAAAATGTCTATATTACCCAAAACAATTTATAAAGATAATGCAATTCCTATTAAAATACCAATCGTATACTTCAAAGATATAGAACAAATATTCCAAAAATTTAAATGGAATCAAATAAACAAAAAACATGAATAGCCTGAGCAATCTTGACAAAAAAGAATAAAGTGGGTGGTATCATACTTCCTGATACCAAGTCATACTGCAAGGCCATTGTACTCAAAAGAGCTTGGTACTGGCATAAGAACAGGCATATAAATCAATGTAACTGAACAGAGAACCCTGAAATAAACCCTCACTTTTATTGCCAATTGATATTTGACAAAGGAGGTAAGAGCATATAATGGAGTAAAGACAGTCTCTTTAACAAATGGTGTTGTGAAAATTGGAGAGGTATTTGCAAAAAAAAAAAAAAAAAAAAAAGAAACTTTATCATCAACTTACACCATTCACAAAAATAACTTAAAATGTATAAAAGACTTAAATATAAGCCGTGAAACCATGATGATCTTGGAAGAAAACATAGGCAGTAAGCTCTCCGACATCTCTTGCAGCAATATATTTGCTGACTTATCTTCACAGGCAAGTGAAATAAAAGACAGGATCAACAAATGGGACTAGATCAAACTAAAAAGCTTTAGCACAGCTAAAGACAATATGAACAAAATAAAAGGACAAAGAACACAATGGTAGAACATGTGCGACAATGTCTGATAAGGGGTTAATAAACAAAATTTATAAAGAACTTGTAAAACTCAATACCAGGAAGGTAAACAATCCAATAAAAAAGGGGCAAAAGAAATGAATGGACATTTCTCCAAAGAGGACATACAGATGGCCAACAGGCATATAAAAAATGTTCAACATCACTAATCATTAGAGAAATGCAAATTAAAACCACAATGAGATACCACCTCACACCTGTCAGAATAGTGCTCATTAACAAAACAACACATTATAGGTGCTGGCGAGGATGTGGAGAAAAGGGAACCCTCCTGCACTGCTGGTGGGAATGCAGACTGGTGCAGCCACTGTGGAAAACAGTATGGATATTCCTCAAAAAATTAAAATTGGACTGCCTTTCAACCCAGTTATCCCACTTTTAAGAATACGTCCTAATTATACCAAATCACTGATCCAAAAGAGGAAATGCACCCCCATGTTTATTGCAGCATTGTTCACAATAGCCAAGATCTGAACACTGCCCAAGTATCCATCTGTAGATAGATGAATGGATTAGAATGCTGTGGAACATATGCACAATGGAATACTATGCCACCATGAAACAGAAGGAAATCTTACCATTTGTGACAACATAAATGGACCTGGAAACTATTATGTTAAGTGAAATAAGCCAGGCAGAGAAAAAAATATCATATGACATCACTCATATGAGAAATTTAATGAACAATGTGAACTGAGGAGTGGTGTAGAGGCAGAGGTGGGATCAAAGGTACCCAATGGAAAGCGGACAGAGGGAAAGGGGATGAGAGGATGGGATCAGAGAAGGGAAAGAGATTAGTGAAATTGTATACATAACTCAGCATTAGAGAGAGCAGGACAGCAAATCCTGAAGGGAAGCAGGCAAGGCATTGGGGTAAAGGGCAAAGGGGGTGTTGAGGAGAACAAGGGGGTGGGGAGAAGACACATTCGGTGGGATGCTTGAATCTATGTAAACACAATAAATTAAAATCAATAAAAGTTAAAAATATAGATCTGATTATGTTCTATTCTCTGATAATTTCATGGGACAGTTCATACATAAGTATATTATTAAAAATGTATCAATTTATTAATTTAAAAGCTTTACTTAATTTCTTGTTTTGTTCTTTGACTTGGAGAATATCTACTCCTTATTCAACTTTGGGCCTTAGTGTCTAACACATTGGCAAATATC
The DNA here is from genome assembly GCA_037038555.1 of Rhynchonycteris naso. Taxonomy (NCBI): domain Eukaryota; kingdom Metazoa; phylum Chordata; class Mammalia; order Chiroptera; family Emballonuridae; genus Rhynchonycteris; species Rhynchonycteris naso. Next base: position 294,957,316 of record CM072996.1, on the reverse strand, counting down.
TACAAGGCCATTAATTAAAATCTTTTGAATGCATTCAAAAATTACAACTCTTAATTCTAAATTATACTCAGACACTGGTGTCTAGAATATATCACTGTTAAAGAGAACTAGCTATAAATATTTAAAAAAACAACCATTGCTGAAATAGAATTAGCCTTTCCAAGCAATTAATTTGTAATTAAATTTTAAATTAAGGAATAAATAAATGGATATCTAAGTTTATAAAAACAGAAATAAACATTTTAATTTTGTAATTACCTATAATTTGATATTCTAATTTGAAAACAATTAATAGGAAAATTTATGCTCAGTACATAACTAATATATATATATATATACTAGAAATTGCATGAATATATTACTTTCATTATTAATTTTATTGTTAAATGAATAATGTTTATGATAAAGTAATGAGAATTATGACTAGCCAAAATAAATGAAATGATGCTTAAAACTAATAAAGAACAACCAAATTAAATAATGAGCAAAAACATAAAGAGACACCTCACCAAAGAAGATATCCAGATGCAAATAAGCATATGAGAAAATAATCCCTGGTATATGTCATTAGGAAATTACAGTTTATAGCTACAACATATTATTGCACACCTTTTAAGGTAATTAAATATCTAAAGCACTGTTAACACTAAATGTCAGTGAGAATGTGGGCCAACAGAAACTAGAATTTATTGTTGACATTTTCACAGAAACCTGCACACAAATGTTTATTGCAGCTTTATTCATAATTGCCCAAAGTTAGAAGAAAAAGATGCCCTTTAATAAGACAGATCTATATCTATATCTATTTATAGATATATATCTATATCTATCTATATCTTTATCCAGGGGTGGTGTGTAGATGGAGACCAAGACAGAGACAGAAAGGGAGAGATGAGAAGTGTCAACTTGTAGTTGCAGCATATTGGTTGTTCATTTTTTGCTTTCTCATATGTGCTTTGACCGGAGGGTTCCAGCTGAGCCAGTGACCCTTTGCTCAATCCAGTTACCTTGGGTTTACACCAGTGACCTTGAGCTTCAAGCCAGTAAACTTTTGGCTCAAGCTAGAGAACACAGAATCATGTCAATGATCCCATGCTCAAGCTGGCGACCCCGTGCTCAAGCTGGTGAGCCCACTCTCAAGCCAGTGACCTCGGAGTTTCGAACCTGGGGCCTCAGAGTACCAGGTTGATGCTCTATTTGCTAGGGGAAAATCTAGATTTGGAATAATTGTTATTGGCCCTAACCATCCTGCAGTCAAAATTATAAAAAATTATTGTGCAAATATACAGAGATCACAATTATTAGGCTTTCTTTTTAACATTATACAAATTGACACTTTATTGAGGAATTCTGTCTTCCCACTGCAAGAAACATCAACTTCCACTGCAGTGGATAAAGCACCAACCTGGAACACCGAGGTCACTGGTTCAAAACCTTAAGCTTGCCTGGTCAAGGCACATATGGGAGTTGATGCTTCCTGCTCCTCCCCCTTTCTCTTTCTCTTTCTCTGTCTCTGTCTCTGTCTCTCTCTCTCTCCCCTCTGTTAAATGAATAAATAAAGTCTTAATAAAAAATTAAAATAAAAAAAACCGATTTCTTTGTTTGTTTGATTTTGTAGAATAATTTTCCTGTGACTAAATAGGGACACTTTATAGCGATCCTGATAACTCAGACATTGATTTGAATATGATTGAATTTCTCAGACCATTTTTGCATGAACAGTAAGCCTATTCTTCTCCATATTTCACTTGTGTAAACAGGTCCCTCAAGTAGGCTTTGAAGTAGGTAAGAGCTATGTTATAAATTTATAAAGCTATAAGTAAATTTTAATGCAACATTTTCTAGATCTTAATTGCCAGAATATAAAAAATAACCATCATTTCTTTCTGGTAAGTTATAAAAATTTCTATCAACTTCTACTCTTGTGTAAACTTAAGATACCTTTTCATAAACTAAGCTATAAAGTCTGAGTAAGATGATCACCCATTCTTAGCTTTATCTACTGTTGTCCTCTCAGGGTCTCATAGTGTTTTCCACATTTTAGCAATTGAAAAAAATGTTAAATTGTTAGGATTTTAGTAAAATTAAGTACATCTATTTTGATTTATACATATGCATAAATTCAAGATTTTGATTTTAAACAATGAGGAAAAGTACTGATGTAGTTATATAAATTCATATATTCAATTATCCATGCAAAGATAAAAATCTATTTACCAAGACAGAATCCTACTGTAAGAAAATATTATGTTTAATTAATATTTTTACTGTCTACATTTTCACTGGAAAAACACTATTGATCATATTAACACTATTTATAGCAAAACATTACTCATCTCATTTGATGAGACTATAGTTGTTTGACAGTCTCCTGAATGTCATCTGATCATGATCATCATCACTAAAATTTAACAGATATTGCCATCTATGTTTTAAGAACATACAGCTCTCACTTACACATTCTTTATAACTTTAGCAGATATATAAAAGAGAAGACAGTGTCTGAGGTGTCTGTGGCAAAAAAGCAATTATTTTAAGAATGGATCATTTCTGAGATGGATCATTTGCGTTTTCTCCAAAACAATACATTCTTGTTTAAGTTTAGAAAAAAGTTATTTGGGCTTCTCCTTCTTTATAAACTGTTCTCCTATGAAAAAGTAATAACAAAAATGTTTCCTAAATTTATTGGAGCAGAAATCATGGACAAATTCAGAATTCATGAATTCTTTTCTAAATATTATCCAGAGATATAACAATGTTCATTTTAGGGAAAAACATTAAGATTTTAGCATCGATTTATATTTTTCAACCTATTATTTTGTGTCTGTTGGTAACCCAGAATAAAAAAACTTATATTAATAATACCCCCAAAAGAAAAAAGTCTTTTTTAAAATCTTCATTTATGTATAATTGACAAAATATTTAAAGAACACCTTATGATGATTTGTATCTTGTGTACATTGTGAAAGAATTTCTCCCATCTAGTTAATTAACATATCCATTGCTTTAAATTTTAATTCTTTTGGTGAGGACATTTTTCTAATCTTAACAAATTTCAGTTATAATCATCATATTATACATTAGTTCCTTATACCTTATTTTATAGCTGATAATTTGTATTACTCACATTTAATACACATGCTTTCTACAGCATTGAAGTAGAGAGTTATTAGGCCTGGAATAATTTCAATAGGTTAGTAAGTCTTAAAAATTTAACTATTCTAAATTGCTCCGATTTGCTTTAATATGCTCTATTCTTTGTTAGGATCCGTGTACCCATGACAATGTTTTATGTGCTATGTTTTTGAACATAAAGAAGAAGGACAAAAACCCTATTATATGAAGACACAATAACTGGTTACTAATAATACCATGAACCAAGAATAAGCAAACATTATTTTTTAAGTCCAGATAAAAATAGTTTAGGGTTTTGAGCCATATTTTCTTTGTTGCAGCTATTCAACTCTACAACTATAGTGTAAAAACAATCATAGACTATACACAAAGAAATTAATGTGGTTGTGTTCAAATAAAACTGTATTTATGAACACCAAAATTTGAATTTCATGTGACTTTTATATGAGGAACAAATATCGGTCTCCTTTTGATTTATTTTTCAACTACTTAAAAATGAAATAACTGTTCTTAGCTTGCCAGATATACATAAGACTGAATTTGATTTCCAAACTTTAGTTTGTTGACAATGTACATATATGTTATAGAGATATAAAAAGTTTATGTAATTTGAAACACACATAAAATTATATTATAAATTACAAAACATTATTGAGTTATTCAGAAATGAAATCTTGGAAAACATGAGACAATTTAACACTTAAAGTAAATGTTAGGAGTAGAGGACAAGGTATTTGAAAAGCAATAGATACAGAAACAAGGTCTTATTTTAAGGTTTAAAGGCAGAAATGAATGAAGTGAGTCTTGGTTATTTAGAACTTATTACTGACTTAGATTTCTTCAGTGCTTACCAATGACTTCCCAATTGTTATTCTACAAAATTCTAATTTTTATTAGCTTATGCTGAGTGATATAAAGCTTATTTTAATAACTTAATATTAAATAAAAGTAAAATGCTTCCAATGTATGATATAAATATACTCAGTAGTCTAAAATACCTAACTTTAATATTCATATCAACCATAGACATTTTATTTTATTGATAGAAATCATTGCAGAAAGTTCTCTGTCTTCTCCATGATTTGATAACATCAATCATTTTTTGTTTTCTGTTTTTGCCTCTCAAATAAAAAGAAAAATCTATTAAATGAAAATGCAAGTAACTGGTATGAAACTTGTACCTCTTCTGATGTGAAACTCTAAGGCAAACAGTTCCCACTTGCCACTGGCTTAAACATACTACAATTCTATTATAATATCTAAAATGAGAACAATTTAGAGACAGAAATCCCTCCTATATATCATTTAGCCTGTGTAAAAGCTATGTCTTTAAGTGTCTGAATCAAAACAATTTTATTGAAAGAAAAACATAGTAGTTGTATGGCACTGATAAAATTAATCAGCTAATTCATTTTTTTATCTTTTCAGAAACTGATTACAGTATTGTGTGAGCAAATCAAATCATGGATCTCCTCAAGTTCCAGCATTTAAGTATGTACATTATGGGTAGTCATGAAAAAATATTTTTATCCTCAAGCAGGTCAAATTTTTTTTTTTAATTTTTCCATTGACTTGAGTGACAGAAAGAGAGGGGAGGGGAGAAAGAAAGAGAGGTGAAGGAATAGAGAGAGGGAGGCATATCGACTTGTTCCAGTGGTGTACTTATTATTTCTCCTCTATGCCCTGATTGGAGATCAGACCAAACCTCATCACTGAGACTATGCTTTATTTACTTTGCCACCCAGCCAGGGCCTCAGTTTTCTAGATGCAGTATGTAAAAATTATTTTCTCAGAGCTTAATAGCAACTCTAGCTTTGATGTTCTAAAAATGGGTTTGGTAAAATCAGACATGAACAAATGTTTCCAGTACGACATATATTGAAAGCAAAAAGATAGCAAATCACTTATATTTTGAACAGCATTATTAAAGAGTAATAATAGACAAAATTCATTCCCTCAAAGCACATATAATTTAGCTCAAGTCTGTGCACAGGCTTCAGACCCATGCAACCTCATTCAAATTTCACACTCTTTACCACTCTGTAAAATATTTATTAATCCAGAGGTAAGTTATACCAAATAGTTTACCCATTGTAAGTTTTCCTACTGAAACATTGGAATAGCAGGCATTGTGAAAATTAGCTACAAGGAGTACTATATCTAACTAATTTCTATTTTATTTCAATTTTAAATTTTATTTAAAAATGCACATGGAGGTTCCCTGAGGTAGAGATATTTAAAAGTTGAAATAAAATGGTAAGACTGTGAAAGTTGAAGAATAGTGACTCTATATAATTATGACAAATGATTGAAAACTATTCTGGGATTATTTTTCACATGTTCTAGACTTCTGGCTATGGCTCCAGGGAGTTGCTGATGTTTTGCTGAGTCCTATATTTTTTCATATTCAGTACTGCAAGGTTTCTTTCTGTCTTTTCTTCTTAGTTCTCCCAGTATGTTAGGTACTAGATTAAAAAAAAAAAACTAATAGAATTATTATATTTTTTTATACAATGCTATTTTTTTATGAAAACATTATGTAAAATTGTATATATAATATAAAACTTAGTGCATATTGGAGTGACTAGATTGTTCATCTACAGTGCCACTTTAAGTACACTTCAGAAACTTTTTAACAGCCAAGCATCTTCGGAAAATGCTCCAAATGCAGAGTTTTTGTTAAGTACTCTGAAGAGACCTTTCTGATGTGTCTAATTGAGTGCCGAGTGGGCACGAATCGATCTAATTGTTATAGCATTTAGTGCATTGTTGATGCTCCAAGCATCTTTAAATGATGACAATAGTAAGAGTGTCCTCTGGCCTCCCAATAAAAGGCTATTTTCTCTCTGCTGGTGCCTCACAGGACCCAGTCACAGTGTCCAAATTGGTTGGATGTTGGCTCTTCGTTTCCATGCTTTAGAATCATTCTTTCATTCTAATTATTGATATTTGGCTTTTTTTTTTTCTCTCAGGAGATATGGGAATTGGCTTGTCTGTCTGTCATTATTAACCTGTGAAAAATACCTCACAGCTCATCCAAAAGTTCTTAATTTTTATTATTTTGGTCACAATATTTACAGTTTAAAAATGTAAGTTTTCATTTTCTCAAAGGGGAAGAAAAGTTACCAAATGAAACATGGAGTCTTTATACATCCTCAGTGTCTTGAGATGTTACTGAATTCCTATGTCCAGAGTTATAAATCATAGAGATATTTATCTTTTCATTCCAATGGGTCAGCAGAAAGCTGAGGAGAGTTTATACAGTATTGCAAATTCCCAATAGTCTCAACGTAATAAACCTTTGTCCGCTAAAATCTCTATTGCTTTCTTCCACAAGTTAAAATGGTTGTAGTTATAACTATTCAGATGTAGCTATGGCACAGGTTATTTTATTACTTAAGGATACTATAATAGCTAGTATTCCTGAAAATAACATTCTTTTATTTTAAATTTTCAGGTGACATTGTTTAATAAAATTATGCATATTTCAAGTGCACAACTCACTAAAAGATTTTCCGCATACTGTGTTGTGATCCCAAAGTAATGTCTCTTTCCACTTCCATCTATACCCTCTTAGCCCTCTTCTACCTCCCCCTCCCACCTCTTCCTCTGATATCCCCATACTGTTTTCTGTGTTTATGTTTTATATATGTATATTTTTGTTGTTATTTTTTGTTTAATTTCTACACCCTTTTCACCCAGTCCCTCCAAACCCAGTTCCCTCTGACAGCTATCAGACTCTTCTATGTATCTATATTTCTGTTTCTATTTTGTTTGTTAAATTATTTTGTTCATTAGATTCCACATAAACAAGAGACTATATAGTATTTATTTTTTTCTGACTGGATTATTTCATTTAACGTAATAGTCTCCAGGCCCATCCCTGATGTTGCAAGAGGTATGATTTCCTTCTTTTTTATGGCTGAGTATTATTTCATTGTATAAAATGCCACAGCTTTTTAATCCACTCCTCTACTGATGGGCACCTGGGCTGTTTCCAGATCTTGGCTATTGTAAATAATGGTGGAATGAACATAGAGATCCATATATTCTTTTGAATTAGTGTTTTAGGTTTCTTCAGACAAATTTTCAAAAGTATAATTTCTGGGTCAAAGACAGTTCTATTTTGAATTTTTTACGGAAAATTCATACTGTTTGTACAGTGGCTGCCCCAGGCTCCATTCCACCAACAGTGCACATGGTCCCTTTCTCTCCACATCCTTGCCAGCCAGAACTTGGTGTTTGTTGATTTATTAATCATAGTCATTCTAACAGACATGAAGTGATATCTCATTGTGATTTTAATTTGCATCTCTATAATTACTAGTGACATTGAACATCTTTTTATATGTCTGTTGTTTTTTTGGAGAAGTGCCTATTTGCCCATTTTTATTTATTTTTATTTAAATTTAAGATATTACTTACTGACTTTATAGAAAGAAGAGAGAGAAAGAGAAAAGGAGAGGGTAGAAGAATGGGAAGCATCAACTCATAGTAGTTGCTTCTTGTATGTGCCTTGACTGGGCAAGCCCAGGGTTTTGTATCAGATTTGCCAATTTTTTTTATTCTTGTTGTTAAGTTGTGTAAATTCATTATATATTTGGGAAATTAGTCATTGGTGAGTATGTTCTCCTAATCAGTGGGTTGTCTTTTTATTTTGTTGAGTGGGTTGCCTTTTTTTTTTTTTTTTTTTGCTGTGTAAAAACATTTTAGTTTGATATAGTCCCATTTGTTTTTTTTTCTTCGTTTCCCTTGCCGAAGGAGACATATCAACAATCTCATTCTTATTTCTGAATTAAAGTATTTTATTTTTCATTATATATTTGACATATGTCTTTTAGAAAATATAATAACATTATATATGCATTAATATTATAAGTAACACATTTATACCCCCCACATTCAAAAGTCTGATAATAAGCTAAAAGTCTTCTAATGTAAATTTCCATACTGATGTCATACAATTTAAGCTTCTAATCATATCGAGACAAAAATTACACCCTGAACTCAATGTTTTGGTCTCTAATAATTTTAGCCTGTACTGTATATGGATTAAGAAAAATAAGTCATTTTGTGTAGATGTTTGAATGTTCTCATATTATTCCAAGCATTTTTAGATTAGTTGTTATTTAGTTCAGTCCCAAGAATTACAAATATAAATTCAATTCAGTGACCTCTTTTTTAAGTAGTAAGAAATATTAATATGCAGTATGCATTTAGTGAAACGACACTGTTATTATTGGCAGGGATTAAAACTTCAAACCCCAATATAAGACTCTGGTGGCATAGAATGAAGAAAGTAAAAAAAAAAACAAAACCTAAATTAAATTTATTGTAATAAAAATAACTAATCTTAAATGAGTAATATGCTTCAGACATTGAATTTAGGTATTTCTAATTTTATTTCATCTTCACAGCAAGTGTTTCTGTTACTGTTTTACAGATAAATAAACTAAGCATACTGAGATTTGCTGAATTTTACCAGGTCATTTTGCTCATAGATAAAAATTGCAATATTCTGTTCCAGTAGTCAGAGTCAATAGTACATGCAGAAAATATACAGAAATGGTTAATGGAATTCCAAAGCTAAACTGGCTTAGCATTTTTCTTTGATTATTTTGCAACAAGTTCATACTAGTGTTGGAGTCCTCTGCATCCTAACTCATTGCTGGAAAAATAAGTCCCAGGTACTCACCAAAGGTTACAGCAAGATGAAAGGCATTTATTCTAATAAAGAATACGTGGTTGTCATTCTTCTATTACTCTTTTACCAAGTCCTAGTGTCTAAATAGTGTCTTTGAATCTTTTTCTTTGTTCTTTTATGAGAATATAGAGTTGGAAAAGGAGAATGTTATATGGGGCAGGGAGAGAAAATGATGGGTGCCTTAAGCTATTCCAAATGACCAATAAATATTACAGATGTAATATATTAATTGATTATATAAATAAATATTTATTAAATTTTAACTATAAATTAAAATCTGGAGTAGATATTATGACAGATAAAGAAGAAATATATAAGTAAAATAACTGAGCAAAAGTATAACCAATTATGCTATACAATGGTACTCAACATATCAACTTTATCACACATTTTATAGAGATACAGTATTGTAAAAAAAGCATACAAGTAAGAAAATTTAAATTCTAGTTCCTCAAAACATCAAAAACCTGTGTAAGCTATTTTTTATTAGTCTTATTATTGTTTTCATATTATGTAAACTATGCATTTGATCATGGGGAAAAGGTATGATCCATCTATTGTAATTGACAATAAAACATCTTATAGAATTGCTCCACATCAATTTAGACAATATTTCCATTGAACAAGTGTTGAAAACTAAATCAGAGCTATCTGATATATTTATATGATTATAGAGATTTTTTGGCTCTCTCCACAGGCATAATGCATGGCCATCTTCCCTCCAAAATTTTGTTTGAATAACTAAGAAAAATAAAAAGTGGGGCTTAGGAGAATCTTGTTCAAAAAGTTATTACATTTTTTAATGTCAGTGAACCAATATTAAGCCCGAGTGCAAAGAAGAAAATTAGAAGTGGTCAGAGGAACATCATAGATCAAAAATAAAAATAGGTGAGTCAGTCTTGACTCTAATAAAACCTGCAATCTAATTTGGGAAATAGAAAAGCACAAGTATAAACGACATAGTTTTTTCTTATTTTTAAAGAAATAAAATTTACACTATTGTTTTTATTTTAATCTCTGCCCTTAAGCTGCCTGAGAAATAGGGCTGAAAGTAATTTTCTGATATGCAATATTATTTTAATATTTTACTAGAAAAAAGTAAGTTCACAAACCACTATTCAGAGGGTGACTGTTATAGTACCTAGATATACTATCTCTCCCAAAACAAATTTGTCAAAAGCTTATCAGTATTTGAAGTTGAATAAGATTTGAGAGGCAGTAGGAAATAGCAGATAAAAAATGTTAGACTTAAGAAATCTCATTGCCTGAAAAGCTTAGCTCTCTCCCACACATATGTGAGAAGAGACTCAAGTTTTACTTCCATGATAGGATCTTAGGAAAGTATAGTTTCTGTAAAGTTTTTTATTGGTGAGACATAGTAAAGTGTCTTCTTAGAACACTTAATAGAAGTGAAGAACCCAGAAATTAATTTGAGGTCTCAAATTAAAGAAAGAAAGCTTCAACAGCAGTACAGCACTCAGAGACTGAGCAAGAAGCACTGAAATTTATTAAAGGGGTTAAATGTATTACGTAGTCAAACTCTCCCATTGAAACATCAGGCATTTTTTCCTAATATCAGTACACATTACAAGGGCATTGAAAGTGTGGAGACATGAGAGAATAAGGTTGTGTTCTTCATATTTGAATTCACAGTGAAGGAATTCAACAAAACATGTACAGTATTCATCACGTGACATTTTGAATGTGAAACCCAAAACTAATCCAACATTGTTTTTTAATGACATCACCTTTTAGGGGTTAACAATATATGACAATCTTAACCTTCAGAAATTATGTAGCTTGACCAGGCGGTGGCACAGTGGATAGAGCATTAGACTGGGATGCGGAAGACCTAGGTTCGAGACCCTAAGGTCGCCAGCCTGAGTGAGAGCCCATCTGGCTTGAGCAAAAGCTTGCCAGCTTGGACCCAAGGTAAGGTTGGCTCTAACGAGGGGTTGCTCGGTCTGCTGAAGGCCCGCGGTCAAGGCACATGTGAGAAAGCACTCAATGAACAACTAAGGTGTTGCGACGGCAATGAAAAACTAATGATTGATGCTTCTCACCTTTCTTTGTTCCTGTCTGTCCCTATTTATACCTCTCTCTGACTCTCTTTGTCCCTGTAAAAAAAAAAAAAAAAGAAAGAAAGAAATTATGTCAAAACATTCCATATCAAATACTGAGTATTTGACACACAAATAAGTGGAAAGTTATCTCAGGTTCATGGAGTTAGAATTAATATTTTTAGAATACCTGTACTACTGAAAGCCATTTATATCTTCAACTCAATTAATATTATAATACTAATGACATTTTTTTTTAAAGAAATAGAGAAAACAACCCTGAAGTTTGTATAAAACCAACAAAGATCCTAAATAGCAAAGCAATCTTGCGAAGGAACAAAACTGGAGGCATCCCAATTCAAACTGTATTTTAAAGTTATAATAATCAAAACAACATGGTACTGGCATAAACATATACACATTGACCAGTGGAATGGAGTCAAGAGCCCAGGAATAAACCCCATAAATCCAGTCAACTAATATTTGACAAGAGAGAAAATAATATAAAATGGGGGAAAAGATAAGGCTCTTTAATAAAGTGTTGAAAAACCTGGATATTCCATTCCATGCAAAAGAATAAAGTTAGACATTTATACTACTCACAAAAATTAATGCAAAATGAACTAAAGACTTAAATACGAAGCCATAAAACTGCTAGAAGAAAACTTTTGGAAAAAATTCCTTAACAATTTTTTTAATATAACACCAAAAAGTTCAAGGAATAAGAGCAATAATTAATAAGTGAGACCATTTCAAATTTAAAAGCTTCAGCATAGCAAAGAAATAATCAACACAATAACAGGCAACCCAGAGAATAGAAGAAATGAATAATAATAGATTACTACCCAAAATATATAAGGAACACAATTCAGTAGCAAAACAAATAATTTGATGTTTAAAAAAAATGGGCAAAAGTCCTGAACATGTATTTTTTCCAAAGAAGATAAACAAATAACCAACAGGTGTATGAAAAGGTATTCAACATCACTAATTATCAGGGAAATACAAATCAAAACCACAATGAGATATCAACTTACATCTGCTAGAATGGCTGTTAAAAAAAAGAGAGAGAGAGAGAGAGAGAGAAATTGCTAGTTACAATGTCGAGAAAAAGGAGCCCTTCTTTATTGTTTCCGGGAGTATAAATTGGTACATCCAATTTGGAAAATAGTATAGAAATGTCTTAAAATTTTAAGTATAAAATTACCATATGATCCCACTGTCCCACTTCTGAGTTTATAGACAAAAGAACTGAAATTACTATCTTGAAGAGATAACTGTACTTCATGGGCTTTTATATGTAAAACCTAGGGTAAAAAACACCCCCCAAACTAAGAAAAACTCATGGAAACAGAGACTATACTGATGTTAGGTCAGGTGGAGGAGTTGGGGAGATGGGTGAAGGTTTCTGAGGGTACAGACTTGCAGTTGTGAAATAAAGAAGTTCTGGGGAGGCACTGTTCAGTATGGTGACTATAGTTAGAATTCTGTATTGTATACTTAAAAGTTATTTAAGAGAATATTAAAATTTCTCACCACAAGAAAGGAAAAAGGTAACCACTAGGTGAGGTGATAAATGTGTTAACTAACCTTATTGTGGTGATTATTTCACAATCTGTACATATATTAAATTATCACATTGTATACTTTAAACTTACATAATGTTATATCATAATGGCATCTCAGTGAAGGTTGGAAAAATAACTTCATGTTATGAAATGTGCATATACTTTTTAGGTGTAATTATTTCATGAAAATTCATTCATGATATTAATTTGCTATATAAGAAAAATAATGATGATTATATATAAATGGTTAGTGGTGATTTGGTCTAAATGACTTGAAGCAGAGAAGGACACTTGAGAGCTACTTCTGATGAAAATGGCCTTTCATGAAAAGTATATTTTTGAAGTTCTGCAAAATGTATTACCAGAAAAATGACAAAAAAAAAAGTTATCTAGCTATTTCTAAATGTTATGACAGGGAATAGCTCTCAGTGTATATAATGTCACCTTTTTAGGTTCCCACAATACCAGTATTTAGGCTGTCTGTTTAACAATTTGCCTGAACATACAAAGTAAAGGGGCATGTTTCTCCCCATGTAAAAAAGTTACTTTTTTTCTTTTTGTTGTTTTTAACAGCTGTACAGATAATGAATAATGATTCATTATTGTAAAACTTTCAGAATAAACGGGAATTCTAGAGTCTAAGACGTCATAATCATCATCATATTATTTTGCTAAGGCTGTCACACAGAGGTGAATAAAGGTTGGTTGAGGCCCTGGGTGCAGAAGAAAATATTGGGCCCCTTACATTAGAAAAAAGTGTAAAGTTAGAGTTTTGCAGGGCCCTTCAGAAGTTGAGGCCCAGGGCACATGCCCAGTATGCCTGCCATTAAATCCACCTCTGTTCCACAACAAAATACTATAAACTAGGGACTTAAACAACATAAATGCATGTTTTCTAAATATTCAGGAGGCTGGATGTCCAAGATCTAGATGATAGCAGGGAAGTCTTCTAGTGTAGGCTTCTAGAGCATTGACTTGTAGGTGACTGTCCTTTTTTGTGTCTATATCCTAATCTTTTCCTTTTATAAAGGCAACAGTCATACTGAATTAAGGACCTCCTTAGTAGTCTCATTTTAACCTATTAACTGCTTTGAAGACTGCATCTCTGAAAACAGTCACATTCTGAGATACTAAGGGTTAGATTTCCAACATATGCATTTTGGAGGGAACACAGAAGTGAGCACATATCAGTTCTGCATCTCCATTAGATAATCACTCCCAAGTTTGATTTTAAACCTGGCTGTCCTTTCCCAAAGGAAGAGTGCACGGGCACTATAAAACCTATTCTCTAAGCCAAATGTGGGCGTGTGTGCACGCGCGCGCACACACACACACACACATACAATGTATATATATATTTGCATTAATGTTTCAGTGAGCATTGAGAAAATTGGTCATAATTGTTAATATTTGTTCATTTTAAACGGTTCATTTTGGTTTTAACGATATAGATTTTTAATAAGAGAATATGAACACTATGATTTGGTATACATAGAGTTATTTACTATTTGTTTAATACACATATAAGCAAGTTTGCTAATTGTTGACCATGTATTTTCTATTCTTAATTTTTTAAGTGTTTTTGATTAGTTAGGCTTAAAAAATGATGTGTTGTCTGACGAAGTGGTGGCACAGTAGACAGAGTGTCAGACTGTGATGCAGAGGACCCAGGTTCGAAACCTCGAGGTCGCCAGCTTGAGCACGGGCTCATCTAGTTTGAGTAAGGTTCACCAGCTTGAGCCCAAGGTTGCTGGCTTGAGCAAGGGATCACTCGATCAAGGCACATATGAGAAAGCAATCAATAAACAATGCTGAAGTAAAGAATTGATGCTTTTCATCTCTCTCCCTTCCTGTCTGTCTGTCCCTATCTGTCCCTCTCTCTGTCTCTGTCACACACACACACACACACACACACACACGATGTGTACTATTATGAATTGTTTGCTATACTTCATATATTTATATTTTTTCAAAAATATTTTGAAATTCTGTGGCATCTTTTCTTTTTAAATGCACATATACTATTTTTTTCACTTTTTATTAAATTAATTAGGGTGACATTGGTATAATATTATATGGGTTTCAAGTGTACAGTTCTATGAAACATCATCTGTATCTTGCACAGTGTGTTTACCACCCATAGTAAAATCTTCTGTCACCATATATTTGACCCCATTTACCCTTTACTACCCCACCCCCCTCTGGTAATTACCATACTGTTGTTAGTGTCTATAAGTTTTTCTTTGTTCTATTTGTTCATTTATTGCTTTAAGTTTTATTCCGCATATATGTGAATCATATGATTCCTGACTTTTCTTGTGTGACTTATTTTGCTTAGCATAGTATTCTATTATTTTTATTTTTATTATTATTATTATTATACAGAGACAGAGAGTCAGAGAAAGGGATAGATAGGGACAGACAGACAGGAACGAAGAGAGATGAGAAGCATCAGTCATCACTTTTTCATTGCGACACCTTAGGTGTTCATTGATTGCTTTCTCACATGTGCCTTGACCACGGGCCTTCAGCAGACCAAGCAACCCCTTTCTGGAGC
This sequence comes from Rhynchonycteris naso, assembly GCA_037038555.1. NCBI lineage: Eukaryota > Metazoa > Chordata > Mammalia > Chiroptera > Emballonuridae > Rhynchonycteris > Rhynchonycteris naso. Next base: position 294,942,292 of record CM072996.1, on the reverse strand, counting down.
CAGTGACCTTGGGTTCAAGCTGATGAGCTTTTTCTCAAACCAGATGAGCCTGTGCTCAAGCTGGCGACCTTGGGGTCTCGAACCTAGGTCCTTCCGCATCCCAGTCTGAAGCTCTATCCACTGTGCCACCACCTGGTCAGCATAGTATTCTTAATAGCTAATCATGCTGTAGCAAATAGCGATATTTTGGCAGTATTTTGTCTTCTCTTAATGGCTGGGCAGTATTACATTGTGTAAATGTAACACATCTCTTTCCAATAATCTAGTGTATTCTTTTAATTCAGTAAGAATTTTTTTCATGATATTATTTTACTGCTTTCTGGTTTCTGTTGTTTTTAAAGAAACAGTTATATATGTTCCTATTTCTCTGAATTTAATGTCATCTTTTTATATTTTATTTTAAAAGTTTCTCTTTATCTCACATTTTCTCCATTTGACTCTACTCTAACATGCTTGAAAGGTGTTTATGTGTACCTGTGTGTGTATATCTATCTGTTTCTTTTTATAATAAGTATTTGAAGGTTTATTGTGATTTTGTTGTTTTTGCTTAGAAAACTTACATCAGTTATATATAATTTTCATCAATTATTTTTTGCAAATTTTTTACCCCTTCCCTCCGTACTTTTATTACAATTATGCAAATTTTATAGTTTGATGTTATTTTATGTCTCTATTTTTTTACTCTTTTACTTTTTCCTCTGTTTTAGTTTGTATTATTTCTATTGGTCTGTCATTACATTTACTAATATTTTATTCTGTAGTGTTTAGTTAATTGTTAAACTCAAAAAAGATAACCTTTTTTTTCTTTTCAAAAAGTAAATTCTAGCAGTTTATAAACTGAAATTCTATAACTTTATTTTTATAGTTGTTTATTACTATGCTGAAATCCCCCATCATTTTGCCATATTTTGCTCTAAATTTTTAAATATGTGTAGAATAATTATTTTAAAATTTATATCTGGTAATTCTACCATCTATGTTACTTGTTCATTTGCTTCTAAAGGCTACCTTTATTCTTTTTTAAAAAATATTTATTTTTTTTTACAAAGGGAGAGAGAGAACTATTTATCTACTTATTGTTTAACATACTTATGCATTCATTGGTTGATTCTTGTGTATGTACTGACTGAGGATCAAACCTCCAACATTGGCATGTTGGGATAACACTCTATCTAACTGAGCTACCCAGACTTGGCCTAAATTTATTCTCTTGACTATGTATTATATTTTACTGCTTTTTTCACATATCTAATAAATTATGATTAATGAACATTTAAAAATGCTTTGAGTAACATTAAATTAGGTTAACTATATTATATTATTTTTTTTGTAATGTGTTTTTCTGCTTTGGAATGAAATTAATGTACTTCATTTTTCTCAAGTCTTGATCTTGGCTTCATGGATGGCTCCAAGTTTTGCCATTATTCCTACACAGTACCGTAATTCTAGGTATAATTCATACCACACGTATAAGACCTATCTAAATTGTCAAATTAAAAACAAACAAACAAGTAGCACTTTCACTGAGAGCTTTCTCTCTTCCTGGCTAAACCTCATATCTCAGCTTGTGTAATCTCTAAAATTTCTGTTCCTTTAGAAGGCCCAAGCAGCTGTTTTCTGGATTTCCTGGATTCTTGCCCTCCTTGTTCCAAGCTTAGGATTTAGCCAATATCTGAAGAAAACTTCTGTGTAACATAAAAACCCAAGTTTTCCTAGACTTCTATATTAATTTTAGCTATTTTGCTGCAGAGATAGAGTTAAGCTTATAGTCAATGTTATTTACATTTTATATAAAATTAAATTTTATTTGTAAAAGATGTTAGAAGAATATCATGTTTGCAATAAGATAAAAAAAATTTAGAATTCCAGGCAAACATAAAATAGAAAATATTTCAGAACATATTAGAGGTAAAGAGGAATTATAAAAATGTAAATGTGTACACATTCATTGATGTTCAAAAGAAAAAATTACTAAAGATTTGCATTATTAACATTTTATTTCAGAAACACAGTTTAATCAAAAGCTTTAATTTTAATATTGAAAGAAATATTTTCTTTGATTTTGACTTTCTATTTAATGTGTTATAAGAGTAAATTAATTTTTTTTCTTTTTTTGCAAGACAGATAGGGACAGATAGCAAGGGAGAGAGATGAGAAGCATTGACTTATAGTTGCGGCACTTTAGTTGTTCATTGATTGCTTCTCATATGTGCCTTGACCAGGGGGCTCCAGCTAAGCCAGTGACCCTTTGCTCAAGCCAGCAACCTTGGGCTTCAAACTAGCAACAGTTGGGTTCAAGCCAGTGACCACGAGGTCATGTCAGTGATCCCATTCTCAAGTTGGTGAGCCCACACTCAATCCAGCAACCTTGGGGTTTCAAAGCTGGGTCCTCAGCATCCCTGGCCAATGCTCTGTCCACTGCCACCACCTGGTCAGGCAACAGCACATTAATTTGACCTAAAAGAGTTTTCTCTCTCTACTAATGACAAACTCTTAGCTAAGATTTCTTATCTCATGAAAATATGTGTAATAAAAATGGGGTCATTGGTATGAAAGAGTTCTTGAAAGTGCCCTTGATAATGTGCTGAATAAATTAAAACTCTAAATAGAAAGCTTAGATTTATATCTCGCTGTTAGAAAGATATATATCAACATTTTCTACAGTTTAAGTATACTAAGTAAAATTTGCTATACAGACTTTTGCTTTTTTCTCCCTTATTAGAATGGGAATGCTCACTGAGAAAAATGGAACAGAATAAGGGGTAGAAGTGTGTCATGAGGTATATTACATATTGAAATTTGTCTTTTGTTGTTCAAATTATCTTACATTCCTTATATGCAGAAGACATGTACATTCTATTGAAAATAATAAAGAAATAAAAAGCATTACATAAACACTTTATAAATTATATAAGTTTAATTTATTTTTGTGCCATCATTTTACTATTTTGTATTATCTGCTTACATTTGAAAAAGTTTTATTCCATTAATTTGGGAAGCATTTCTAATTTCCAAAATGAGTTAATGCTAAAGCATTTTCACAGTTTATAGTATAATGTAAAACCAAACGTTTTCACTTCAAAATCTTATAATTTAGTATAATTTAGTGGTGTCCCAAAGCATTGTCTAAACCTTAATAAAGAATAAGTCTTTATGACTCGTTACAACTGAATGCTTCTAAGCAGGCAAAATGAGGAATCATTTTATGCACTGGTGGAAGCATACTTTTAAGCTGCAGTTTTGTTTAATTCCTGTCACCTTATTCATGACAGCTATAACAAATAAAGAAACTGAGGATAAATTCATAGGGATAATTAAGCAGTGTTGATCTTAGGACAGTTGTCTTTTCAATGAAACACTGATTGCATTGTTCATAACAAAACTATCTCTGCATGACAGAACTAATTAGTGACCATCTGAACTTACTTAGCCAAATGAAAAAAACAATTAAAAACACCATCATCACTGGATCTACCATTGAACAGCTGGTTATATTGATAAGCAATCCAGCAAGTTAAAACTACTTCAGAACACAATGGAACATAATCTGCTTTGTGAGTAGTAATTAGAGAGCAATGAAAGAATATGAGATTACTGGTGAGAAACTGTAATTGTGATGCAAACAACCTTTAAAATACGTTTTTACTCCTGAATTGGCATAAGAATAATAGGTAAAAATTTTCATATTCTTTGAAACATTTTATTTTGCCATGGGATTTACAGATTATATTATAGGTTTGATTAACAATCAACATCTCTCTAAGACAGGATAAATTTGTATGGCATAGCATTTTGATTTACCACAACAGGAGAAGATGGCCATCACACAGAATCATTGTGACACTTGAAATATTGGAAAAGAAGTTATACATCATTGTGCTACATCAGCATGCAAGGGCCTGGTATTACTCTCTGCCTTACTACATACAGTAAAGTTCCCTATCAAGGGAGGCATTCTTAATTTAACCACTTTATTTTTATAGAATTATTTAATTTACAGATTATATATAGCACATTCTTTTGATATTCCATCTCATAAAGTTAAATATAAAGTTAAAAAGAAATAAAAACATGATCCCAATCAAAAGGCTAGTAGTAAGTGTTGCAGCTGATCTTCTAAAGCAGGAATTTTCAACTGGTGTTTGGCAAGCAGGCACTCCGGTGCGCTGCAAGAATTCTTTTTTATTTTTTTGTTTTTATTGATTTTAATTCATTGTGTTTACATAGATTCAAATGTCCCACCCCCACCCCACCCCCCACACATGTGGTCCCCTCAACCCCCACTCTTGCTCCCTCCCCTCAAAGCCCTTCCCCTTTCCCTCCAGGATTTGCTGTCCTGTTCTCTATAATTCTGTGTTATGTATATGTAATTCCACTCATCTCTTTCCCTTCTCTGATCCCATCCTCTCATCCCCTTTCCCTCTGACCACTTTCCCTCTGGTCTCTTTGATCTAGCCTCTGCCTCTATTCTATTCCTCAGTTCACTTAAAACATTCACTACCTAACCAGTCAGGGGCACTGACCTCTTTTCCTTAGATTGTCTAATTAAAAAGTGACAACAACCAAAACAAAAATAAACATCTGGTGTGAATGATTCAAAATCATACCTATTTTTTTATGTGCCACAAAATTTTAGTAATTAGTTTATGTGTGCCATGATATGAAAAAGGTTTAGAATGGCTGTTTTAATGCTACTTCTCTTAAAGATTTAAGCAGAACATTTGCCTATGTATTCAGTCAAGCAATAAACATTGAATACTTACTAAGTGCTAAGGCTGTAATAGGCAATCAGAATATAGTAGTCAAAGCTACAGAGAACGTTCCTGCCCTTATAGAATGTTCTCTTTATTAGTATAGACCAGGGATTGGCAAACTTTTCTGTGTAAAATATTTATTTCTATAGAAATAAAATTGACTTAGCAGACAATATGGCATCTGTCACAGTTAATCATCTCTGGGTTAGAGAGCAAAACATTCAGGGATGATACACATGTGAATTTATGTCCTGTTCCAATAAAATTTTATTTACAAAAGCAGATGGAGGGCCAGACTGGGTCTGTGTGCCATTATTTCCTCACTGCTACTATATTTATAGTTAATAAAACTATAAATAAATAGTAATGAATTATAAATCAAGCTAGATCATAAGTGTTAGGGAATAAAGTAGAGAAAGGAAACAGAGAGATAGGAATGAGAGAGTTATATTAAATTTTGTGGTGAGAAAAGACTCTATGAAGGTAGCAACTGAGTAAAGACCTGAATAAAGAGAAGAAGCAAGTTCTGTGTATAGCCAAGGTAGGTGGAAGGAAGATCTTGAAAAATCCCTGAGGTCTGACATGGTGGGTGACAGAAAAAATGAGAAGATGAGTGAGTCAGTGATGTGTGCAGGCTGGATCAGGTCAAAGAAGTAATAGGAAAACACATCACATATGGTCATGTGCTCCATAGGGAAGAATTGACTCTGAGTCAAAGTAGGTTTGTTTGTTTGGGTTTTTTTTCTGAGTAGGCTTAAAAAAATAAGAATTGCAATGACTGGTCACTTGAACATTAGATTTACTCTTTAACAAAAAAGTACTGAGACAGTAGAAATACATCAGCAGAATATCTCATCCTTCTGTGACTTCACTACCATTTCTTTGCCAACGACTGCACATTTGTGTGATCATCTGGAATGTGTCAATCAAAGAGGAGAAAATAACAGAATTCAGAAGTTGGTATGCTGATGGTGAAGTGACAAAGACTTATAGTTGACCATTGGCAACTTCACCAATTTTTTCATTAGGTGGGTTTTATAGTTTTAGCTAAATTGTAAGGCCATCACTCAAAAAGGATCATCCTTTGTGGCATAAGTCTGAGAAAGCTCTATCAGTTGCTAACAAGCCAGGAAATGTTTGTGAGATCTACTACACTTTTGGCGGAACTTCAGACAGATTGTCTACATCACTTACTGGCATCATAAGCTGATAAAGAAAACATTGTTTCATATTGCCATGGAACAGGGCATTCAGGGAAGAAACACATATCCATCCTATAATCTGTTTCCGAAGATATTCTCTCAATTGAACATTGGACTAAACACCAGGACCATTTCCTTTACAAACTGAGAGTGTTTATGTCAGCCAGGAAAATTAGATGGAAATGCTAACCTTTTTTAGCTATATGAAGTTGAACTTTATAGATTGTCTTCACCCTCTTACTGTCTAATGATAGTAATTCTCTTTTACTGTATATCCTAAAAAATCACATTTATATTTAATTTTTAGATAGGATTTGAATTTTGTTATAGAAGTTATCATTAAATCATTGTTTTTCTATTAAATCTAAGCTTTCTTTTTTAATTTATTTTTATTTCATTTTAGAGAGGAGACACAGAGTGAGAGAGAAAGAGAAAGAGAGAAAGGGGGGAGGAGCTGGAAGCATCAACTCCCATATGTGCCTTGACTAGACCAGTACAGGGTTTTGAACTGGCGACCTCAGTGTTCCCAGGCCGACGCTTTATCCACTGCGCCACCACAGGTCAGGCTAAGCTTTCTTACCTATACAATTTTACTGTCTTAACCCTGAGTTTTAACATAAGATGCTAAAATTATAAAGTATAATAATGGGCAATATATTTTAACCCTTTAAGTAGTGAGTTTTTTTGTTAACCCTTTGAGGATATACATGAATATTCATACTATGCAAAGGATTAAATATATAATGAACATATAAGGCTTTGACATAGAATTTATTGTGTAAATTATAAATAACAAATAATAGAAATACATTATTCAATCCTAATGTAGTTTTTAATTTCTGAAGAAATTTTAGCTGATGTATATATACATTTGCATTTGGCTTTATGCCTTTTGCTTAAGAGTTTCCTAATTCCTTATTTATTTTAATCATTTTTATAATATTCTTGAATATTATACACCATTAATTCAACCTACTAGAGTATAAATTTAAATCTTAGGAATAAAAAAAATATATAAGGCACAATGTCAGACAGTTAAATTTAGTAGACTATTTTTAAATCTAAAATAAAAATTTTCCTTTTTCCAAAAAACTTAGGTAAATACAGTCATGTGGACTTTTTTTGTCTCTAATAAACTAGTTTTAACTTTTATTAAATAACATTATTTCCTTAGTTTATTTCCTTGCAGATATTAAATGGCATTATACTAGTTTATTCCTTTCACTACTTTGCAATTACGTAACATTTTTATCCTAAAATTTTTACTTGTTTGTGAAAATCTATGTGTGTATATTCAGTGTACGCTCATGCACAGTAACTTCAGATATTAAATGGCATTATACTAGTTTATTCTTTTCACTACTTTGCAATTACGTAACATTTTTTTATCCTTAAAATTTTTACTTGTTTGTGAAAATCTGTGTGTGTATATTCAGTGTACACTCATGCATAGTAACTCCCTTCTATCATGATTTTACTATACTCTCCCAGTGAATGAGAAAAATTTCTATTTTTCCTCCACTATCTCTACCATTGCTTAATATTTTAATATGTTGCCCTGTTTCTCCACCTGCCTACATGTATGCCTATATGCACAGCCACACCTGCAAAGTACTCTAAGGATTAAAAACAGGCAGAGAGAAATTAAAGCAAGCCAACTGTCCAAAAAAACAGAAGTAGTGAGTTGCCTAAAACTTCATGTAAAACTTGTGAAGAAAATGTTTTAGATTTCTTGTTTCTGGTCTAGTATATAATGAATTTAGAAGTCATTACACTTATCTATACAATAACAAAAAAGCTGAAGTAACTTAAAAACATCTTTTTCTGTATTTGTCATAAAAATGAGGTCACAGGGCAAACTTCTGGTTCCTAACTTTGAAAGATAGGTAATTACAGAAAATTCTAACTTATTCAAGTAGACTCTCGTGAGCACAAGCCTCTGTCAAACCCTGTATCAGAGTAGGAAAACTAAAATGGTAACTGACAAATGGCTGGAGATCCAGTATGGAAAGTTTGAGATTTTAAAACTCCAGGGAGGCCCATTCTTCATGGACCCTAATTTTTTGTGATTTTTACCTCCTGGAGCTTTACTAGGGTTTTACAATGAATTGAGGTTGGGGGAATCTATGTTTGGTTCTGAGTAAAAAGAAGGGAAATAGTGACTACTTAAAAAAACACAAACACTTCAGAACATTCTGTACTTTCTTATAGCCTTGTCCCTAAGAATAAGCCAATTCGTCAATGGTTAAGCAACCAAAGTTTTACCAAAGTTTAATTGACCTGGGTGAAGATAAAGACCCAACTCACCTCTTCTAGACTTTTTGTCTCATCCAACTTGTAAAAAAACAACTGAGGAGCATTGTGAAGTTTATAGATGATGGCACAGGCTCACTGAAATACTGAGATCAACTCATATGGCTAAAGAACTCATCCCTCCCCATACCTTACACTACATCAGTAAAGCTCTTGTGTAAAATTGAGAATAAAACTGAAAAAACTGACTTATTTAAGAAGTCTCTAGGGACTCCCAAAGACAACAGAGGGAACAAAATTAAGGGCACATGAAGAAATTTTAGCTTCTGGTACCCACAGCCACAGCAAACAGTAAATATAACATCTCTTCATAAACCATGCAATCATGAAAGACTAGAAAAAGCTACATAGTATTGAAAGAAAAAATAAACTTATCAACCTAAATTTCTGTATCCAGTAAAATTATTTCTTAAGAATGAAGGAGATTTGTTTTGCATTCCTCTAATAGCTAGTGAAATTGAATATCTTTTCATATATCTTATGGCCCATTGAATGTCTTCTTGGAAGAAGTGTCTGCTCATATTCTCATCCAATTTTTTAATTGGATTGTTTGTTTGTTTTTTGTTGAGTTAAGATACCATCTCACATCTGTTAGAATGACTATTATCAACAAGACAAGTAATAACAAGTGTTGGAGAAACAGTGGAGAAAAAAAAAAAAAACACTTATTCACTGCTTCTGGGAATACAATTTGGTACTGCCATTATGGAAAACAATATGTAGGCTTCTAAAAAATTAAAAATAGGGTTATCATGTTACTGCACAACCCTATTTCTGGGTGTCTACCCCCCAAAATTTAAAAGTATTTGTTCACAAAGATATATGTTCACCACTTATGTTCATTGCAACATTATTCATGGTGACCAAGATATAGAAATAACTACTGTCCTTTGAAACAAGATTAGATAAAGACTATGTGATTCAGGTATTAATGAAATGCTTCTCAGACATAAGAAAATATGAAATACTGCCATTTGCAGCAGCATGAATGGATCTTGAGAAGATGATGCTAAGCAAAATAAATCAGATGTGCATTGTTAAGAAGTGAAATAAGTCAGATAGAAAATGTTAAGAAACATATAATTTCACTCATATGTGGGATATAAAACTGAAAGCAACAAATGACCAAACAAGAAAAACTAACAAATAAAAACTCATTGACACAGACAATAGTGTGGTGGTTACCAGAGGGTAGATAGTGGAGGGGGATTGGTGGAGTAGTAAAAGGTAAAGTGTATTAAATATATTGTGATAGAAAAATATCACACAATGGACACGCAATGCAGTACACATGATGTGTCATAGAATATACACTCAATAGATTCTTATGATGTAATACTATTTACCAATCTCACCCCAATAAATTTAATAAAAAAGTGGAAGGAGAAATCTAGAAAATTCTAAGAGAAACAAATATAGAAGGAGTTTGTTGCTAGTAGACAAGCTTTGAAAGCAATGTTAAAAAGAAATTCTTCAGAAATATATATATATATATTTATATGTCAGAAACTAAGACCTACATGGAGAAGCAAAGAAATTAGAGCAGGAATAAGTGAAGGTAATATAAAATATTTTACCTTTTCTTATTCTTTATTAATCTAAACAAATAACAGTTTCCTCAAAATAGTAATAGCTGCAATTATTTGGCAATTGTGTTTTATGAATAAATGAAATGCATAATCACATCATTATAAGGAGAGAAAGTGAAATTAAGGACACTGTGCTGTAAGGAACTTGTACTACCCATGCATTGTATAATCTATTGAATGTATATTTCAAATTCAAGGACAACTAGCAGAAGGAAGGAAGGAAGGAAGGTAGGGAGGGAGGAGATAAAATTTAAAAAAAAGAAAGAAGTAAAGAAAGAAAGAAAGAGAGCCTGACCGGGGATTGGTGCAGTGGATAGAATGTCAGACTGGGATGTGGAGGACCCAGGTTAGAGAACCTGAGGTCGCCAGCTTGAGCATGGGCTCATCTGGCTTGAGCAAAAAGCTCACCAGCTTGAACCCAAGGTTGCTGGCTTGAGCAAGGGCTAACTCGGTCTTCTGAAAAACCATGATCAAGGCACATATGAGAAAGCAATCAATAAACAACTAAGATATGGTAACGGCAACAAAAACTGATGATTGATGCTTCTCATCTCTACCCGTTCCTGTCTGTCTGTTTCTTTCTATCCCTCTCTCTGACTGTCACTGTAAAAAAAAGAAAAAATTAAAAAGAGAGTCTTGATATGCTAAAAAAATAAAAAGGTGGGTAGAAAAATAGAATATAAAATGCTCACTCAAAACTAGAGAAGGATGTGAATGTCCCAGGTTTGATTCCCAGTCAGGCACACAGGAAAAGTGACCATTGGCTTCTCTATTCCTCCACCTATCTCTCTCTCTTCCCCTCCCTTAGCCATGGCTCAATTGGTTGGAGTGTATCAGCCCCAGGTGCTAAGGATGGCTCCCTTGAGTCGCTGCTTCAGGTGCTTAAAATAACATGGTTGCGAGCATGGCTCCGGATGGGCAGAGCATTGGTCCTAGACAGGGGTTGCTGGTTGGATCTTGGCCAGGGCACATGAAGAGGTCTGTATCTATCTCTCCTTCTTTCACTTGGAGAAGAAGAGGAAAAAAAAATAGGGAAGAAAAAAAATGACAAACAAAAATAAAAGTAAAAGCATACTAGGAACAAAGGCATTTAATAGAAAACCATAATAAACATGGTAAATATCAAACTATATCAAGAATCACTTTAGTTGGTCTAAATATACCAATTAAAAGAAGTTGTCAGAGTGTGATAAATAAGAAGGGCGAGACCCAATTTTATGACATTCTGAAATAAAGCAAATCTATGAATAGAATAGAAAGATCAGTGGTTGTCAGGGATTTGAGGAGAAAAAGGAATGCAGAGGAGGCTTTTAGAGCAGTGATTCTGGTCTAAATGATACTGTAATGTGAATACATCATTATTCATTTAATAAAACTCGTAGAATATAAAATATGAAGAATAAAACCTAATGTAAAGTATAGGCTTTCATTAAAAACAATGGATCAATATTGGCTTTCAGTTATAATCAATGTAATGCGCAATGTAATAAGTTAATAATGTAGAGGGACTGGCTTAGAAGGGAATAAAGTGAGAACTAATTTTTTACACATTTTTTCTGTAAACACAAAGCTCCTAAAAGGGTAACAATTTAAAAAGTTTTACTTAAGTAGCATTTTTGTTTTTCAGTTGAAAAATCTCTAAGAAATGAAAGATTTGTTTTCTTTTTATTCCCCACTCTCACCATTTTTTATAGACAATCAATTAAATGTATGTGTTCTGAGTTCTGAGCTTTCTTGCATCAAGGGATAGTTACCACATTTTTGTTAGGAGAATGATAGTTCTTGGTCCTTTGAGGTGGTGTCTGTAAGTTGTCTCTGGGGTAGAGGAATTGAAATTCAGATCTCTGAGTTGAAGAGATGTATTCTTTTTTAACAGGAGAGAATAGGTTCATTGAAGAAAAAGAGTGGTCTTAAGAGTTACACAAATATTTAAAAGTTTAAATTGCAAGAATTAGACTGTACTTAAAATTCCACGGCATTTTCACTTTTCTAGACCACTTTTATATTCCTTGAGCCCACTACATAAACAACCTTCCATCAGTGTGGAAGGTTGATGAAAGCATACCAATCAAAAAGCATAGTCTATGGGCTTTTGAAACAAACCCAAATAGCCATCTCTTAGCTATTAATCTTCAGACACATCAAATAATTTGTACTGTTGATTTTAAGTTGTAATACAAATATTTTATGGATTTTTAAAAACCTACTTCTTTATTTTATAATAGTCTATATTAAGAAATAGAAAGAAAAACCAGAAATTTAATTATCATACTTGATGTGTCAAATGAAATATGGTATAGAAAGAGGGTTTGAAAATTTTTCCAAACAACATTGTCTTTTGCTTCAAACACTTCTCATTGATCTGCGATCATGTAAAATCTTTTATGATGCCCTGGCTTTCGGCTGTCTCTTGAACTGACTTAAGAGTCTAGTGAACGTGAATGTCTTATAAATTGTTCTGTAAAACACTTTGTTCTTTTTTTTTTTTCTTGAACAATGAAATATTTGACTTGAAACAATTGTGAGCGAATAAAACACTCTGAATAAAGTTTTTTTTAAAGAAAATCACAGTGATTAATAATTAGCTTATGATATCTGAATATAAACTTGAAGGTCATTAAAGTGGTTCCAATCTGATCCTCCAAGCAAGCTTTCTGATTAACACCTGCCTACAATGATATCTCCCCTCTCTGATCTCCATAGCAATTACGGTCTGCCTCAGACATTGGCATTTGCTTAATTTCCATTTTGTACTTTATATTATCAATCATAGTTTTCTCTGAATTTTTAAATATTTTTATGTCTCCAAGAAGATCATTACTATTTGTACAAAACTTCTATTTATCCTCCTGACATCTAAAGATATTGATAAATACCCTTGATGTCACAGAAAAACCACGCACTTGCCGCAGTCCTGTTTTATTGAACTTCAGATTCCAGCTTCTCCATGTTTGAACTGTGTGAAGTTGGGAAAGTTGCTTAACTATTTTTTGGCTCATTATCCACATCTGTCAAATGACAACATAGGTACCAAATTCTCTTTTATCTTGTGAAAATGAAGTGAGATGAAACACGCTTTTTTAGACCAATGCCATGAAATCAGGAAGTGATTTTAAGGTTATTGAGTTCAAAATTTTTAACTAGAACAGAAATTTCTGTAACATGCCGAGAAAGCCTCTAACTAAAAGTATTTAAATGATTACTTTTACAACTAAGAGCTCAGACTTTTTAAAACATCCCCCCACACTGTTTGAGGATTCTAATTGTTAGAATGTTTTGAACTAAAGGAAGTCTTCTCCTCCATTTACCTTCACACATTAGCTTATTATTCTGCTCTCTTTAGCCACATCAAGTAACTATATGTTTAATCTCAAATGATAAATTCTGTGAAATTGCAAGAATCAACCATCTTTGGATGAGGTGGTTTGACTCAATGATTTGTGATTCTGTGATGTGAGTCTCCAGAGGTGAACATACATTAAATATGTTATGACCTCAAAATGCTTCAGCACACCAGAGGGAAATAGCCACAGCATTATCACATTCTTTTAGCTCGTAACACTATCACAATCAAAATAAAGTTACTTTGAACTGACTTAGTCTTCGAAAACACAAATTAAATTTTAATACTATTATCCCATTCTTTATTCTTTCTCCATTATATTTGTCAAGAATTCTGATATCTCATCATATTGTTGTTGTGATATGTGGGGAAATTGATTTAAACGGGCTAAATTAATTACCTATCTTGACCTATCACTTTCTTAAATATTCTTTTTCCCCCATTTTTCCCATTATATTTCTATTTTTCAGTTCCAGTTGAAAAACTACAGTCTGTCAAATAAAAATGGAGTCACTTTGCTAGTGCTATTGGAGGAAAATATAAATATTTTATTTTGCTGAATCAAAACTCTAATTAATCTAAAAACTCTATTTCCTTTCTACTAGGAAAGAAAATATAAATAAAAAGTTTTGGAAATAGACAATTGGGTGACCCCAAAATGAAAACTCTCATTTGCCAGAGCAAAAGAACAAAAAGAAAAACAATGCACAGGCAAGAACTACATGAAAACTGCAAAGTTAAAAACTTCAAATATTTTATGTAGCAACAAGAATTAGCTTTGAGGCCTGACCAGTGGTGGCGCAGTGGATAAAGTGTCGACCTGGGAACACTGAGGTCGCAGGTTCAAGACCCAGGGCTTGTCTGGTCAAGGCGCATATGGGAGTTGATGCTTCCTGCTCCTCCCCCCTTTCTCTCTCACTCTCTCTCTCTCCTCTCTAAAATGAATAAATAGTAAATAAATAAATTTTAAAAAAAAGAAATTAAAGAATTAGCTTTGATATCTCTGATTTTAAAGTTTTTGTTTTATGCAGATTAATAATTTTATGTATTCTTTTTTTAATATTAGATATAAGGGTCTAGAATAATAAAGATATTGACTTATTTATATTTTTATATAATTACAGAAGTCAACAGGAATGAATGTATTTTTTTAATTTTTACTTAGTATTTGTCCTTGTTTTGAAGTGTTTAATTAATACGTACTGGTTGATTATCAAAACTTCTGTTTGATATTGTTTATTTTTAAAAATCAGGTATATTTTTTAAAATTATTTTTTCTAATATATCTTTTTTCTTACTCTGCTTCAAATAAGGCATAACTACTGTTTTCATAGGCAATATTGATAGCTAATATAAATTTTGTGAAATTTTTATTTTTACAAAATCAAATGTTAAAAAAGATGTAATATATAATTCCTTAGATTTACTAATTAACATTTTTGGCGCATTTACTTATTTTCTCTTTTCTCTCCTTTTATATGTAATTTAAGCATGTATGAACATCTTCTATCAAACTATTGTACAATGATCCCAAGGAATTTCAAACTGATAAAATAGGATTATCTTTCTTGGATCCACATTTAAATTTTCTCCAATTATTTCTATCATTCTCCTTTTGTAAAGTTTAATCCACAATTCAATCAAGTATCATAAATGCTTTAAATTGTCAAACTGTATTTATTATATTTATTATTTGTTAATATAATCATACTTTTACTTTGGTTTTGAAATATAACATTTACATAAAGTTACTTCAAAAAATAAAGCTCAGTAAAAACTTTTGAGCTCTTTTAGTTTCTCTGGTACATAAATTACCAAATGAATGAGTGGCCTGGGGGCAAAATATTTGTATATTTTCATTTATTCTGCAGAAGTAGAAATATTTTAAATATAGGCTTTTAAAAAGTCATTACTAATAGTACAACACATTGATATTAAGATATGACTTTAAAATATGATTCTCAATGCTGAACATTTACATAGTTCTGAAAGCCAGATTAGAAAATTTTTCAGTTTTTAATTTTCTCCTGAATTACCTTGTTCATAAATCTAAATTTACCCGCAGGGCCTTAAAAAGGAAAGAAAGAAAAACTGCCAGAAAAATATGCTATATAAAAATGTATCATTTAAAAAATTTTTATTTTTAGTACCATGGAGCTTTCTGAGAGAAATCAAAGTAAGGGAAAGGTATTCGGGGACTGTCCAGACATAGACTGTTTAAGCTGAGCACCATCTTTTCTAAAGGCTACAAGAATAAACATTGTTGCACTGACTAGGGAGGGGTCTGGAAGAAGTTGGAATAGATGTTTCAATTTGGGTCCATATCACATTCATTGTGAACAGACCGATATTATTGAGCAAGCTTTACTCTTGATTAGTAAATATAGCAGCTAATCTTATTAAGGACCAGTGGAAAGGGAAGTTATATAGAAATCACGAGTCAGCTTCATTGTAGAAGGTTCAAAGAGGTTTTCTTTTATTTAAATAGCTTGTACTGTATTTGTTTATGAAAATTACCTCATTGACTTAATTATATTTTGAACACTTTAAATGATAAACAATGGGCTATGCACTATAATTCCCACTTATGGACACACTTAATTTTGTAAAAGCCTACTTGACCCTGGACATGCATTAGGTAATATTAAGTTACTTTGAAGATCTTTATATAGATCATTTACTTAAAATAATTTCTCCTTTCCTCTTAAATAACTTGGAAGGAGGAAGAATGAAAACTGATTATAGATTTTCAATGGGTTTCAGAGGCCCTTCCAATATTATAAATGAATGACGTGACATTGTGTTTTTTGTCACAGTATGCCAACTACTGACTATTGGAAGATAACAGGTGGGGCATTATATTTTTTTTATGACTCTGCCAGTGGTCATCCTTGTGGCTTGGACCCACTAATCATTTAACTTTTTCAAGGCTTGCTTGTATGTTAGGAACAAGGAAGATGTTTGGTAAAATCTAAAGTTACATCAAATCACTATTTTGCTCATAACTCTTCAAAGTTTTACCAGTTTTATTCAGAATAAAAGAAAAGGTTTTAAAACAGTTCTCAGGGCCCTTTGTGAACTGTCCCTACTTATTTGTTAAAAGACATGTCTATCTACTACCCCCTTCTACTTACTGCCACTCCTGATATATAGAATTTTCCCCCATACTATACATTGTGTTTATGATATAGGATCAAGAGTAAAGCAAGACAAAGGTGATGATGTAATTATTTAATTAACTTAATGATAATTTTTACTATCTAATTTTTTAATGCATTGTGTATTGTCATGTTTACTTTTGTGGAAATAAGGACCTCATTTAGAACACCCCTCAACCCTAAAAAAGATGTTATCCAAACAAAGAAAATTGTTTTATAAGGTTAAAAAGAATGTTTCACATGCCATGTTTGTTAAACTTTCAAAACTCTTAGAGTCCAATTATGGATTCTTATGTTCATGATGATGCTTCTAAGATTTCAAAATTACATCTTCTCTAAATATTCTCTTATTTTTATAGACCTTCATATTGTTAATTTGTCTCAATTTAAATTATATTAGAATAATCACCTCTTTTTATATGTGTCAATGAAGAAAAATTTGTATATCTAAGAAATGTTAAAAACAACTCAAACACCTATTGCTAAGAGATAAGATTAACATTTGAATATATATGTCTATACTCCTATTTACATGATATTAAATTTTTAAAGCATAAGTATATAGTGATCACACTAGACAGCTTTGTAACCAGGTGTTTTTCATTTAACAAAAGATAATCATTTTAATAATATAAACAATGGACTATACAGATTATTTACATGTATGTAAAATATTATATAAAATTTGATAATTTTGGTCTGCTCACTGTTTTTTATGAATTATTGCACATAAAACTCAGTAAATATTCATAATTTTCACTGGCTTAGTTACTAAAAGAGGATTGATTCAATTAAATGGAACACAGAATTAAAGTTTGAACTTCCTTAATGCTTTGTAGAATTGCATCTTTATCAATAGCACGTGGAATCAGCTATTTTTCCATAATTCATATTTTATGTGATGAATAATACATTTATATTTGGGTTATATATCTCAATAATTAGAAAAAAAACAAGATAGCACATTTCAGTAACAATGCTAGACTTTAAGTTAACTTTATGTGAAAGTAGTCAAGTCAATGAAGAGTGCTGGGTTTAGTAAAGCTGTGTTTCCATCACCTTCTCAATCTTTTGTCATAGCATCATTTCCCGGCCCAGCGGCACATGCCTGCACAAAGCGCAGGCACACACTTACCTTGTAATGGGCTGAGTTCCATTCTACAAAATAGGTCACTTAAAGTTAGTTGTACTGCCTGACCAGGTGGTGGTGCAGTGGATAGAGCGTTGGACTGGTATGCGGAAGACCCAGGTTCGAGACCCAGAGCTCTCCAGCTTGAGTGCGGGCCCATCTGGCTTGAGTAAAAGCTCACCAGCTTGGACCCAAGGTCGCCGGCTCCAGCAAGGGGTTGCTCAGTCTGCTGAAGGCCGGCGGTTAAGGCACATATGAGAAAGCAATCAATGAACAACTAAGGTGTCGCAACGGCAACGAAAAACTAATGATTGGTGCTTCTCACCTCTCTCCATTCCTGTCTGTCTGTCCCTATCTATCCCTCTCTCTGAAAAAAAAAACGTTGGTTGTACTGAAATAGTTAAACCTGGGTCTGACAATATTGTAAAACTCCCTGAGAATTTGACTAGAAAGAACGAGTTACATCTATTTTTTCTTTTTGTCTTCTATTTTTGTTTAAAACATGATTATGAAGGGATTTTTATAGTTGTGAAGCTAATTTATTTTATTGTTTGTTCTTTATTTGAAGTCTAGCTTTTAAATCTTGCTTTACATTTGAAAAACAAATTCACAAAGAAAGGAAGTGTCCCCAGTTACACCAAAAACACCAAAAATGACCTAATTCAAAGTTCTCAGTGATTAAAATATGCGTGTGTGTGCCAACTGTCATTAGTTTTATACTATATATGTTTTTAGATGGTAGTTAAAATATCCACGGATTCAAAAACATAACCTTCAATAAGTTTGTGAGGAAGTAACAAAACAGAAGAACAAAAAAAAGCAACACGGAATATTAAAACTAAGAGAGAAGCCTCCATATCTACCAGTCTTACTTTTTTTCTTTTCTGAAGAGGAAGAGAAAAGACATGGAGAAGTTAATTATGCTGATGCATGTAACCCAGGGAGAAATTGGTCTTTCCATCTAATTCCCCTAAATTGGATCTAAATACACTTACTGGATATAAGTGTAGAATATATTCACATAGACTATAGCGAATTTGTCTATAGAAAAAAGAAATCTGTGAATAATATTAAATTTTTAACGTATAAATATCTCTACAGAGGGGAACAGTTTTTAAAGCTTTTGTTTCAAAGAGGAACAATTAAATAATAGTCTCAAAAATCTTACATTATGAATGTTTTTAAGGACCTCTATTTGGCTTGAAAATTCTAATTCTCTCATTTTTTAAAGTCATCTTCCACATTAAAATTTTTCTACCATAAAAATAGTATTTCATTGCCTAAAGTATATATCAATTACCAAGTTTCAATTGATCATAAACTAATAACTATTAATGCTTGACCCTTAATATTTTCAGCTGAATTTTCTGTCATAGCATTTCCTCTCTGATGCCTATTTGTTATTAAGAAATAAGAAATCCAGAAGAATATGTAAGAATGTTAATGCCATGCTCAGAATTATTATGCATCTTCTGCTTCTATCACAATGTTTTTATCCTAAGCATCTTAAGATAATTCTTTCTTTTCTCTATTTCTCTGCTTGATATCAAATATGCAGCAGTCTCTTTGGAAGAATCATTTACCAAATCTGAACTTGAGTCTTGTCTTAGTGTAAGAAGCTGTAATGATCAAGTTGACTATTATATAGAAAAGAGGCTAATAGTGTTAGATAATTAACATTTGAATTTACTTTTGTGTTTTCTGAGAACATTTATTTGACCCAGTCAGTCAGACATTCATGTTTCTGGAGAGTGTGGCAAACTAGAGTTTATTACAGAAGGATTAAAAAAAAAAATCAGTTTTGACATACATAACACTGGGGAACAATTTTTTCTTTTTATTTTCAACTGCATGCGGTTTTGGAACTGTTTATATATATTTCTGCATTGCTGATTCCAAATCTGAAATTCATTTTTTGGTGCATGCTCTAATTTTGATACAATTTAATTTCATTTTGTTACAGTTAATGGCATGCATTGGATTTTAAATTGGAGTTAAAGGGCAATGACTCTTGGATTGAACATAACCTCAAGGCAATTAATGTTTTGCAAATATCACTTTTACATAATTGTAGTTGTTTTTAAATGTAAAAATTATTATCTGATAAAAAACACTCTCTTATTTAGTTTTAAAATTGAATCATGGCTCATTCGAGTAGGCATAAATGAAAGAATAGTCCTGACACCTTCTGTTATATATGTGGCTGTTACACACTTCAATGTCAAAGGTACAATAGTTTATCATTTTTGACACGTGCATATGTTGCCTATTTTCAAGTTCCCCTTGGTAATCAAGACAAGAATTGGGCTCCTCATATTGTGTGTCATAATTGTGAGGAAATGCTTCATGACTGGATAAAAGAAAAACGCAAAGGAATGCCTTTTGGTATCTCCATGGTTTGGTGTGAACCTAAGGACCACAGCAATGACTGTTATTTCTGTCTGATCCATACAAAGGGCATTGGCAAGAAAAAGCAGTATATGATCGCATATTCTCATATTCCTTCAGCAATATGACCTATGCCACACTCTGAGACACTCCCGGTTCCAGTTTCCAATGGTTTTATTCTAAGGACAAAGAAAGTGAACATGGTGATCAAGTGTATTTTGATAAGTTGCATGAGGAAATCATTGTAGAATCTGAAGGGCCTTCTTTTGATGCCAAGCAGTCATTAACTCCTCAGCAGTTTAGCCAACCCAAATTGAAAGACTTAGTAAGAGATTTGGGCCTTTCAAAGAGAGAAGCTGAATTATTAGTCTCCAGGCTTCAAGAAAAGAATGTACTTCACTGGTCAGCTAAAATATCCCATTTCAGGAAGCATGAACAAATTTTTGTGGACTTTTTTCCCAAAGACAAACACTTTGTTTACTGTCATGGTATCAGTAGTCTTCTCAGCCAGCTAGGTATTACCACTTACAGTACAACAGAATGGTGGCTATTTCTTCACAGCTCTAAACAGACTCTGAAATGTGTTCTCCTACAAAACGGTAATGTTTATGCAGTGGTTCCAACTGGTTATTCAACTCATCTGTGGGAAGATTATAATGACATAAAAATTGTCCTTGACTTTTTGAAGTATGAGCAGCATAACTGGATCATTTTTGTGAATCTTAAAATGGTAAATTTTCTGCTAGGACAACAAAGAGGTTTCATGAAGTATCCTTGCTTTCTGTGTTTGTGGGAAAGCCGAGCTCAGGAGAAACACTGTACACGGAAGGAGTGGCCAAAACGAGAAGCTCTGGAAGTAGGGATGCAAAATATTTTGAATGAACCTATAGTTAATCGAGATAGGATTATTTTTTCCCCACTTCACATCAAGCTTGGCTTAATGAAGCAGTTCGTTCATGCTTTGAATAGAGAAAGTGAATGCTTTCAACATATTCTTTCTGCTTTTCCTGCCTTGTCTTTCTAGAAGATAAAAGCAGGTGTATTCGATGGATCTCAAATTCGAACCCTCCTACGTGATGAAGAATTTGCCAAGAAGATGAATAAGGAGGAGAAATCAGCACAGCAGTCTTTTGTGGCAGTTACAAAGACCTTCTTTGGCAACAAAAAAGCAGAAAACTATGAACTTCTTTCTGGTTCAAAGGATGTTGTTTGCTTTCCACGACATTGGATGTAACATGAGCATTAAGATTCACTTCCTGAACCTTGATAAATTTCCTGAAAATTTTAGAGCTGTTAGTAATGAGCAGAGAGAACGCTTTCATCAAGATATGAAGATGATGGAAAGCATTATTAGGGGCGATGGGACAGAAATGTAATGCAGACTACTTCTGGAGAATCAAACGAGATTGTCCAAACACAAGAGCTACAAATGCAATTATTTTCCCGAATAGAATTTATATATGTTTTGAGCAAATTTTATGATTAAAATAAGTGTTTTAATATGTTAT
Source organism: Rhynchonycteris naso (assembly GCA_037038555.1). Classification (NCBI taxonomy): domain Eukaryota; kingdom Metazoa; phylum Chordata; class Mammalia; order Chiroptera; family Emballonuridae; genus Rhynchonycteris; species Rhynchonycteris naso. The sequence goes on along the minus strand of CM072996.1, from coordinate 294,920,908 downwards.
ATTTCAAAATTGTAGACAAATTCTGATCCAATCATATCTTTTAATGTATTTACTGCATTATATAAATTATTATATTTTCACAAAGATAATGCCCAAGAACACATTCTACTTCATTATGTTAAACTATATGCTGAAAACTTTACAATAACATGAAAACCTATAATCTTAAATTGCAAAAAAAACTGTAGTTTACAGAGAAAAACTAATGTCAGATTTGAGATTAGCACACTTGAGTTAGGCAATAACAAGTGTTTTTGTAGATGCAACACAAATTTTGTTCCCCAGTGTAATTGATACAAGACTACAGATGAGAGAATTGTATAGTTTTGGAATATATATTTTTCCCAATTATCCTAACTTTCTTATCTCCTCCAAACTGAAGGACTTATCCACAGAGATAATACCTTTTATACCTTAATACATTGAGGCTATGTTATTGTATAGAATAGAACATTTTACGATAAGATTTTTTATTTTTTTACAAGCACATATCTTTTCCTTCTCTTGAGAAATGGTGGGTAGAAAGAGAGCTATAAGGGATAAGAGTGAGGCAATTAAAAATAATTATTCATTTGTTCTGAACTCAAGGCCTTGGTTTGGTAGGCAGGAAATATATTGCATATTGAAGCTTAGAGGATAAGCAGTAAGTATAGAACATCTCCTTCGCCTTTTAGGTGGTAGAACAGTCAACTGTTGAGTCATCCCTGTACGAAGCTGAAATGTAGCAAAATGACTTGATAAAAGTTTTGTGGACATGTGGTTACTTTTTCCCAAGTAACCCTTCATGGTAATGAGGCATGAATGCTACATTGACAAGAAGTTATTTTTATGGGGCTTATTTTGTCAGAGAAAATTACTTGTAATTTTAAAACTGGAAGGAGACTACCTGACAGGAATGGATGAAGCAGTGGGAAGATATTCCCCAGCATGATTCAATGGAAACCAAACCGAGGCAAAAGCAGCCAGAGAGAGCCACTGGGATCTGCTGAGCCATGAGTCACTCTGCCACAGAGCTCAGCAATAAATGCTGCAGCAAAGACGGCAGGTGCAAGAGGGAACCAAGAGCAGTTAAACCATATATTATGATATAAATCTTCTCTGTTGTTTTCCTCCAATTAAGAAGAAAAAAAGACAAAATTACTCAATATTCACACAAGATTCAGCAAAAAATAGAACATTGTCTGAACCAAGATTCAGACAGTTCTTTCCACTGTACTTTTTAAATTTTAATTTTAACTTAATGTGTTTTGGGGGGTTCCATATAAATTTTTGTAATATTAGTTCTAGATCTGTAAAGTATGTCATTAGTATTTTAATAGGACTTGTATTGAACCTATAGATTGCTTTGGGTCTTATAGACATTGTTTTAATTTTTTTTCCCTGAAGTGAGAAGTGGGGAGGCAGTCAGACAGACAGACTTCCACATGTGCCCAACTGGGATCCACCTGGCAAGTCCACTAGGAGGAGATGCTCTGCCCATCTGGGGCATTTCTCCTTTGCAACTGAAGCCATTCCAGCACCTGAGGCGGAGGCCATGGAGCCATTCTCAGTGCCTGGGCCAAATTTCTCCAATAAAGCCTTGGCTGCGGGAGGGAAAGAGAGATACAGAGAGAAAAAAGTGGAGGAAGTGTGGAGAAACAGAAGGGCATTTCTCTTGTATGTCCTGACTAGGAATTTAACCCAAGACATTCACACGCCAGGCTGACACTCTATCACTGAGTCAACCAGCAAGGGTTTGGTATGGACATTTTAGTGATTTTAGTTCTTCCTATTTATGAACATGTATGTTTCCACTTGTTAGTATCTTCCTCTGTTTTTTTTTCAGTGTCTTATAATTTTACAAGTTCAAGCCTTTTACTTTCTTTGTTAAATTTATTCTTATATACTTTTTTGATGCAATAATAAATGAGATTGTTTCCTTAATTTCTCTTTTTGACAGTTTATTACTGGTGTAGTAAAATGCCACTAATTTCTGAATATTAATTTTTATATCCTGCCACTTTACCAAATTTATTTATTAGGTTTAATAGTTTTTTGGCAGATACTTTAAGGCTTTTTATGTATAGTATAATGTCGTCAGCAAATAATGACAGTTTTATTTCTTTTCCAATTTGGATACCTTTTATTTTTTCTTGTCTTATTGTGACAGCTAGGACTTCCAGTACTATGTTGAATAAGAGTGGTGAAAGGTGCCAACCTTTTCTGGTTCCTGATCTTAAAGGGATTGCATTTAACTGTTGCTTATTGAGTATGATGTCAGATGTTGGTTTGTCATATGTAAACTTTCTTATGTTGAGATATATTCCCTATATTTCCATTTTGCTGAGAGTGTTTATCATAAATGGTTGCTGGATTTATCAAATGCTATTTTCTGAATCTATTGATATGATCAGGTGATTTTTATTTTTATTCTTCATTTGTTTACGTGATGAGTCACGTTTATTGATTTTCATATATTGTACTAGCTTTGCCTCCCTGGAATAAATCCCACTTGATCATGATGTATAATTTTTTTCATGTATTGCTGGATCCAGATTGCTAATATTTTATTAAGAATTTTAGCATCTATGTTCATCAGGATATTCTGTCTTTGTAGTGTCTTGACTTGGTTTTGGAATTAGGATGATGCGTGTCTTGTAAAATGAGTTTGGAAGTCTTCCTTCCTCTTGAATAGTTTGGAGTAGCTTGAGAAAGATAGGTGTTACCATTTCCCCAAGTATAATAAGATGCATTCTTTTTTGAAAATTTTGGGTTCTAATAATTGGGTGTGTCTTATACACTCGTTGTAGATTTTTTAACTTGCATTCCGGATTTTTTGTGCTTGGTTTTGTGCTCATTGTTGAAGACAGTGATTCGTAATCAGACAGAGACAAGAGGACAAGCTAATGAATGGGAGTATTGACAGTGATGAGGAGTTGTATGAATTTTATGATAAATAAAACTTGAGTTCAAAAACTTTATTTAATACAGTTTTTTTTCAAAATTCAGGCCCCAAAATTAAGGTGCGTCTTATACATGGGAGCATCTTATAAATGGGGACTTATATATGTTAGTTCTTTGAATGTTTGTTTCCACTATGCATCAGGTATTTATAAGAACCTGTGTGTGCTTCTGGTCAGACTAGATTACCACTAAATGTTTGTTCAGTTTTACAATTCTATAAAATATTTTATTTAAATGTCTTAGAAATGAAATGTATTATTGAATGTAAATCTTGTCCTTCTAACTTTAAGCTTATTTAGTAAACTGCAAAGGCAAAAACAATAATACATGCAAGGTCAAAGATCAATAAACACAATAATCAAGGAAATTTAAAAGACAGTAAAGTATATTATAATTTAGTATTAAACAAAATATATTTTGATATAGAAATAATTTATTAAAAATTAAAATATTTTATAATGCATTTGTAACTAACCTTAAGATAGACCTAGGTCAGTGGTTCTTAACCTGGGTTTTATCGAACCCTAGGGGTTCGATAAGTTGGTCTCAGGGATTCAGAGAAGCCTCTGCTGCAGAGGCCAGAATAAAGTAATACTGTAATTTGTTGTGAGTTCATGTACTTTGTTGGTTTTGTTCTTTGAGCAAGGTGATGTTCATGCATGGCTCATTTTGTGCACCAGTAAAAAAACATATACCTATGTCTTGAATTTGGAAAAAAATCATATTTTATTTATCACTGAAGAAGGGTTTGGTGAATGCGCATATTAAACTGGTGGGTTTGGTACCTCAAAAAAGGTTAAGAACCACTGACCTAGATGTATTTGGTCATTTATGCAGCTAATACTGTATGCTAAAAAAAAATAGATCTGTGATTTAATAGGGGTACAGAATTAAAAAGACAAAAGGAAAGCCCTGTCCTCATGAAACTTACAGTCTAAGCTTAAAGAAAAATAAACATAATAATTAAGCCAAAGACAATATAGATTAGTGTTTGGGGAATATTCATCATAGAAAAATGTCACAAGTGAAATACTTGCAATTCAGTCTATTAAGTGTGGAAGATGATAATAAATACTCAGATAAAAGAGGTTTCATTTTTTTTGGAGAGGAAAGTGGTGGGAGATTATAATTGGTATATGGGCAGACTTTGCATTTTGTTGATTGGACTTTGCATTTGGATTTTGTGTAATCAGTAATGTGAAACCACAGAAAAGACCCAACCATGGGAGTTAAATACTTAAAACTTTTCTTGAGGAAGAAAAACCTAACAAGACCAATAAAGAGGGAGTAGAAGCCTGTGCAATATCCTGAAGCCCTGAGAACCAGATCCAATTGCATAGCAATGCGAGCCTTAGGGAAAGCTCTTTCTGACTGTGCAGTATTACCGGGAGGCCCCTAACAAAGTTACTTCAAAAGAGGGACATGCTCTGATAGACCCCAAGTCTTGTAGGCATGCCAGCAGTTTGAATAGGAGGGTGAAAATAAGGAATATAAGGAACCCACTTGGTCCCCTATAATTATTCCTTCATTTCATCCACTTATTCATGTATAGATTTACTTATAAATTGTTTTGAATACCTGTAATGTACCAGCGATACAGAACATGGTAAGAATCCATGATTGATAACACAAGGTGTTCCTCACCTGCAGGCACAAAACTCACACAATCTCCCTTCAGTGAGATGAAATAAAAAAAAAGGTGAAGGTACATATAGAAGCAAAGGGGGCAGAGAGAATACATGATTCACCGCGCATGCATGAGGGGAAGAATAGTTCTAGTGCCAGTGGAAATGGTGTTCTTTGAAGAAAAGGCACTTTCTAGGAATCATGTACGGGAGGGGTGAGGGAAGTGAGGCTATTGTGGTAAGAGCTATTTATGGTGGAAATAGAAGTCTGTATCTGGGTTCCCAATGTCTCGTATCCACCTGTTTCACCATGGAGAAAGTCCAGCCTAGTCTTCATCAGGCCCAATACAAATATCAGTGTTCAAATATTATGAGTATGGTTCAATCAAATGAAAGTTTAATCCAGTCCAGGTCCTGCACAGCTGTGCCCAGGCCACACTCTGAGCCTGTATTTGCGAGACCCTGCTGCTGCAAACCACTCAGCATGGCTACTTGCAGAACCCACAAACAAATGGGGTGAGTACATATATCTAAGCAAGATTTTTAGCAGGTCAAGGCTTTAATACTTGGGGTGTCTGGAGCTGTAAATGCTATAAGTTTCTAGTAAATGGAATACTATAACTACCCCCTGAAGCAAGCTTCCCAGTTTTATTAATTCTTTTCAATATATATCTGTCTGAATTAAGACCTTCAACCTACGCTTGAAGTATAGAAACTGTATCATGAAAGGTGATCAAGCATGGATATTTAAATGTAGGTATCAATTATGCAGGGGATGAAGAAAAAACTTTCTTTATGTTTAGAATGAACTATTTTAATATCCCATTTTTTCATGGTCAAAATGACTGAAATAAAATTAAGTGAAACTCCTAACTAGACTTGGAAATGAGATAAATGAGCTGCATTTCACTTTTCATTATTGTATTTTGTTTTACTTGATAACTTGATAACTCAGAAAAATATATTATTTAATTTGTTTCCAAAAGTACTACGAAGTCTGTCATATTATATCACTGTCTTTTTGATTATATTTTATCAATATATTCCCTTTAAAATCAGTACTTCAGATTATTCCATGATCTGAAATAGCCAATATGAGATTTTTCATATATGTATTTGCTTAAACACATATATTGAAATTTATTCTTTTCCCCTTGGCAGTAATTTTTTTTCACCATAAAAGGAATTATGATTCCATAAAGTAAGGGATAAAATACGAAAGGAGGTCTGTTGTAGATTTTTATGCTGGAAGAAAATTTAGGCAGTCATAGTATACATCTTAATATTAAAATCATTAGGTTGTCCAGAGAATATCCTAGGTGGTAGGGTGTTGAAAGGTGCAATTGGGCCTCTTCAGCAGATGGGGAGATAATCTGAAGAAAGAACAGAATGGATTTAAAACATGGTGACATTTAAGAGTGTAAAGCTCTGAGGAAAATTATTTGCTCAACATTATTCAAGTGACATGGACCTAGGTATTTTAACTTTCTGAACTCAGTATGTCTCTTAAATCTTTTATATTCATCAAAGTTATGATGCAATTATTTTTGCTAAACAATGCTTAGCAAGCAAAAGGTGAACCATGACCCCAACTAAAAGAATTTGTCCTATCCAGGGGATATATGAAGTTTGAGATAAAGCACAATCATTGACTTAACATTCCATTTATCTTTATGTCATATCCTCTGTTGTACCTACGACTCAAAGTCCTTTCATAAAAATAATCAAGCCAAATCAAGATTATAGTCTTATACCAGAATGCTGGATAACTATAGCTATTCTTTTAGAACTTGACACCTTAGAGCAGAAAGTTTTTGAAACTGACCTGTGCAAAGATGTTCTTGGACTTTCTTAAACCTTCTGAGGTTAAAGCAATGGGAATAGAACTGCCTGAGAACTGCTAAAATTGTCACCACCAGCTGTTCACTTTTATTGGTCAACTGCTAGCCTGAGAGCAGACCAAATTATGAAGCAGATGCTTAGATATCTCTTATTTACTCTAGTAAAATGAGCAATGCAGGATTGAAGCATCCTAAGTCCTTTGATAACTGTGGGAGTAGTCTTAGAATATAATACAAAATATATATATATATAAAATTTCAGTATAATTCTAAATTGTTCATAACTTTTTTATATTTAATCAGTATATATTTATATACCTCTTTGAAGATCTAGGATTACAGTGATAAAGCATGCCATTCTCATAGGAGGAAACACCCAATAACACAGAAACAAAATAATTAATGATTAGTGATCTTAAGTGAGATAAATAGGGTGATGTATTAGAGAATGTCTGAGGTGTACTTTTTGCTGCATTATTGGGGAAGATTTTCTTGATATTAAGTTGAGACAAAATTAATGAAAAGAAAGCATCTGTCTAAAAACCTGAGGGAGAAGTGTGGAGGCTTTCCAACAAGTAAATATATAAAGATCAAGGCTACAACACAAAAATATGCTTGATCATTTCAAACAGAAAAAAAGGCCAGCTGAGCTATACAGTTTAGAGAGTTTAGAATTAATGATTGTTAATGAAAGACATTCTAAGATATGACACATGGTTTCATTTTCTTTTAATTTTTATAAAGTGAAAGGTGGGGAGGCAGAGACAGACTCTGGCATGCACCCCAACTGGGATCCTCCTGGCAAGCTCCCTAAAGGGCAATTCTCTGCCCATCTGGGTCCACTGCTCTGTTGCTCAGCAACTTAGGTATTTTAGCATCTTAGTTGAGGCCATGGAGCCATCCTCAGCACCCAAGTCAACTTGTTCAAACTGTTTGAGCCATAGCTGTGGGAAGGGAAGAGAAAGACAAAGGGAAAAGAGAAAGAGAGAAGGGGAGGGGTGGAGAAGCAGATGGTTGCTTCTTCTGGGTGCCCTGACTGGGAATTGAACCCAAGACTTCCACATGCTGGGCTGATGTTCTATGCTGAGCCAGCCAGGCAGGACCATAGACGGTTTATTTCAGAACCAACCACTGCATTATTTTTTTTTTAAATGAGTTGCAAATTATATTACTTACATGGTTTTGTCGATGTTGAATTGTTTGAGACTAAGAGTAGGCTCAGGGAGTTTAATAAAGGCGATTTTTTAGTAAGTAGTTCAAGGGAAAGCTGATGGTATCTTAGGTGAGATTATAACATTTAAAAGAGGAAACTGATTCAGGATATATTTTAGACTCTGAGTCAATAAAATGTACCTATTGGATAAAGAATGTAAAGGGGAAAAATTAGGGAAAATGACTTTTAGATTATTGGCCTGAATGATTAGGTAATGTCAACCTGAAGGTAAAGTGTAGGTAGAGTATAGGTGAAGAATCAAAACCTTAAGTAGAAAGGCTGACCAGATGGTAGCACAGTGGATAGAATGTGATCCTGCAATGCTGAGGACCCAGGTTCAAAACCCTGAGGTTAGCTAGCTTGAATGCAGGCTAACCAGCTTGAGCACTGGTTCACTGACTTAAGTGTGGGATCATAGACATGATCCCATGGTCACTGGCTTGAGCCCAAAAGTTGCTGATTTGAAGCCCAAGGTTGCTAGGCTTGAGCTCAAGGTCAATGGCTTGAGCAAAGTATCATTGGCTCAGGTGGAGCATTCCGCTCAAGGCACATATGAGAAACAATCATTGAACAACTAAAGTGCTGCAACTATGAGTTGATGTTTCTCAACTCTCTTGGTTCCTGTCTCTCTCTCTCACTAAAAACAAACGGACAACAACAACAAAACAAAAACTGAATAGAAAATGTTAGACAGAGAAAGACAAATACTATAGGATTTCATTTATATATGAAATTCTAATAATATAACAAAATAGAAATAGACTAATAGATACAGAAAACAGACTTTTGTTTGCCAGAGGGGAGAGAGATTGAGGGACTGGGTGAAAAAGGTGAAGAAATTGAGATGTACAAATTGGCAGTTATAAAATAGTCACAGGGAGATAACGTACGGATATAGTCAATAATATTATGACAACTTTGTACTAGACTTATCATGGGGATCGCTTCAAAAATTATGTAAATGTCTAATGACTGTAGTATACACCTGCACCTAAGATAAATAACAACGAATGTCAAATATAACTAAAAAAAAGTATTGAAACCTGAAATGTTGAGATGATTGATGGATACCTCTATGGTATAAATTGACTATTGGTTATAATACTCTGGAATTCATGTAAGAGACAGTAAAGAAGCAAATAAAATAAGAATGAATGAGAATGAATTGTAGTGTCTCAGAGAACTAGAGAATATAGTGTTCAAAGAAAAAGTGAGTGGTCAGTTATCTCAACTGAAGTAAATAATTTGAGTAAGAAGAGGACAAAAAGTGCCCTTTGGCGAGAAGTAGTCATTGGTGACTCATGATCTTAATAACTTCACTACACTATTTCAAACTGTGAAACTAAGTGTCATGCCTTCTATTATTCTCAGTAATGACATAATGGTAATGTAGTCAGTAGAATTATTATTTAAAAAAAAATCTTTACTGAAGTGGCACACATTTTCTGAGAAAAGGATGATCAGAAAGGAAGGCCATTTCTATATTCTAACATCCATAATTATAGACATCAGTTAATTCCAACTCTGATAGACTTTATATTGTGCACAGCCAGCAATCCTACAAGTACAACTAATTGAAGATCCTCTTCATGAACAGCAGACATCATATTCAATTTAATACACACAACCAAGTTTCTGAAAGTTGAAACTTAAAACAGCAACTGGTTCCTCTAAATTCAGTTTATAGTTCAAGAAGGGAGACATGGTAATAGTTAGACTTTTGACTTTTTTTTTCATATTTATGTTCTGTTATTTATTATAAATGATAATAATTGTAAAGCACAGAAGAAGAAACTTACTTTTTTTTTTTACTAGGATAAGATAAATGTAAGAGAGTAGACTCAAATTAGCTCACTTTATATCACCTGATGAAGAATGTCCTAATAAACGATAATAGATCTGTATAGTTTAGGAAAATGTGTGTAATTAACCCTACATTAAATTATAAGTAAAGAGAATAACCTCTCTTGGTGCATGCTGATCAAATATTCTTATAGTTAATTATCACTTGTAAAAAATGCTGGAGACCTCTATACAAATAGGTCATAAATAGATGTGTTGGTATTTTGTATAGCATGCTTAATTTAATTGATTTTCTTTTCAGTTACCAAATTTTGCTTCTTATTTAAGCTTTCAGTTTCTTTAAAGATGCCATGATGAATTTGTCACATAGCTCCAGCTGCTAAAAAGTAACTTTAAGGAAAGATGGAGTTTGTAACATACTTGTGCTTTTGTTCACGGGTGAGGGTTCAGGCTGGCAGAGAAAACAAAAGATGGGTGACCAAGAATTCCTGCTGTGATTTTGACTTTTGGTATGATCCTTAGTAAGTCACCTAACCTTACCCGAAATTCACTTTCTGAAGTGGTGGAGTCAAGAGGGAAAGGTATTGTTTTTCTAGCTTTTCAGAGGCAGAGTGTGAAATAATAATGGAGGTTTTTGAACAGAAATAGGAAAAGGCTGTTTCTTTCCAGATAAAGGAGAAAAAAATCTGAGTTTGGAGTATTAATCTAAACTGTGGAAAGAAAAGCCTTTATTTTTTTCCCTCAGAACATATATAGCTCTACCCTACTACAATTAATGCAAAAAGCACAAGTTTCCCATGGAGGTGTTTTTAAAAATCCGTTTTAGTTTGAATGTTAGAAATAGAAAAAACTTGAGAGTCAGTGGTTTTCTAACATTTTTGTTGCACAAAACCCTTTCTAAAATGAAACTTCTACCATGCATTATTGTTTAATTCAGATAAAATGGGTTGTTTTATTAGCTTTGGGAAAATGGCCAAGAATCCTATTGGCTTGATTTCCATTTTGGTCTCTATCAGTAACCCTGGATAAGTTTTGTATGAGGATATGGCTATGCTCAATTAGAGATTTGACAAGGCATTTTTCAAATTATGAAGTTTATAAATATGTAACTATTTACTATTATTGCACCCAGACACTTCTATCTTTATAAAAAAATAAAATTATGTAATTTTCAGGCGTACAATTCTATGATACATCATTTGCATATTGTATTGTGGGTCCAGCACCCCAAGTCATGTCTCCTTTCATCACCATTTATCCTCACTTCACCCTTTTCTAGCTCTTCCCACCCCCTTTCCATCTTGTAATCATTATACTCTTGTATGTATCTATGAGATTTTTAGGTTTGTTTCTTTTCCTGAATTCCTTTACCTTTTTTACCCAACCATCTTAAGCAGAATTGGTTCTAAACTAAGTTGCAAAGAAGATAACATTTGCTTTTTGTTCACTTGTTGTCTGCTTTGTTTTCCTTATCTTCAAAAATATATATGAAATATTCAACCCTTTTTATTTTTTAATTTTTCTTCTTATCATTACTGTATTTTCTCACTTCCATAAGCAATGTCCCATGATCTGGACATGAAATTCCTCACATTCCTTTAGTCCTTCAAGTAGTGAATTCATTTATTTTTTCAATAATGATCTACCAGCTATGTACAAATATTAGGGCACTGACTGCAATACAGAGATAAATAAAATGTAGTTTTTCTCTCAAGGGAAGTATAGTTAAAGGAAGCAAACAAGAAGTCAGTGACAGATTTGAATAAATGTTATGTCTGAGAGATTTTGTTAACAAAACTCAGCTATAGATACAAAGCAATCTATACGGATTTACTGTTTATTGATGACCATAATATAATTCACTAGGATAAAAATGTGAATGCATTTTGTATTATCAAGTCTTTACAAAGTAAAATGGTAGTAATAATAGTTAAGTATATGTGCAGTTTTGATACATAGGCATGTTTGGTCCAGAAATTTGTATAAAACTTTAGGTCAAAAATGGTGATTTAAGATGAATAATTGCAGTTATAATAACTTATTTTTATTATTTCCCTTTCTGCTCACTTAGAAAAATTCCTCAAACCAATGTTATTACTCTTCAAAGATACAGAAAATGAAAATTCCTTCAATTGTGGTGTACGGCCATCCATAGGATGGAAATAGAGGTCTTGGAAGGATAATATATATAGGACTATTGTTTCTTTCTCAATATTTATTCTTTAATGGGTACCTTAACACAAAAAGGCATTCTGATCATTGTACCTACAAAAGATGGAAAATAAGAGAGATACTGAGATATGGGTAGAGACAGAATATAGCAGATAGCAAGATCAAGAGAGAGTCACAGGCAGAGAGAGAGAGAGAGAGAGAGAGAGAGAAATTGGTTTGCACAAATGATATTTTATTCCTTGCAAATGTTATATTTATTGTTGACCTATTGCTGTTTTTAGGTGTGACCATCAGTGTGTTGAATAGCAGCCTTTATACTAAGTGGTCATTATACAAGTTAAGGGGAAAAAAATGGATCTGCTTATTGTAAGACCAAAACAATAAAAATCTTCATCAGCACAAACCCTAACAAATATTGAAAATAACTGCTTCCATTATAATATTGTAAGACCAGGAGCTGACATCGTGCCCATTCACATGCAGGTTCCCATTGGATTCGGGCTAATGGTGAAGAAATGGCAGAGTAGGAGGATGGTAGGTCATTCTGTTTATTGGTGTCTCACCAAGACAGGCAAGCCACAAGAGAAGACAAGGGAAAAGCAGAAAACCAGCTTTTCCCATGGAGGGCAAGGGATCAGGGAGGCCCCTGCAATAGTGATAGCAGGAACCGAGAGAGCATGCTCATAGTCTGCCCCACTTTATAGTGTAGAAATCCAAACCCTTAATCCAATCTACAAACAAGAAAGTCTCTGATACAAAGTCACCCATCTGAGGCATAATGGGATTCCTCAGGAGAGGGCACTACCCCACATCATCCAATCAGTCAAGGGTGTGGAGAAAAGCTTACTCTTAAAACTAAGCCTTCGGCTATAACAACCCAGCCTGCCCACAGCCTGTCCCAGAACACGAGTTAATATCAACGAACTTCCATGTGGGCAGCGCCATCTTTAACAAAGTGAGCATAATATATTTTATCTGCCCAACAAATATTAAAGATTATTTTCAGTAAATCTTACACTGTGAGGATTTTTGATCATAAATAATTTCAATAACAATTGAATACACCAATCAAAACAATACTTATCATCTGGGAAATATCACTGTAAAAATATGGGCATGGAAAAATAAAAAAAAGTTTGTAGGAAGCTTAATAATCTTCCTATTTTAGAATTTAAAACAATCATCTTGTCAACAATTCCTTTATATAATTTGTGACACATAGTGTGTAGAATAGCTGTAATAATATAAATGGAATAATTAAGGAAAAGAATACAATTTAAGAAAAATATATTTTTGGGCTTGATGAGTTTTTAAATTTATGCTATAAGAAATATATTGCATTTATTATTTAATGTTACAATGAAAGGAGTACTAGTCTTCATGAAAGAAATTTAAGCAGGTAGAGTTGAGCTTTATATTTCTAAACTTTTATACTTTGTACTGTTGCATATTTATTCTTACTTTGGTGTACTCAGGGCTTTCATTCTGAAGATTAATGTTTATGACTTTATAGTTTGTTGCATTTTATGAATTGGTTCATATTCTAAATCATAGTAAAAATGCTTGGTTCCTGGGCCTTGAAGGCTTGTTCCAGTTTATAGAACAAAGCTGTTTTCATGCCTCTAGAACACTGTATTACTTTGCATTTTTATACAGTGCTTAGAATTCTACCCAAAACTTTCTGAGGATGATTTCAAAGTGTTTCAACACATGGTTATTCCTTGTATAAAATAACTAGCCAAATACAAGTCTGGATTTGGGTTTCTAAAATTGGAGAACTACTACTGAATATATTATAACTTGTGTTAATAGAGCAAGAAAAATATAAAAAGAGAGGCAAGAGTTTATCATGTAAGAAAATAATAATTGTGTGTATTTTTTACCAAACTTAACTGAAAATATTAATTAATATTATTTTAGCTTTGTTCTGTGTCCTGTCTGTTGTACTTAATATGACCTAATTTCTTCATTATATTACATCAAAATCTGTATGATCACTTAATTGAATAGAAAAAAACACTGTATATGGACAAAAATACAGTGGACATATTTTCTGCTGTTGATTGTTTAATCTGTCTTTGATTTTTTATTGTTTTGCAAATTATGTTAAAAGAGCATCTTTTATGCATAATCCTCTTTCTATTAATAGGAGGTAGTTTTAGAATTCATAGATGCCTTAATCTTTGTTGGGCAGATAAAATATAATATGCTCACTTTGTTAAAGATGGCACTGTCACATGGAAACCCGTCACCCAGGTGATATTATTTGCCCTTATGCTTGGGATGGGTGTGGGGAAAAGGTTGTAATATAAGCAGGCCAGGTCGTTATGGCCTAAGGCTTGGTTTTAAGAGTAAGTTCTTCTCCACATCTTTGACTGATTGGATGATGTAGGGTGGTGCACTCTCCTGAAGAATCCCATTATACAGAGACTTCCTTGTTTGTATAATTGGATTAAAGGTTTTGATTCTATGGTATAAAGTGGGAGACACCAGTAGCTTGATCTCTCTCTTGGTTCCTGAGTTCCTAAGGTTAGTATTAGAGAGGAGAGCAGATTAAGGCCCGTGGAGAGGAGAAGCAGCCAAGATGGCAGTGTGCTGAGGAAGAAGCCAGTTTGTTAAGAGTTTGTGCAGGAGGAGATGGGAAACAGAGGTGAATAAGTCTGGTGAGCTAGAAACATTTGATTCTAGGAAACTCGGATAAGTCAGTAGCTTTGTGAGCACTGAATGTGTGGGTTTTGGAGCCCAGTGTGTGTTTTTGCTTGCCTGCCGGGTGCAAGCTAGAATTGCTGATGGCTCACCAGTTCTTGGCTCCATTGTTTCATTACCGACTGTTCGAATCTAATGCAAACCGGCATGGATCAGGCTGCTGTGATGGCGGCCTCGATTACTGGCTTTACAATCTTGTTTTCCATTATTTCTGGTTTATTCTGTCTTTTTTCACAGTCTCAACATTTTAGAAGATAAAATAGTTGACTCAAAAAAAATTTTTTTTTTGCCTCCTTTCTTCCACTTCATGTTCTCTTTTCTGTGTCCTTTTAGACTCCATGGTCTTTTATTGAGACCACTCCATTGTACATATCTTAGAACCTTTTGTCCCAAACCTATTTTATCATACTTGCCCACTTAACAATACTGTCACTGCTAATATCTTTAATCAAACCTCCATCTCCTAGATTTTTACTGCAGCTTCCAATTTAGTCACTTAGCTTCTACTGCAGTCCAATACATAGTTTATTCTCAACAAAACTGCAAAAATAATCTAGGAAAATATAAAGTTAGAATGATATAAAGATATGTATAGATATAAATATATATATTTTAGATATAAACATACTGTTCAGCAGATAAAATATAATATGCTCACTTTGTTAAAGATGGCGCTGCTCACATGGAAGCCCGTCACCCAGGTGATATTATTTGCCCTTATGCTTGGGATGGGTGTGGGGAAGAGGCTGTAATGTAAGCAGGCCAGGTCGTTATGGCCTAAGGCTTAGTTTAAGAGTAAGCTCTTCCCCACACCCTTGACTGATTGGATGATGTAGGGTGGTGATGTAGGGAGGAATCCCATTATGCCTCAGATGGGTGACTGTATCAGAGACTTCCTTGTTTGTATAATTGGATTAAAGGTTTTGATTCTATGGTATAAAGTGGGAGAGACCAGTAGCTTGATCTCTCTCTCTTGGTTCCTGAGTTCCTGAGGTTGGTATTAGAGAGGAGAGCAGATTAAGGCCATGTGGAGGAGAAGTAGCCAAGATGGCAGAGTGCTGAGGAAGAAGCCAGTTTGTTAAGAGTTTGTGCAGGAGGAGATGGGAAACAGAGGTGAATAAGTCTGGTGAGCTAGAAACCTTTGATTCTAGGAAACTCGGATAAGTCAGTAGCTTAGTGAGCACTGAATGAGTGGGTTTTGGAGCCCAGTGTGTGTTTTTGCTTGCCCGCCGGGTGCAAGCTAGAATTAAAGCTGATGGCTCACCAGTTTTTGGCTCCTGTGTTTCATTGCCATCTGTCCGAATCCAATGCGAACCTGCGTGGGTCGGGCTGCTGTGATGGTGGCCTCGACTACTGGCTTTACACATACAGTTACATTTTCAGATTATTTCTTTGCTTAGTACATCTGATTACTTAAAAAAAAAATAAAGTCCTTCCTATGTTCAAGTCCCTACATATTTTGCCCCCTGCTTCCCACTCCTAACCTCTGAAATTAACTGCGGGTAATCAATCTGATTCAGTCAGATTGGAGCTTTATTGCTCTTTCTCTAAAATACCAAGCAGGCTTCCCCTCAGGGCTTTTGTATCAGCTTTTCCTTTGTCTGACGAGCAACTATGTGACTAGCTCTGTCTCTTTTTGTTTCTTTTCAAATTCCATGTCATCAATAAGGCTCTTTTTCATCTCACAATATAAAGTATCAAAGTCCGCTGTAGCTAATTACCCTTGCTAGCTCTCTTACTTTGTTTTACATATCTCAATAGAATGTGTCACCTTATGTTAATTCATATATTCTCCTGCTTATTTATTTTTAGCTCTATTTGATTGAGGTATTTGTCTTCTTATTCACTGATGTGAGCCTATCAGCTAGAATTGGCGTTGGAATCATGTAGATGCTAAATAAATTATTGAATGATGGAATGAATGAATGAATGAATGCAAAGACTTCTCTGGCAATTCCAGCCTGTAGTAGGTATCATTCTATATGCTTCAAAAGCATCTCCAGAATTATTTCTTAATCTTGTTTATCTTGAAATGATTATTTATTTTTTGAGAGAGAGAGAGAGAGAGAGAGAGAGAGAGAGGGAGGGAGAAATATGAGAAGCATCTCCTAACATCTTGATCATGGACTTGAACCTATGAACTGTGAAGCAAGTTATTTATGTTGTTTAAACCAAACAGTTTGTGGTACATTGTTTCACCAACCCCAGCAAATGAACAGGTTTGTTTTCCCTGACAAATCAGAACTTCCTTTTTTTGTCTTATTGATCTTTGTGTAAATCTTACCTCTCACTCCTACAAATCTCCAAATCAGACAGAGTGTCAATGCGATGAACAAGTAAAGAATGAGTAAAGAAAGGATACGAAGATGAAAATATTTTAATTACTGTGGCTTGAGTTTGTAAGACAAGTATAAAAAACTGTTAGAGAAGTTATGAAAAAATATGTTAAAAAGAACACAACAAAGTGGCATTTGTTTTACTGAAGGTCAATGTAGCCATTTCAATTTCTGTGGCCACTTTCAGTTCTACAAACTCTCATTTCTATTTCAATTTGATACACGTGAACCCACTCTCATTTTTCACAGTTGCTTCAGCATGACCATTTTGCATGAAAATTCATTTTAAATAATTCCTTCCTGAATCATTACCTCCAATTCAATTCCCTGTATCAAGTTTCCTATGTAAACTTCTGTGACAAATGCCCTGAGACTTCTGTCCGCTCACTTTGATTAACTCTCTTTATTATCCCTCTTCAGTGTAAATACATTGAATTTGCCAATACTTGAACAGTAGAATAATGACTTCTGCATATTTATTTTTAATACATCTAACTTTAGAAAAAATTGAAGATTTGTTTTGATTTCTCTACTTTCAAAAAGATGGAAGACTTTTTAAAGGGGGTCAAGAACAAAATGTCAAAATACAACAATACACATTCTAGACTAAAGACCTTCTACGAAGAAGAAAAATGATATTAAATGGAACTGCTTTGTGCTGTATTTTTCCTAGGACAAAATGTTGGATAACTTTTCAGACTACTGCTCTTTGTAAGAATGCATGCAACGTTATTCACAGGGATGCATCCTTGCCATCAGGGAGAAGTAAAAAGAATTAGGTTGCAGTAAGGTAAATCACCAAGCAAGTACATTGCTTGGGACTGTCTCCTGATGAGGGCAATAGAATACTTATGCCTTACAAATCACATTTCATTCAGTAAGATACTTAATAGGGATTTGAAGTCAGATCCCTTGCGAATCATATTAAGTACAGTATATTTGCCTGGAAATCTGGCAGACATGTGCTTAGAATCCTTACCAACTGTAGGAAACTGGTAGAGTATATGGGTTGTGGGGATCATGGTTATTTTTATTTATTTTCCACTAACAAGACATTGGTAAGAGATGGTATCTGAATATGACTTTAGTATGGGTTCACTGAGTTCTCCACTGCATCTGATAGCTCCAGCTTAGTTTATTTTATAATTTATGACTTATGAACAGTGTGGCAACCAGCAGTGGTATCGATATTTTTTAAATTTTATCATAGGTTTCTAAATTAGGAGGTACATTTATGATCACAAGAAGAATATAAAATAGGTAGATTGGATGTCATTAAATAATTATCTGTTGTTGACTTTATATTTTAGAGGAATAAAAAATAAGCATAACTGCATTTTTAAAAATGCTTTCTTTATAGTTATTATATACTTGTGAATTATATTTCTTACAGAAAACTACTTCCTAAGTTAACTGAAAGCCCGCATGAAAAGATATGACAAATCTTAGATTATTTTCTATATAGTTATTACACTGTAAGTATAGATTAGAGATCACTGACTTTCCTCATTTGCTTGCATTTTGCAGCAACTCACAGTTATATTTATCTTTTAGACAACATCTAAGCATATGTGTTTATTGAATGATAATTCTGAAGTGTAGCTAGAGAAAAAAAGCAGCTCTAAGCTATCAGATAGTATTCTGTAAACTAATAATAATATAAAACTGCAATGATATATAAAAACAGTACTGAGTATTACTCAGCACACAAGCAACAGTGTTTTGTTTCTTCTTTTCTAAATGAGAAGAAGGGAGATAGAGAGACAGACTCCCTGATGTGCCCAGACAAGGATCCACCTAGCAACCCCGTTCTAAGGCCAATGATCTGCCCATCTTGGACCATGCTCATAACTGAGCTATTTTTAGCACCTGAGGTGGAGGCTCCATGGAGCCATCTGCAGCACCCGGCTGATGTGCTCGAACCAATTGAACCATGGCTGTGGGAGAGGAAGAGAGATAGAGAGTAAAGGGGGAGGGAGAAGGGTAAAGAAGCAGATGGTAACTTCTCCTGTGTGTCCTTGCCAATATTTGAACCCAGAACATCTACAAACCAGGCTGACACTCTACCACTGAGCCAACTGGCCAGGGATGCAACAGTTATTTTTAAAAGGCAGTAATAGTTTATTATTTGTCTACATACAATGATAAAAATATAAATGACCTCCTTAGGGAAAAATAACTCTCTATGCTAGACTAAGCTGCATACATCATGTTTTCTAAAACAAACAAGCCAACAAAAAACTTAAATATCATACAAAATAGTTTTCTAGGAGAGGAGACCTTTACAAATAAGCTAGACTTGTTATGGTGTATGATCCAGTTATAGTGATTGGAGCATAAGAATTACATGGCTACCCAACCAAACACTTATCTACTTGACAATCCATATCTGAGCGGTACAGGCTCACCAACTTGTAAACAGGCAACATGTCATCCTCACAGACGGTTGTGGGTATTTGCAGCCAAAAGATTATGAATTAACATCAGATGCATTTTTTGAGGGTAGGAGACCCAATCAAAAATGCCAAAGCAGCTGTTTTTCCCAAGGTTATGAACATAGATAGGGTTGAAGGCAACACTACTTTTACTCCTTCTCTTATGAGAATGAGTTCTCTCCAACCTCCTCAAATGAAGAAGTTGTCTTTTCTTATAGCAAATAAATCCTAAGAAATATTCTTTGTACATTGGACTGTGTGTGTATGTGTTTGTGTTCAAAGTATTGTTTTTCCTATAAATAAGTTAATTTTGGTTACCATCTTGAATGTGTGTGCAAAAGAAATAGCATAGATACATTCAAATATGATATTGATGATATGTATTATAAACATTGTTTTAATTATTATTTACAGTCACAAATCTGTCTCTGACAATAAAAAAATAACTTCTGATGCTAGATGGCCTGTTGGGTGATAAGGGCAGGTAACTCTTTGCATTGGCAGAAAAGAAAATTGATCTCTTCTTGTCTAATTCCATTTACCAGCACCTTTTAAGAAATACAACATAATCTGGTAATTATGATCTTATTTAATAGAAATTGTAAAACCTGATCAACATATATGACATATCCATTAACAAAAAATATTTCTTAGGAGAGTAGAAAAAAATAATTGAAAGTAAGCAATAAAAAGAATTATAGTGAGTAATACATGAAAATATATTAAATTTCATTTAATTAATGTTGCAAATTTAAAGCTCTCTAATGATTTTTTAATTTTTTTTTTTTTGCAGAGACAAAGAGAGAGTCAAAGAGAGGGACAGCTAGGGGCAGACAGGAACAGAGAGAGATGAGAAGCATCAATCATCAGTTTTTTGTTGCGACACCTTAGTTGTTCATTGATTGCTTTCTCATATGTGCCTTGACCATGGGGCTACAGAAGGCTGAATAACCCCTTGCTCAAGCCAGCGACCTTGGGTCCAAACTGGTGAGCTTTGCTTAAAACAGATGAGCCTGTGCTCAAGCTGGTGACCTTGGGGTCTCTAACCTGGGTCCTCTGTATCCCAGTCCAGCACTATTCACTGTGCCACAGCCTGGTCAGGCTCTAATGTCTTATTTTTATTGATCAGATTAGTAGAGAATATTAGTAAAGAAAAATTTTAATCCTTCTTTATGAGATCATGAATACTACAGTCTTTTGGGATGGTGATTCTGTCACACACACACACACTTGCACTACACACATAGAAGAGAGAGAGAAGGAGGAGACATACAGATTGATGGTATCCAGTTATTTGAAGAACAATGGTAAGGGTTAAAGCGAAATTCTTAGTTTGAATTTCTGTGTGTTTTTTAATTTGTTTATTTGCTTTTGTAAAATTTGTGTACTGATACCATAATTTAAAATTTTTGTTTTCAGCAGAAGTAAATTAAACAAAAATTTTATAATCTGAACAAAATTATGGAACTATATTAAAAGTCTACATACAGTATAATACATATTAGCTAAGGTTCAATTTATTGTTTTTTAAAGTTCAACTTGTAAAATAATAATACGGATTCTAATAAAATACAGATTCCCTAGCTCCATGTACAAGATTCTTAATCAGTATATCTTGGGAGCGCACCATGAGTATACATTATTAATGAACTCTCCAGATGATTCTGATACCAGTGCTCTGTGTGGAATGCATTTTAATGTACTGATGAACTAAAAACAAAACACTGTTCTACAATAGAGTTTTGTTTTGATTATATTTTACTGTATACTCATCACTTTTAAAGGATATACTTTCCACAGTGACTATTTCTCCTTAATCAGATTTCTCTAAGTTATGATGTAGGAAGTATATGAATATTTTCAATGTATTTGTAGCATTCATGTTATAATTACATTAAAGATTAATTACAGTTTCATAGCTATTTTCTACAGATTAGCCTCTGTTTCATAAGGTGTGAGCTTTGTGAAACCATATGTGACATCTCATTTATTCACTGATGAGTTCTTAATATCTTGTACAAGTTTGGCACATAAGAAATATTTTAAAAAATGTTGGATATAGGTGGATAGTTGAAACTGAAAATAAATGAAGAAATTACTATTAATCTCATTTTATTTTATATATGCAGTCTGTTTCCTTAACTAAGCTCAGAATTTTGAAAGCATTTTTTTCTTTATAAACCACAATAAATACAAATGTGAGTAAAGTTTGTTTTATAGATTAGAAAGAATAACAAAATACCAAATGTTATTTAGGAGCTTTGACTTTATTTACTGTACTGAAGAGATAATCTGTCAGTGTAAGAATGGAGAGACAACAGAGTAGTTTAAAACATAGAATTTAAATTAGAGTTCCAGGATTTGGATTTATAGTTTGGTGACATTAAGCAAGTTTCTCAATCTTTCTTTATATCTCCATTCTTTTAAATTGGTAAAATGAAAATGATAACATGGTTATATCTGTAGATTCCTGCAAGGATGAAATGTATTATTTGTAATCATGCCCGATTAACCCCCAAATGATTGCAAATAAATTCAGGGTGATATTAATGTGGGCTCTTTTATATTCATCATTATAATCTGGACCTAGACAGAACAACAATTTCATCAGTTCGGAGTCTATTGAATAATTAATAAACCATTGTATCTATAGATTGCCATGGGATTAATGCTATTTATGCTTTGCACAAAGTAGGTGGTTAGTTCAGTGGTTGACTTTTTTGAGATCTACTTATGCTCTTTATGTTGAACACTTGTGCTTCTCTATATACCATTGTTCCTGTGGATTTTATGTCTATTGTGTAGGGAAATTCTTTAAAATAATTAAGTAAATGTATAATAAGATTTCACATGTAGATAATTATGGACAATATGTTATCACTACATAAAATTATTCCCAAATTCTAAATTTATTTTTTAAATGTTTTCATGTGCATGTGTGTGGTATGTATGTATATGTAACAGTTATCTATTTGTAATCATATTATTTTTCTTTATTTCCACAGTAAAAATAAGCTTAAGGCAATAATCAAGAAATGTCATGACTCTGTTAATATTAAAAATACTTAAGAAAATTCCTAATGAAAATATTTAAAACTACTTATAACACTGATTCTAAACTAGGTCAAATACTGATCTAATCCCCACTATTACAGAATTATAGTAGAGGAAAGAACAATCATGGGTAAGCTTGCAAAAATATATTGTTTTCAATTCTGGACAAAAAGATGCTAATTTTTCTAATAATTCCCACATTATCACTTGACATTCCTCTGCAATCTCATCCCTCTAACATGGAGTCTTCCATTAATAACCCGTTTTACAGCTCCTCATCTCACTCTCTTAGATACTATGTCCCCAAAATGAGAAGTTTTCACTTGTACCAGAATTTGGTCATAAGCCTTGTGTTTAATGCCAAAGGAGGTGAAGGAAACAGGTGGAGGAAATGATGACAGTCTGACACATAGCAAGTTTCTTATAAACTGAGGACTTAAATTAGTTTGATTGTTGAGTACTTTTAGGTAATAATTGTGTTCTGAGAACCCATAATGCCAAGACAAGGTAAAGAAGAAAGGAAAAAAGAAACAAAGACAATAAGGGGATTATTGTTATTTTTTAATTTTAAATGAGGACATCAGAAATAAAAATTTCTGATGACAATTTCAATTGCTCCAATGAGAAAACCCACATAGAGTGGAGATGTTTCTTTCAATTTTAGTGTTTTGCCTTTACTTTGTATAGAGTATTATATGTTAATGATTTTTCAAAATTCAAATATTTATACTTTGGGAAGCTCCCCTTGGCAGTGCTATCCAAATACAAAATAGGAGAAGTGTGGTTTACAAATTGGAAAGATGACTCACTACTTCTAATAATTGTTGTTTGTTTCTACTGCTTTTCAGGTTGTCTCCTTAGAAACACTTGAAGATGCTTCTGTGTAAAGACAAGGGAAGATCACATTGTTCTGAAAATGTGTGAGTTTTTGCAAACAATGATATATATATATATATATATATATATATATATATATATATGCATGCTACTAGTTAATTACTATCTGGGTAATATATACCCTTGCCTTGTTCTTAATATAAATTATGTTCTGTTCATTCTGGCTCAATTGCTGTGATTGGTTTTCTATGTTTCTGGTTTTTATTTTGTTAATATTGGGTTCTTTCAGGCTAACCGGACAATATCTAAAATTTAAATCATTAAGATATAATTGTAACCTTCTCTGTCTTCAGTTTCTTAAAGACTGTCCCATGCATACAGTACTTTGTTTCTTGACAAAAGTCAACAAGTTTGTTATTTTTTATATAAACCCTAATTTATCTTATTAATTGCACAAACGTGCAGTATGAACATTTTCTGAGGTGTGATTCTCGGCTGGAAATTTCTTGGCTGCAAATTGTGACCTTAGTATCAAGAAAAGTTTTCAAGAATATGATATCTTTTAGGTCAAATGTTGCCAGAAGACGTTCTTTTGATTTCTTTTTCTCTATATGTTCATCAGGTGCACTTGGTCTTTGTTACAAGCATACTGGCTCACCTGGGCCATTCTCTGTGTCACAGTCATGTTGGTTCCATTGGAAGTTGTGACAAATTATCATTCATCTATGTATATTCTCACTCAATAAAAATTATGGTTAATAAAACAATTATTTCAGACTGCTAGCTAGAAATAAATGAACAATCTAGGGCCAAAGAATTGAACAAGGAATTGGCTTTAAAAAGCTTGTGAATGAAGATAAGGTTCTATTGATAATCAGTGATCATGTCTTTACTTGTTTACTTCAAATGCATTTTTTCCTCAAACAATAGAATAACATGTTTGTCACCATATGACATACACTATTTTAAATCTAAACTTTTATATAACATTTCTCATTTATTCAACGTTTACAATATCCAGGTTCTCCTCAGTGTGATTGTATATACATAGGTGCAAGTTAGCTTAAGTTACCTTTAGTCTGTCCTATGAATTTGATACTATTACTACATCTACTCTGTGGATAAAGTTTCTGAGCAGCCGCCTGAGATCTCAAAGCCAGCACGTCGTGAAGGTTAGTTTCAAATCCATGTGTCAGTATCCATACGCCATACTTCAAACAGGATTCAGAATAGAAAGCCTTATATATTAAAAGACTTCAATCAAAAAGCATTTTATGATCCTTCAAGTGCAACATGACTAATAATAGTTGATGGCTCTTCTTGATAACTCTTTCTAAGAAAGCCAAAAGCAGAACTCCCTGGTTAACTAATAGCAAAAACAGTTTATAAAACCATAGCAAAAGAATAATAGATTAGATGAACACTTTATAATTGGGTAAGAGGAGGGGGAGATTTGCACATTTAAAATGTAATTTAGGGAGACAGAACTTATGGTATTACATGAAGAGTAATATTTAAATGTTAAATATTTTAAGGTCTCAAATTTATATTTAATTCAGAAGGAGAAATGTCTTTCAGAATTAATTTTACTAACAAAATGGTACCTTCTTATTTCATTATTAAACTAGTAATAATAATAGTACACTTGGCTCATTTATTCTCTCAATAAATATTTATTGAGCTCCTACTACACATCAATCACTATGCAAAATTCTATTGTTTCAGCAGTGAAAAGGACAGAAAATATGCATCTGCATATAGATTTTTATTTTTATTTGGTGAGCAGGCAAGGCAGATAAAGTCAAAACAAAAGAAAGAAGGGATTTTTCAATAGTGAGGCTATAGTAATAGCTAATTTTTATTAGTTTTTTATATGACAGAATTTTAAAAATATTATTTAATCTGGCCTGTGGTGGTACAGTGCATAAAGCATCAACCTGTAATACTGAGGTCACCAGTTTGAAACCCTGGGCTTGCCTGGTCAAGGCACATACAGGAGTTGATGCTTCCTGCTCCTCCTCCCTTTCTCTCTCTATCTTCTCTGAAATGAATAAATAAAATCTTTTAAAAGAAGTATTATTTATATGCATAATTCCATTGATTTTCAGAATTACACTGTCAGGTAGGAAATTTTATCATTCATATTTTTCAGGTTAGAAAACTTAAGCATATATATATTAAATTGTCTGGATGTACTACAACTTATCTATTTACCTTTTGAAGATGTGTTGGTTGATGTCTAGTTTTATTAATTATGAATAAGACAAATATTGGTGTACAAGTGTTTTTCAGTTCATTTGATAAAATACAAGGTAGCACAATTGCTGGATTATGTAAGACTAAGTATGTTAAATGAGCAACTGCCAAATAATATTTCACAGTAGTTTTTTCATTTTTGTGTTCCTCCTAGCAATAAATGAGAGTTCTTGTTTTACTATATCTGTACCAGCATTTGGTATTGTCATTAAAAATAAAGTTAGTTTTTTCTAAGAGATAAGTAGTGATATCTTATGACTTTGATTTGCAGTTCTGTAAAAATATATGAGAATTAATGTATTTTCATGTTTTTATGTGCCATTTGTATTTCTTGTTTGGTGAGAAATCTGTTCCAGTATTTTTCCCACTTCTTAATTGGGTTATTTGTGTTTCAATTTGTTTCCTGTGGAGAAAATCTTATGTTACATTGCCTTGTTAAGTTCAGTGTGGACAGTGGAACAGGGTAAAAACAAAGAAGTAATTTGGAGGATGAAGAGCCTGCTTTATTTTTTACACAGGAAAGTGAGGAAAAGCCTTTTTGTATAAGTGATGTGGTTCCGACCGAATAATGTGAAAATCCAGGCAGGAAAATATTGGGCAGTAGAGGAGAGTTCCATTAAACACCTAAGTGAGGATGTCCTAAATTGTAAAATGAAGATAACTTTTTAAAGATAGACTGTATCTTTTTTTTTAAACTTCTTTTTTATTTTATTCATTTTAGAGAGGAGACACACAGAGAGAGAGAGAGAGAGAGAGAGAGAGAGAGAGAGAGAGAGAGAAAGGGGGGAGGAGCTGGAAGCACATCCCATATGTGCCTTGACCAGACCAGTGCAGGGTTTTGAACTGGCAACCTCAGTGTTCCCAGGTCGATGCTTAATCCACTGCGCCACCACAAGTCAGACAAGATAGACTGTATCTTGGCATGTAGCAATTAGATTGCCAGAATAAATAATTATTTCTTTTATCTTTTTTTTTTTATTAACTTTAATGGGGTGACCCCAATAAATCAGGGTACATATGTACAATGAAAACATCTCCAGATTATCCCATCATTCAATTGTGCTGCATACCCCTTACCCAAAGTCAAATTGTCCTCTGTCACCTTCTATCTGTTTTTCCCTGTGTCCCTCCCCTTCTCCCTATCCCACCCTCCCCTCCCTCCCCCCATCCCGTAACCACCACACTCTTGTACGTGTCTCGTAGTCTCATTTTAATGTCCCACCTATGTTTGAAATCATGTTGTTCTCAGTTTTTCTTTTTTTCTGATTTACTTATTTCACTCCGTATAATGTTATCAAGGTACATCCATTTTGTTATAAATGATCCGATGTCATCATTTCTTATGGCTGAATATTGTTCCATAGTATATATGTACCAAAGCTTTTTAATCCACTCGTCTTCAGACGGACACTTGGGCTGTTTCCAGCTCTTCGCTATTGTGAACAATGCTGCCACAAACATGGGGGCGCATTTCTTCTTTTCGAACAGTGTTATGGTGTTCTTAGGGTATATTCCTAAAAGTGGGATAGCTGGGTCAAAAGGCAGTTCGACTTTTAATTTTTTGAGGAATCTCCAAACTGTTTTCCACAGTGACTGCACCAGTCTGCATTCCCACCAGCAGTGCAGAAGGGTTCCCTTTTCTCCACATCCTCGCCAGCACTTGTTCTGTGTTGTTTTGCTGATGAGCGCCATTCTGACTGGTGTGAGGTGATATCTCATTGTGGTTTTAATTTGCATTTCTCTAATAATTAGTGATGTTGAGCATTTTTTCATATGTCTTTTGGCCATCTGTATGTCTTCTTTGGTAAAATTTCCATTCATTTCTTTTGCCCATTTTTTGATTGGATTGTTTGTCTTCCTGGTGTTGAGTTTTATAAGTTCTTTATAAATTTTGGTTATTAACCCCTTATCAGACGTGCTGTCGAATATGTTCTCCCATTGTGTAGTTTGTCTTTTTATTCTGTTCTTATTGTCTTTAGCTGTGCAAAAGCTTTTTAGTTTGATGTAGTCCCATATGTTTATCTTGCCTTTTATTTCATTTGCTCGTGGAGATAAATCGGCAAATAAATTGCTGCTACAGATGTCGGAGAGCTTGCTGCCTATGTTTTCTTCTACGATGCTTATAGTTTCACGGCTTATGTTTAAGTCCTTTATCCATTTTGAATTTGTTTTTGTGCATGGAGTAAGTTGATGGTCTAGTTTCATTTTTTTGCAGGTAGATGTCCAATTTTCCCAGCACCATTTGTTAAAGAGGCTGTCTTTACTCCATTGTATGTTCTTTCCTCCTTTGTCAAATATCAGTTGTCCATAAAGCTGTGGGTTTATTTCTGGGTTTTCTGTTCTGTTCCATTGATCACTGTGCCTGTTCTTATGCCAGTACCAGGCAGTCTTGAGTATAATGGCCTTGTAGTAAACCTTGATATCCGGAAGAGTGATGCCTCCTGCTTTATTTTTTCTTTTTAAGATTGCTGAGGCTATTCGTGTTCTTTTTTGGTTCCATATAAATTTTTGGAGTATGTTTTCTATATCTTTGAAGTATGTCATTGGTATTTTAATTGGTATTGCATTGAATTTATAAATTGCTTTGGGTAATATAGACATTTTAATGATGTTTATTCTTCCTAGCCATGAGCACGGTATATGCTTCCACTTGTTTGTATCTTCCTTGATTTCTTTTATCAATGTTTTATAATTTTCCGAGTACAAGTCCTTAACCTCCTTGGTTAAATTTACTCCTAGGTATTTTATTTTTTTGGCTGCAATAGTGAAGGGGATTGATTCCTTAATTTCTTTTGCTGACAGTTCATTGTTTGTATATAGAAATGCCTCTGATTTCTGGGTATTAATTTTATATCCTGCCACCTTGCTGAATTCATTTATAAGGTCCAGTAGTTTTTTAACTGAGACTTTAGGGTTTTCTATGTACAATATCATATCATCTGCAAATAGTGACAGTTTTACTTCTTCTTTTCCAATTTGGATGCCTTTTATTTCTTCTTTTTGTCTGATTGCTATAGCTAGGACTTCCAGAACTATGTTGAATAAAAGTGGTGAAAGTGGGCAACCCTGCCTGGTTCCTGATCTTAAGGGGATTGCTTTTAATTTTTGTCCATTTAGTATGATGTTTGCTGTGGGTTTGTCGTAGATGGCCTTTATCATGTTAAGGAATGTTCCTTGTATTCCCACTTTATTGAGAGTTTTAAGCATGAATGGGTGCTAGATTTTATCAAATGCCTTTTCTGCATCTATTGAAATTATCATGTGATTTTTGTCCTTCCTTTTGTTTATGTGATGAATCACATTGATTGATTTGCGAATATTGTACCAGCCTTGCCTCTCCAGAATAAATCCCACTTGGTCATGGTGTATGATTTTTTTCATATATTGCTGAATCCGGTTGGCTAATATTTTGTTGAGAATTTTAGCGTCTAAATTCATCAGGGATATAGGCCTATAATTTTCTTTCTTTGTGTTGTCTTTGCCCAGTTTGGGGATCAGAATTATGCTCGCCTCATAAAAGGAGTTTGGAAGTCTGCCTTCCTCTTGAATTTTTTGAAATAGCTTGAGGAGGATAGGAGTTAATTCTTCTTTGAATTTTTGATAGAATTCACTTGTGAAGCCATCAGGCCCAGGACTTTTCTTTTTTGGGAGTTTTTTGATAACTGTTTCAATCTCCTCTGTTGTAATTGGTCTGTTCAGGTGCTCTGATTCTTCCAGATTGATTTTTGGAAGTATATATGATTCAAGAAATTTGTCCATTTCATCTAGATTGTCAAATTTTTTGGCATAGAGTTCTTCATAGTATTTTCTTACAATGCTTTGTATCTCTGTTGAATTAGTTGTAATTTCTCCAGTGTCCTTTCTAATTTTATCTATTTGAGACATCTCTCTTTTTTTCTTGATGAGTCTAGTTAAGGGTTCATCAATCTTGTTTACCTTTTCGAAGAACCAGCTTCTGGTTTCATTGATCCTCTGTATTGTTTCCTTAGCCTCTATGTCATTTATTTTAGCTCTGATCTTTATTATTTCCTTCCTTCTACTTGTCCTGCATTTTATTTGTTGTTGTTTTTCAAGTTCTTTTAGCTGCAGGGTTAAGTTGCTTATATGTTCTTTTTCTAGCTTCTTATGATATGCCTGTAGTGCAATAAACTTCCCTCTCAGGACTGCTTTTGCTGTGTCCCATAGATTTTGAGTTGACGTATGCTCGATAACATTTGTTTCTAGAAACTTTTTTATTTCTTCTTTGATCTCAATGTTAATCCATTCATTATTTAATAACATGCTATTTAGTTTCCAAGTGTTTGAGTATTTTTCAGTTTTTCTTTTGTGGTTGATTTCTAGTTTCATGGCATTGTGATCAGAGAAAATGCTTGATATAATTTCAATCTTCTTAAATGTGTTGAGGCCTTTTTTGTGTCCTAACATGTGGTCTATCCTAGAAAACGTACCATGAGCGCTTGAGAAGAATGTATATTCTACTGCTTTAGGGTGAAAAGTTCTGAATATATCTATTAAATCAAGTTGATCTAGTGTATCCTTTAAGTCTGCTGTTTCTTTATTGATTTTCTTTCTTGTGGATCTATCCAGTGTTGTTAGTGGGGTATTGAAATCCCCTACTATGATAGTATTACTGTTAATCTCGCCCTTAATGTCCATCAAAGTCTGCTTTATGAATGTCGGGGCTCCTATATTTGGTGCATAGATATTTATAATAGTTATATCTTCCTGTTGAATTGTTCCCTTTATCATTATGTAGTGTCCTTCTTTATCTCTTACTACAGTCTTTGTTTTAAAGTCCATTTTGTCAGATATAAGTACTGCTACCCCGGCTTTTTTTCATTTCCATTTGCATGAAATATTTTTTTCCATCCTTTTACCTTCAGTCTATGAGCATCTTTTGTTTTAAGGTGTGTCTCTTGTAGACAGCATATGTATGGGTCCTGTTTCTTTATCCACGCTGCTACCCTATGTCTTTTGATTGGATCATTTAGTCCATTTACATTTAAGGTTATTATTGATATGTAGTTGTTTATTGACATTTTATTCTTTAAAGCTGTATTTTTCTTTTTTTTGCTATATTCTTTTCTCCCTTTGAACTGTTCACACTAGGCCCCTTAAAATCTCTTGCAGGATTGGTTTGGTTTTAATGAATTCCTTGAGGTTTTCTTTGTCTGGAAAGCTCTTTATTTCTCCCTCAATTTTAAACGTTAGCTTTGCTGGATAAAGTAGTCTTGGTTGTAGGTTCTTGTTCTGCATTACTTTGATTATATCTTGCCATTCCCTTCTGGCCTGAAGTGTTTCTGTTGAGAAGTCCGATGTCATCCTAATGGGGGCTCCTTTGTAGGTGAGAGTCTTTTTTTCTCTAGCAGCTTTTAAGATTTTTTCTTTATCTATTAGCTTTGGTATTTTAACTATGATGTGTCTTGGTGTAGATCTTTTTGGGTTTCTCTTTAATGGGGTTCTGTGCGCCTCTTGGACATGTAGAATGTTTCCCAGCCTTAATTTAGGGAAGTTTTTGGCTATGATTTGATTGAACAAAGTTTCCATTTCCTGTCCTCTTTCCTCTTCTTCAGGTACCCCTATGATGCGAATGTTGTTTCTCTTCAGGTTGTCACAGAGCTCCCTTAGAGTTTCCTCACATTTTTTGAATCTCTTTTCCTTTTTTTTCTCTGCTTCTGTAACTATGTTTATTGTGTCCTCTAACTCACTGATTCGATCCTCAGCGTCATCTATCCTGCTTTTAATTCCTTCCATTGTGGTCTTCAGTTCTGATACTGTATTTGTCATTTCTGTCTGGTTCTTTTTTATTATTTCAATTTCATTTTTTATACTTGTTATCTCTTTATTTAGGTGCTCATAGTGACTATTCATTGTTGCTCTAATTTCTTTGAACATCCTAACTATCATTATTCTAAATTCTGCTTCTGGTAGTTTGGTTATATCTGGTTCATTCAGGACCTTCTCTGGGGATTTCTCTTGGTTGATTTGGTTTGCATTCCTCTGCCTGCCCATTTTATCTGAGTGTAAGCAAGTTGTGGCCACTGGAGTCCAGTATGTGTTGCCTTTGTGTTCTCCAGGTGTGGTCT
The DNA here is from genome assembly GCA_037038555.1 of Rhynchonycteris naso. Lineage (NCBI taxonomy): Eukaryota > Metazoa > Chordata > Mammalia > Chiroptera > Emballonuridae > Rhynchonycteris > Rhynchonycteris naso. The sequence continues at coordinate 294,889,601 of CM072996.1, read as the reverse complement.
GTCTGCAGGCTTGCCACCCTCTCTGTCGCTGCCTAGGGCGGTTTGGTGTGGGCGTTGCCAGCACCGGCTCACTGCAGCTATTGCTGTGGTTTCTGCCTCTCCTTTGCGGGAGGGGCTGTCACTCAAGCCACTAGCGTTAGCGCGCAGGGCAGAGGTGAGCACCTTTGCTCAGCTGCGGACCCGGACTTTTTCTGGAAGGCTTACGCCCAGCCCCCTCAGTCCGAGCCTGCTCGCCACCGTTTTGTGGGTTGGGCGGGGCTTTTGACGTGCTCTCAGCTGTGAGCCTTTGCCCGTCCAGAATTTAGCCCCGCCCTCGAGGCCAGGGCCCTCCTGCTCAGGGACTGAAACCGAAAACCGGGGATTATTGGGCCGGGCGTGTTTGCTGGCGTGCGCACAGCGGCTAGCTTCCGGTCGTTCCGGCTCCTACCCCGCCCCCACGCTCGGAGAAAGCTCGCGCACGTAGGGCGGTACTCCGCGGTTTCTCCGGCCGGGCAGGGAGAGCAGCGTGATCTCCGCAGGGAACTTCCCCTGGTCTCAGTGTCTCCCTCGCCCCCGACTTAGGAGCCCGCTCGCGCCCACAGATGGCACACCGAGGTTTCTCCTTCTGGGCGGGGTTGGCAGCGTGAGCCTCGGGCCCCTCGCCCGTCCCTGGTCTTAGCCCGGTGCCCGCGGTCAGGGCCGGCTAGCGCAGGGTCGCAGGGCTGATCTCTGCCCGTATTTTTCCCCACAAGTGGGGTCACAGGCGGCCCGCAGCTGCCGGACAGCTTTCGCGCGTCACCTCTGCCCCTGCTAGGCTAGCCTGAGCTCTCACTGTTACGCCCACACCGACAGGACTGCGTTTCGGCGTCTTGTCCCGACCATAGGCTTCAGCAACCTCAGGGGGCTAGAAGTGCCCTAAGTCTCCACACTGTAGGCTTGGGAGCTCCCTCCCTCTAGGCAGGTCTGCTCTAATTGCCGCGGGAGAGCTTGTTTGGCTAGTGTCCTGTCTCCCTTTGCTGGTATTGCTAGCTCCAGGGGAAATATTCGTTTTCGATTAGGGAAGTGACTTAGCCCATGGGTCGGTGTGGCTGTCCCTCAGAGTGTCCTCGTGCCTTCAGTCCACTCTTTGTTCCCGCTGCTCTGTTCCTCTCCTCTGTCCCAGTTCCCCGGAGCCCCGGGTGCGTGGTTGTGAGAGAGGCTTTCTGAGCTGTCCCTTTAAAAAGATTTTTGGGTCTGAGAAGACTCTCTCTTTTTCCCAAATAGTATCCTCATTTACTTCACAGCTCGATACTGTCCAATCGGCTCTTCTAGGGTCTGGGACTGCAGTCTGGGGCTTGGTTCCTGGGACCCAGGTCCCTCCCTCTCCGCCAAACTCTCCTCCCGCCACGCGGATCTCTCCGGGCTGCCGTTTGCTCCGGGGAGCTGGGCAGCCCTCTTCGCGTTTTCGCTATTCCTACCAGTCTCAATGTGGCTTCTGCAGTGTTCCTTGGTTGAAGAGTCCACTTAGTTTTGCTCCAAGTTGGTTTATCCAGATGATGGTTCTTAAAATTGAGTTATAATCCACTTTGGTTCTGGGAGTTGGAAGTTGGTACGTCTGCCTACTCCATCGCCATCTTCTCCTCCTTCTTTTATCTTTTTAAAATTATTTTTATTTATTTATTTATTTATTTTAGAGAAGAACGAGAGACAAGGGGGGAGGAGCAGGAAGCATCAACTCCCATATGTGCCTTGACCAGGCAAGCCCTGGATTTAGAACTGGCGACCTCAGTGTTCCAGGTCGACGCTTGATCCACTGTGCTACCATAGATCAGGCTCAATAATTATTTTTAAACAAAACATATAATATATAATTATTCTTATATTTTTCTTTGGTGTTATCACTTGGATTTTGGATAACTGGCGTCATTGTAAATATAGTGTTAGTGGAATATACGGAAATGATTTATATTTTTGTTTCTAATTTCCAATGAGTATATTTTTTTCTGATAAAATTTCAGTAAAAAGCTAAATAGTATTTAAATATATATAAAGACCTTTTGGCAATGTTAATTTGTACAAGAATCACATCACTTTTATTGTTTGATAATATAGTTGCAAGCCACAATAACTGACACTGGCCAATTTAAGCAGAAAAAAATGCATTAATTGAAGGCTATTATGAAATAGATATTTTAGAAGGGACAAAAAAAAGAAAGAAAGAGAAGAAAAGGAAAAAAAGAAAAGGAAGAAATGAAAAGAAAAACATGCACAAAAGTAAGTAGTCTGGATACTACCATCTCCCAACTCTGCCATCTCACTAGTTCTTGGAAGACCATGCTGCCAACATGCTGGTGAAACTGTTGAAAACTGGCAGTAAAACCCTGTCCCTGCTGCTCCTAAAAACTGGCTGTAGTGGCTACACTGGCTTCAAGTTGTTGGTTTTGTTTTGATTTGTCTTCCTTGCACATCTTTTGCTGGGATGTGCAGCAAACTTCCAACAGAGGGGCCAGATATTTCTGATTGGTGAAGCCCAGATCATGTGTTCATCCTCTGGCTGCAAGAGAGGTTCAGGAAATGAGTCAATCACTTGGCACTTTAAGCTTTATTAAGGTGGTAGAAATGCAGATAAGAGAATATTCTTTAAAATTTGAAAGAAGTTACAGTGTTAAGGGTCCCCAAAAAATAATAAGTGAGTTATATTTCAGAACACATTAATTTTTTCCTGAAAAATATACTCTACCTTTTTTTCTCTACTATTGTTCTGTTATCTTAGAATTTTTAGTGTGATAGACACCAAAGAAATGTACACAATATTTTCCTAATATGGGTACTGGAATGTAGCATTCTGGCTCTCCCATTAGAAGTTGATTTTTTCATTAGTATAATTCTGCGCTTGATCATGGTAAATGCTTTGGATTATAAGACCTTAGGAATGTTATAAGCAGAAATTTGAAGAGTGCATGTGTATTAGGTCTTGCTCTTTTGATAACTTTGGACATTTTGTTGCCAAGATAATGTGAACAAGTTAAGAAAACCAGCTGTATAGTAAGTGACACATATCCCAGTCATCCCAGATGGCAATTGTATTAGTAAGACTAGGTGACATTGGAAGCAGCTGAGACTAATCCAAATTACTGAATCATACAAATGAGGCCTACATAATGATTGGTTGTTTTACTCTACTAAATTTTAGGGTGCCTTTTCTTAGCAAATGATATATAATACAGTTAGTGTTTTACATATATCAAACATAGAATTGGACTTTTTTATTTTTTAAATTAATACTCAACTGGTTCATTGAAAGCAAATAGCTGAAAATTAACTTTTTATTTTTAAATGTACAGAAAATATTGGGCATGGATTCTAAAATAGCTTCATGGATGACAATGTAGTTGTTTCTTAAATATGAGATAACATGTGAAACATTTTCTGAAATTTTTAATAAGCCATTGTCTTGGCATACTTAACACTTTTCAATGTAGATGATGATATACAAATATTTTATGTCTATTCATCTATCAGTTCATCTACCATTCACCTACCAATTGGTTTCAAAAGTCAAAGTCCATTATAAATAAAGAGAAAATAAGTGACCATTATAAATCAGAAACAAGTTGATTATTCTTAACTAATGAAATGGAAAAATAACATGAACTCCTAAGTGCTTGACAGATCAGTGATTCAAAGCTTTTGTAGTATTTAATGACCACAAGGATTGCAGTGGAGAAAGTTTTGAAGGCACTGCATCATACACTTTCACCAGGGAATACTGTTCACCTCATTTGCTGTCAGTAAAAAATTACTTTAATGAACATGGTATCCTTATAGTGTTCACTGAATGTTCAGAGGAGCAGTTTCTACACTGACTTTGTATGTGATTTGTAAATGATTTGTTCAATTCTCTTGTCAAAGAAGCCTAAAGCATTTTTCTCCCCAGAGTTTTTTCTCCAATTATACATAGTGAGTAAAGACTACTGTTCATTATGACAAACTTCCAATCAATAATTTCTAATATGAATAAAAGTGATGATCTTAATGTAAAAAAGTATAGAAATGTGTTTCTATATTTGCTGTGTTGTAATTATGGGTAAACTATTTTTGGAAAAACAGACACGTTTTTGTGACCTAGTTTATATTATGTCATTGATCTTGTATACTCATATAATCTTTCAATTAAGTCATCTTGCAGAATTTAATTTAGAATGGACTACAGGAATTTGTTTAACCTCTAAAGGCTAACACATATCAATATGCATAACAGAAAATAAAATTTATAGGTAGCCAATCCAGTCAATATAAATCCTTAAAGGTAGCATGTGTGGATTGACATACTTCACCTGTACAAATTTGAATAAATGAATAAATAAATAAACAAGGGAGCCTGTGTATCAAGCCAGTGAAACCAAGAGAAGTAGGTGTTTAAATTATTACCAAGGACAAATACTATAAAAATGTGATTTGAAATACTTCACTAGCTGACATTTATCTCAGCTTCTCTACATAACAATACATTAATAGACTACTTCCAATTTTAGTTCTACCATTCTTTGACCTTAAAGAATTTATTAAATGGACACTTGTACATAAAAACGTAAATTATACCCTCTTTTAGGTTTTCCAGTTTATTTTTTTGCTAAAATTTGATTTTTTAAAAATGTCTTTGATATTTTTTAATAAAAATGTTTTGTTATTGATACTTCTTCCTATAATTATACAGTGTGTCCGTAAAGTCATGGTGCACTTTTGACTTTTGACTGGTCAAAAGCGCGCCATGACTTTATGGACAAACTGTATAAACTAACATGTTTTGACTGACAAAACGTGAACAGTTTACATTCTGAAATTTGCAACCTTTGACCTGTATTATGTGCTGAGTTGATCCATTAATAGTGATCTCATCAGGAATTTTTATTCCTATTTCTTCAAGTGACAAAATTGATATCCAGATATATCAAGGTGTTTATCAAGTAGTAAACCTGAAGCTATAATCCATAGCTTTTGATCAAGTTTATTTTTGTAATAAGAATTTATAGCCTCTTGCAAAATAAGATTTATCTGTATGTTACCTTAAATTGTCCCATTCCAATAGCCTATTGAATTTAAAAATTGAAAGATAGGTTATTATGTCAAAAAATAGAGAAGTCATATCAAATAGAGAAGTTATGTTTCTATAATTTTTGGTCAATCATATGTCAGCAATTCGATTCTTAAACTATCCCTCAGAGACAATAAGTTTTTCCAACCATAAAATGGCTCCTTGGAAAGGAAGGTAGGACAAAATTAAAATAGCATTGAAACAAAGCAAAGCAGAGTAAGACAAAAAAGAAAGTTGTTGGATTGAATTAGTGAGTAATAATAGATCAATGTTCATTGCCTATTAAGAAAGCCAGACCAGACTTTCTCAAGAAATTAAGTTACATATAATAATGTATTTAGAGTGGTATAAAACATTAGTTTTAAAGCCTTACAAATATTAATTTCATATAATTAATAAATCTTTTATATTTTCTAACTATTATGCACTATATATATGTAATAACACTGTATGTTAATCTTAAAGAGCTCTTAAGAATAAATGAATGTGAACAAAAATGAGTATATCTCACTATTTATAAAGAATAACTTTCAATGGCATTTTATAGCTAACTAGAAGATAATCTTAGCATATAATCTAAGGTACCTCAGATTCTAGTCCAATAATTTTGCCTTTTGCATTTTTATGCCACCAAAACTCTAGAATGTTTATATTTTGGGGGGAACTTATTAATGACTATAACCAGTATTGGAATATATACTAAGCTCAATTTGCATGCTAATAGGAAGTTTACTTTTAACCAGACCCTAAGTATCTGGATCAAAACCGTGGGCTTGCAAGTTAATGTTTCTTGCTCCCTCCTTCTCTCTCTCTCTCTCATTGCTCTAAAATAAATAAAAATAAAATATTTTAATATTTTTAAAGAATAAATTATTGCTTTATTATACTAATGAAGTTCTTAATTAACTGAAATAATAAATTCACTAGAATATCCCCTTTTTCTGAAATTTCTATGTATTCATTATGTTATATAAACAAGTATAGTAGACCATGTTTCCACTGGGAATTTTCATATAAAAGTTATATTATTTTAATATCAAAATGTGTCAAGAGGAGAATTATTTAAGTTTGGGACCTTTTTTTCAAATTTAAATTATTATCCAGCATCCCACAATAACAAAGTGACTAACTTAATAGGTAAGCACTCAATGGGCTTTACCATTATTGATAGGTAAGTTACAACCATCTACCCAAGAACTGAGAATGTTAAGAATTTATCACTCAGACTCCCAAAAGTAATTTCCAAGATTCATATCAAGTGCATGATTGTTATAAAATAACTTCTCCAACACTTTAAATTTTTAAAAATAATCTAGATAAATTCAATCCACTAAAATTCCACTTGAGGAATTTAATTTCCTATGATTTGGTTACATTAGCAAAAGGATTTTGTTTGGATTCGGGGTTATGCTTGAATAAGACTCTAGTTAATGATTTAGGTACTTAAATGTTCTTAACTCAGGATTCCCTCTGACAGTCATTTCAAGAACAGCTTTATAGTCTTTATTTTATCTGTTCCACAAGAAATGCATGCTAAGAAATGTCATTCTGCTCAGATTTTTCTGTCTTGTCACCAAAATGCATTCTGGGGGCATTTTCATTAACAGAAGGCCTATATGCTGCATGAATTCAAACACATGTATCTCTCAGCTAGAGGTCAAAGGGTGTTAGTCACATTGCCATAATTGTTCTAAACCTTCATTAACAAATGCCATATTTAATTGATGGAAAGCCCTGCTTAATTGGGCTTCACTGAAATTACTCAGGTAGGTTATCAGGATGAAAGAGCAAGAAGCTAGAAATATGCTTCAGGGAGAAAGTGCCCTGATGTTATCTATCATTCAAACACTAAAACCTAGGGAGCACTGACAGACATTTGGAAAGAGGAAGTTTGGACTTGCTATTAGATTTCATTTTTAAGCATTAGTGTTTGAAAGTTCATTTATTAAAAATAAATGAAAACACAACCTGTTGCAAGAGAATTTCAGCAAGTATGTTCCATTACTTCAAGTATAGTTTTCAACTTTCTGTCCATTATTTAAAGAGTTTAATGCCATTCAGATTTTTTGAGCACATTTTTATGTTATTAATCCCTTGAAAACATAGTTTGAGATATAGCAGAGTCCTGATATTGTATAACAGGCTTTTGCACTAAAAACATAGCCACCATATTGAGTTAATATTCAGTTATATTATAACCAGTCAAAATATTATGAAATGAAAAGAAAAAATTACTAAATACTCAAATACCTTATGTGTGTGTGTGTTTATGTATATAGGTATCTGGAATTTTATCAAAAGGAGTTTTGGTCGAGAAAAATCATATGTAAGTGTGTGTGTATACATGGTAAAATTACTGTATAAATTAATATTCAATTCAAGTGAAAATCTTATTAATTTGTTTATTGGTGTACTATAAAAGCAACTAAACTTAATCCTAGAAGCTCTAAAAATATAACTATACACATTTCTCTTAAGTTGATTACATTTTCTTATCTTTTTTATTTTTCTGAAGTGAGAAGCAGGGAGGCAGTCAGACAGACTCCCGCATGTGCCTGACCGGGATCCACCCGGCATGCCCACTAAGGGACGAGGCTCTGTCCATCTGGGACTTTTCTCTGCTGCAACCAGAGACATTCTAGAGCCTGAGGCATAGGCGATGGAGCCATCCTCAGTGCCTGGGCCAACTGTGCTCCCATAGAGCCTTGGCTGCAGGAGGGGAAGAGAGAGAAAGAGAGAAAAGAGAAGGGGAAGGGTGGAGAAGCAGATGGTCGCTTCTCCTGTGTGCCCTGGCCGGGAATCAAACCCTGGACCTCCACAGGCCAGGCTGATGCTCTACCACTGAGCCAGCTGGCCAGGGCAAGTTGATTACTTTTTGATTACATATATATATATATATATAACATGTTGTATTATTTTGAGTTATAAAATTTTATGGAACTGCAGAGAAATAGAGAAATGAGTATTATATTTATTTTGCTGGGGAGTCATAAACTTTAAAATAATTCTTTAAGGAGGTAATATTTGAGTCAAATATTTTAAAATAACTAAAAATATCTTATTGATGGCATTTGGCAACAATATTTCTTCCTTTGTAGAAAAAATATAAATAAATAAATGAAAATAGGCATGGGTATAAGAAGATATTTGATAGTAGAAATATGTAATTAGATGTGTGTGAAAACTCCTTTGCAAACCACCAAGGCAGTAGTGATTCTCCATATATAGGAAACAGAGAATAATGAAGAATAAAACAGAGCTGATATTTCCATGTCAATATGAAGTCAGGAACTCAAGTATAAGTTTTTCATCATGAGGATTATTAGGAGACATTGAACTATTTTAAATTGGGGAGTGGCATGGTCCCGTTTTATCTTCCAAATAATAAATGAGACTGCTGTTCATAGAATGTGTGAGAGGGAGGTTAAAGTGGAAGATCATTTTGGATGTTGTTGCTGTATTCAGTTCAAAATGAAAGGTAACTTGATCAAAGTTAGTGACAGTGGGAAATGACAAGTATGGACTGATTTAAAAGATAGCTAATTTTAATATATCATTAAATTTAACACTGCTTCTCTTTTGAAAAGAAAAAAGAAAGATAGGACTTGAGATGGATTTTATATGTGGTCACAAATACAGGAAAGGTATCAATTCCAAATTAGCATGCCCTATTATTTATTGTGATTTTATTTCTTGTACGGAAAGATCTTCCTCTCTTTTTTTCTCTACTACATCACTAATCTTGTATTCCTAAAGTATAAATTTTATCGTATATATAAATTACTGAGAATTAAAGAAGAACAAATGAAAGACAGTAAGATTGCATTATTACGGGAATAGATTTTCAAAACTTCATTCATACCCTATTAAAATAATGTGCACACATTGACATTAGTGAGAGTTCTGTAAATGGATCTGGAAAGCAAGATTGCTTGTTACTTTAATTCCAAAATTTTTTATTCCAGTTTATGTGAAACATCAAAAATTACATTACAGGTTTGCCTTTAGGTTATAATGTAGTGTTAATCCATCATACATATATTAATCAGCCTGTTCTTACCAGTTTACAGTGTAAAAGCCATTCAGCATCTGAAACTAATACTTTTTTAAAATCCTATGGAAATTGCCTGTGAAATTCATATGAAAATATTCTTTGTCACAAGTTGAATGTGTAAGGATAAGTTTTGATATAGTGTCGATGTCTCAAAATAACACATCTCATGCTGTGTGATAAAAAGTTTTATCACTGTCAACCTCAGAAAAAAATAATACTTTAACAGATTTACAAGAAAGCAAAACATGCTTCATTATCACTTTGAATATTTCATGAGATCAAAGGAAGCATGTTTTCTTTCCAGGGAAAGATGTGTTTTGTTACTGAAAGAAAACTTGTTTAAGATTAAAAAGGTCAACTTTTCTGAGATAAATGTCACATTTTTACTTATAAAAAATTAGAATTTTCAAAGTTTTTCAGCATTAAAATCCCATTCTTATAGGTGCTCTAAATTACATTTACAGATATTTGATTCTGAATCAATAATTTGGATGAAAAATATATATTTTAAAACACAGGACAGAATACTCTTAGGATAGAAAATTAGTTTTAGTGTTTCAGGTGATATACTGCATTGATGCCAATAGAGTATGACATATTCTTCATCTCAAGCCAAGACTTACCCATTATTTTGTGGTCTCAGATAAACTATTTAACTCCTCTAGGTTCCTATATTATTCTGCTACGGCTACCATAACTAAATATCACAGAAATTTATTATTTTTACAATTTTGCAAACTGTATATCTAAGATCAGAGTGCCAATTGTGTTTGGTTCCTTTTGAGACTTCTCTCCTTGGCTTTCAGACGGCCACCTTCCCTCTCTGTCCTTACATGTTTCTCTGTGTGTGCATGTCCTGATGTGTCCCCTTGTGTCCCAATCTCTTCTTATTTTAGGAACACCAGTCAGATTAGATGAGGGCCCATCCTAAGGGGCATTGTTTTAACTTAATGACCTTTTTTAGGTTCTATCTCCAAAGACAGTCACATATTTGAGGTACTAAGGGTCAGGACTTAAACATGTACATTAGTTACTTTCTAAAATGAAAAGAAACAAAGACATTATTTTAAAATCACATCAATATAAAGCAGTGAACAGAAATACATTTAATTAATCCACATTGACAACTAGTAAAATTAAATCAGATATTAACATGACATCAATATGGTTTTCTGAGAAATGACAAATTCATATTTTTACTTGCAATGCTTAAAACCATTACTTAATTAACTCCAGATAGATCCAAAGTCCTTCATAGCAACAAAATACTATATTGAAATAAATTTTCAACATCAAATAAAAGCCAAATTTATAAAACCAACATATACCCATTTGTCCTTTAGTTGATTGAAATGTGGTCAATTTTTTAACTCTTCTGTAAACCTGTCTCTCTAAACCTCATTTTATAACAATGTACAATACATACTTCTTTGGAGAAGGACAACAGCTCTTTTCGCAGATAGAAAAATAATAAAATGGTGGTTGAATAGAAGTGCTCATGCCTAATATTACTAATACTCTTTAAAATTATTCAGGACAGAAGGACCAATGCATTAACAGCAGCAGCAATAGCGAAAGTACACTTACACAATGTATATAACAATCCCCTTATTTAAAATATGAGTTTTTAAAAATCTATAGTTTCAATAAAGATGTTTCCATCTTAAAATTATTTTAAAGAAACTAAAAAATACACAACCATCTTAAGAAATGTAAGTAAAAATTTTTTTGCACCCTAGATTGCCAAAAACTCAAATGTTTGGTGAAAGCGAGTGTTAGGAGGATGTGATGAAATGTATACCATCACACTGAATTTCCCTTCAGAAAAGTCACCTAAGACTGGAAAAGGACACAAATCTTCTGAAGGGCAATTGACAATTTCATCAAAATGTCAACGACTCACGTCCTATGCCCCAGCACTTCAACTATGTACCTGGGCTTAGTACAAATTCTCCTAGCTATGTCTACAAAACTAGAACAACTTCATATGTATCAGAGAAGAGACAAAAACACTGAAGTAGACTTCATTAGGAGATTTTAAATGATAGTTCATCTAGGTAATGAAAGAAGAAATAAGGAAGAAGCAGATCTGTTTGGCCTTCTAGTCAAAGATCTCCAAAACATACCAAGAAGTTAAAGAGCCTACATGTACGTGCTTATGCATATGTGTGCACACACACACAAATGAGTGCACGTAAAAAATGATGATCACTGAATAAAGTCTTTAGTATAATAATACTGCACCAGTGTCAGTGTCCTGGTCTTGGTACTGTACTACAGATATCACCATCAAAGTAAGTTTGGGGAAAAGAAATAGGGTCTGTATGTACTATCTCTGAGCCTACAATAACTGTGAGTCTTTGATTACTTCAAAAGAAAGGTTCATCTTTTAAGTGCTAAAAATTAGAGTCATGGAGAAAGTAAGGAAGATACACACTATACTTTTAAATGTTAAATAATTAAAATTTATTGTAAGAACATAATAAGAATATAAAATTCCTTACGGGTAATATGTAGAAGAATGTTGCCACATTACCTGCATAATATTTCAGAAAGATAGTTAATGGATAGATAGAGATTTGAAAATATGTAGCATATATTGGGAGATATGAAATATAGCCTGAGGAAATGTGGACATAATTCTGAAATTGTTTCTAGATGTTGAATCTATAAAGGTATCAGTTTCTCTGAAAATAAACATATATGATTACTTAACACAATGACAATCAAATATGAATTATTATTAAAAGTTCAAATGGAAAAGTCAGTAGGCTAGAAAGACAAAGACATTTTAGAGGAAAAAAAAGGCCATCAGCCTGACAAGGCGGTGACACAGTGGATAGAGCGTCGTCGGACTGGGATGTGGAGGACCCAGGTTTGAGACCCCAAGCTCGCCAGCTTGAGTACTGGCCCATCTGGTTTGAGCAAAAGCTCGCCAGCTTGGACCCAAGGTCGCTGGCTCCAGCAAGGGGTTGCTTGGTCTGCTGAAAACCCGCAGTCAAGGCACATATGAGAAAGCAATCAATGAACAACTATGGTGTCACAATGGCAACGATAAACTAATGATTGATGCTTCTCATCTCTCTCCATTCCTGTCTGTCTATCCCTATCTATCCCTCTCTCTGACTCTCTTTCTGTCCTTGTACAAAAAAAAAAAAAAAAGGCCATCAGAAGAACTTGCCTTAGCAGAAATTAAGGCTTATATTGTTTCCACTAAATAGTCACTGATGGCTTTTTTTTTCTTTTTTAGCAAGAGAGAAAGACAGAGATAGGAAGGAAGAGATGAGAAGTATTAACTCATAGTTGTGACACTTTTAATTATTCATTGATTTTTTTCCCATATGTGTTTTGACTGGCCAGTAACCCGTTGCTCAAGCCAGCAACTTTGGGCTTCAGGCCAGAGACATTTGGGTTCAAGCCAGTGACCATGGAATCATGTCCATGTTGCCATGCTCTAGCCAACAACCCCTCACTCAAGCAAATGGCATTGGGGATTCACCTGTGACCTCAGCATCCTAAGTCAATCTTCTGTCCACTCTGCCACTGCTGGTGAGGACAATGATACTCTAGATTCTGTAATAGAGAGCCTAATTAATCCCCAAGTGGGAGCCTAGAATATAAATGATTTAATATATGATGAAGAAAACTAAACAAATAATCTAAGGTACTAGAGTATTTAAAAATAGTACTTGGCAAGTAACTAGAAAGAGAGAGATTTATATACCAGGTTGGATACCAAAATTAATTTATATTATGAAATCTAAAAACAGAATGTATAAATAAGTACTCATTGGATTCTAGATAGAAAAATATTTTAATAGCAAAGAATAAAATGGAAGAGATAATATAAGAAAACATTGATGATCTCATTTTCTCATCCCCACATTCCAATTCTTTAATAAATCTAAAAAAGCATATTCCTTATCTATCAATTTCTCTCTATTTTTTCTTCCACCATCAAAGGTCACAGCTTGACTACTATATCAATTTTGTAAATTATTTATTTATTACCTTATTAGTTTCTCAGCAGAAAGGTTATACTCTAAAATGTAATATTTGTTTACAGTAGTTGAACATTTACTCTGAGCTATGAACTACTCTTTTCCTTTAGCTGTAATAACATTAATATTCATATTTATCCTACAAGTATGTACTAATATGGTTCTTGATTTTAAAGAACAAAACTGATACAAAATAATTTATTACCTTTCTGAAATATACATTAATTTAACAAGTTTGCACAGCTGGAGAACGTCAAGACAAGATTTACACCCAAGCAATTCCAGCCAGAGCTTACACTCTAACCTCTACATTGCCCTGTTTTGTAAAGCAGCATTGAGATTTACCTAGAATTGAGGATAATAACCTCCTGCAATGACATATAAAGCTCTGCCTGAGCAGACTGGCTGCCTCCTCCCTAGCTTATTTATGTGATTCCCACCCACTGGTTCAGTCTTCAATCACACCAGCCTCCCATGGAATTTCTTGCCCTCGCCTAACTGATTCTCACGGAAAACCTTTTGCTCTTTCAATTCCTTCTGCTTGGGTCTTCCCTGCACCTGTGAAATATTCATTCCTCAGATATATTATCCTCCATAAAGTAACCCTTGCTCTCAACATATATACACCCCCAGAGGCCATTGCTTTATTCTGTTTATTCTCCACAGCTGTGATCACTATCCAACATTTCCTTTTTCTATTTGTTAATACTATATATTTATTGTTTTTCCTCTAAGGAATCAAGTGCCTCACTGTTTTTCTGAAAAGTCATCTATCAACAATGATTTAATTATGTGGTCTAGAATAATTTATTAATATATGTTAAGTTAATAAGTTCATTAATGAATGCTATATTAAGAATGCAAAATTGTAAATTAAAAACTGTCCTTAGTACTCTATACTGCTTCTTCAATCTTCTGTGAACTTAAAACAGCTCAAAAATTAAGTTCAGTAATTTAAAGTAACGCTAAAAGCATATTCCTTATCTATCAATTTCTATCAAAAAAGAAGACGTTATTTTCAACTTTATGCTACAGAAAGTTAAAATTTCTAAGTATAAAATTTTAAAATTTATATCTAAAACACCAAGACCCCAACTTTTAAAATGTGTAAAAGAAGCTGAAGATTCATGTATGTGGAAATGCAAATGTTGAATAAGTGTATGAAATAATTTAAATTGCATATTTTATCCCTATAGGAATTTATGTTATCTTGGATAAGATGGACAAGAAATGGATAAATAAATAAATACATGTCAACACATAAATAAATAAGTCTAGCTCAGGTCAGGTAGTAACAATGGATAATAAAAATAAGGTAAAAATATAGAATGCATAAACATTAATTGAAATAGTATTTTATATAAAACTACTTTATTAAGTCCATATAACACTTATAAAGAAATTTCTAGTATCTTAAAGTTTTTTTGAAACACACAGAAAATAAAGAATAAAGAGATTAAGATGCTTGCAAAAAGTGCACACACTATCAAAACACAGAGTCTGGATTTCAAGATTTTGAATCCCATACTTTTAAGTTATAATCTAAATAAATGTTTTGTGCTAATGAATTGATAACTGACTGAATATTTTCTTTCTGGCCAAATTCATCAAATTATATTAAACATTACTACATTTTTTTTAATTTACTTTATTCATTAAATACAAAATAATAACATATCCTTATGATCTAATCTAGAATTAGGCCTCAAGGTTTGACAACTCACATTTTGTCTGACAGAATAAACTTGTGGCAGATAAGATATTTATTTTTATTTATTTGATTGTTTTTTAACTCATGATAAAAGTTTAATATCCTTATTGCAAAATTATAACAGGAAATATCAAATTAAACAATTTTATTGGCATATTATATTTATAATTCATAGCTGAATAGAGCAGATTTACCTATTCAATTTTTTCTGTATTTTATTAATTCACTTATTAGTTTATTTTGTCAGTCTTTCCTTAAGAAAATGATTTTGAATTGAGACAATTAGTAAGAAAAAGTTTGTTTCTAATTTAGTTTCTTTGTCTTTCAAATCAGAAAGTTCCACTTTACACTCAAAAGAAATAGAAAGAAAGAAGATAGCAAGTATACAAACACTGTTATTTGGAAGAATGAGAGGCATTTTCTTCCTTTTCTTGAACATCTAGTTTTTTCTCACCTACCTTTTTTTGCCCACTAGTTCCAGATACATCTATTAGTGGAAACAAAATTCTAGAAAAAAATAGATTGCATCTCATGATGTTGGCTTTCTAAATAAATTCTCTATTTTATTGAGTAAATAAATTTTTAAAATAAGAGCATAAAATTATTTCACTTGTAAATAAAACAACAAATAAATCAACATGATTTATAGTGCCTATACTTTTATCTGAAATATTGTGGATGAGATATATTCAACACTTCAGAGAAATTTATTTCACCATCAAAGTTCCAAATATGTGTATATGAATATAAATATATATTTACACCCACAATGGCATGAGATTTTATTTTGTTATATCATAATTATATTTATAATTATATAATTAAAACATCTATTTACTTTTTATTTTTAAAGAGGGGTTAATGCATCAGATGTACCAGAATAAAAAAGTCACATTATTTTTGTTCTGATAAAGAAACCAAGCTGATAAGAAACCACTGACAATATAGAAAAGTAATATAATGGTTTTATGTACTTAGAACTTGTGAGGCTGAGTTCATTAACGAGATTTTAAATAGCTATTTTATGTTATATTTCTACATTAACAAATAAATACTGTTCCAACATGTTGGTTTTTGCTAAATATTTAGTTAGTTAAAATGGAACATAATAGCAAATACTGACCTTCGATTCTTACTAAAAAATGACTTAAAATGAATTTGGGCCTGACCTGTGGTGGCGCAGTGGATAAAGTGTCGACCTGGGAACACTGAGGTCGCCAGTTCAAAACCCTGCACTGGTCTGGTCAAGGCACATATGGGAGTTGATGCTTCTAGCTCCTCCCCCCTTTCTCCCTCTCTCTCTCTCACTCTGTGTCTCCTCTCTAAAATAAATAAATAAAAAGAAATTTAAAAAAATAATGAATTTAGGTTTTCAATAAATGCTTGTATTTTATAATTTTATTATAAGAAATATGTGATATTAGACTGTAAATACAGATAGCAAATTAACAGGACTACTTTTTTTCTAAGTTCAAACATTGTCACTTAATATTCCAAGTACCTTTTTTTTATCATACCTATGACTCAATAATTGAAGGAGATGCATGACTATTTATTGGATATAATGAAAGTCAAATTGAAGGAAAGTAAGGGACCAGTACTCATTTGTTCTTTCTCCTCTCTGGAGGAGTGGATTATGTTTTCATGAGGCACTTTCCATAATATGTGAGAATCAAGGGTACCTTCTGCCTCACACTCGCCCTCCTTCCCTGCCTTAACAACATCACTTTAGTCTGAAAGTGCTTTCCCATGCATCCAAACAAACACAAGCAGAATCAATGATGAGCATGCTGAAGGCATTGTTCTTACTTATATGTGATGTTTAGGATCACTCAGGTCATATCTGGGATATAGCTGTGAGATCACAGATCACTCTTGGAGAACTTTGTGTGAACTAGGTTTTTTCATTTTTGTGTGTGTGTGTTTCTGTGTTTTCCTTTGGAATGTAATTCTTAAAGAAGTGCATGCCACCCCAGAAAGGAGCTGATTCTGCCCAGATTTTTTTGTTAGGACTGAGTTCAACTATCCCTGAAAGGTCTACACAGGCATTTCAGTCTGAATTAGTCATCTAGTACAGAAGGTCACACATTAAGGGCTTTTGCCAGGAGCTTCAAAATCTAATCTGTGGCAGTGCATAGACACCCAACTAGTCCAGCACATCAATGAATAAATTAAACTGCTAATGACTCCTTTATAAAGTAACTAAAAGAAATTCAAAGAAACTACTGAAACAAACTTTCTGACTTAATTGTTATTTGTTTCAAAGGAGAATATTAATATTTAGACAGGATAAATGGGATGAACTGATTCTCATATATATTATTTAGTTGAATATAAAAATATGGTTAGCTTTAAATAGACACAGCTTACATTCTGACTCTAAAATGGTAATCTTTATTTATGGAGAAATTGTCTTCATAACTTGAAATTTTGTAACCTTATAAAGAAATATAAAATGTTGTATTTCTTTTTTTTTTTCCTTTTTAAAAATTTTATTTAGAAAATTAAATTTAACAGGGTGGCATTGATCAATAAGAGTACAGAGGTTTCAGGTAAATGTTTCTATAGCGTTTGAACTGTTGATTACGTTTATACCCATCTCCCAAAGTCAAATCATTTTCCGTCAACATATATATGTCCCTCTTTACTCTTTTCCCCTCCCCTTCCCCCACCCGCTCTCCTGGTAAACACTTCACTTTTATCTATGTCCAAAAGTCTCAATTTTATATCCCACCTATGTGTGAAATCATAGCTCTTAGCTTTTTCTGACTTACTTATTTCACTCAGTATAATGTTCTCAAGGTCCATCCATGTTGTCATAAATGTCACTAGGTCATCATTTCTTATGGCTGAGTACTAATCCATTGTATATATGTACCACATCTTCTTTATCCAATCCTCTATCAAGGGTCACTTTGGTTGTTTCTATGTCTTGGCCACTGTGAATAATGCTGCGATGAACATGGGGGTGCATGTGTCTTTACGTACCAGAGTTTTCAAGTTTTGGGGATAGATACCCAATTGAGAATTTTTTGGGTCATATATGGTAGTTCTATCCTTAATTTTTTGATGAACCACCATGTTGTTTTCAATAATGGTTGTGCTACTTTGAATTTCCACCAGAAGTGAATGAAAGTTCTTTTTTCTCCACAGCCTCTCCAACACTTGTTATTTATTATCTGTCTTGTTGATAGTAGCCAATCTAATGGTGTGAGGTGTATTTCTTATGCTTTATGATTCCTTCTCAATATACAGATAGGTTATCTAAGACTAGAGAGTTCTGCTGAATATTAACATCTATGTAGAAATGTAAACTATGTATTATATGTAAGTCAGTAAAAATACATACTTTGGCAGGGCACAAATTAAAGTAATATATAATTAGGGTTTGTTTTTTTTTAGAAAAACTTAACAGCTTGTTTACTTTTAAAAAGGATAGCTTTCCTGAGATTTTTAAGAAACAAAATATATATAGTATAGCTAAAATGTCAGTAACAGGTAGTTTATGGAAATAAAATGATTTTTAAAATTTTATTCTCATTTATCCTATAATATTTTCAAAGTCTAGCTCTATGTTGTCATTGTTATAGACCTTAATGGAATAATTCACTTAAAAACATTAACTCTAACAGATCAGTATTACCATTACTTCTCGAAACATGGTTTTGCCTGTATTTTTCATTAAACCCTTACTTCTTTCATATGCACTTTTGTTATAAACTTGCAGTACCATATAAATGTAGGATATTATGGGGGGGGGGGAGTAGACAGGAGCTGGAAAAGGTCAACAATATTCCTTTTAAATGTTTGTGGGTTTTTTTGCAATAGAAAGATAAAATCCAATTATTTTGAATGGCACTCTATCAATGCTTTATTAGTTTATTGAGTCAGATCCCATTTTTTTATGTATTGTCTCAGAAAAAAAATGTGTCCAACTTCATGGAGTTTTCATACCACACCTTTGTGTGTGGGTAGATGGATATAGTTATAGATAGATATAGATATAGATGATGTAGATAGATATATAGATAGATATAGATATAGATTGGGATAGCTAGATATATAGATATATAGGGATATAGGTATAGATAGATATGGCATATGGTATTTTATTAATCTAGGGTTTCTATCATAAGCATCTAAATTTTACATGCCAAAGTGCACATTCTTAAAAAGTTGTAAGAAAAATTCTTAGGGATAAAGTTTTCTTATATTTAAGCAAATACTGTTTGACATTCCACAGTGGTTTCCTCGCAGTGATTGAAAAGAAAATTATTTTACTTTGTCTGTACAAGTGAGACTTCTAACACCTTATGTAGGAAACTCTGATAAGCCAACTAGTCTGGCACATTGATGTGTTCCTTGTTACCTAGGTGCGGACGTGTTCCAGGGTATTAGGGCTAGAGCACACAGATAAGGTTGACAATAAGTAAAAGGAACATGGATCAAAAAACCAGACTGAAGAATTTTTGAGTCTAGATTTTATTTGTTATATCACATTGTCACTTAAGAATTAAAAAAAAAAAAAACTTGCTACTTACTATATATTCTTTGTCCAAGACCTATAATTTTTAATTTTTTATAATGACAAAATTAAAACTTTGACCAAAATAGAATGACTTCTATGAACCAATCCCTAATACTTTAACATAAAATGACCATTTGCTTTGGCACTTGACAATACTTTCTATTATTCTCATATTCGTTACCTGTAGATTTTAAATTGTAGTTGTTTTGTGTGTCATCTCTACAATTAAATTATAAAGTTTTTGGGGATAGCAATAACGTATTGTTTATTTTTATTGTTCCTAAATCAATAATAACAGTGATATTATATTAAAGTGTAAACATTCCATTACTGTTTGGTGAATGAATAATATTTATGAATTTATAAATTTATGAATTATCAGTTTAAATACTCTAAGTAGAATGTTTAATCAACAAATGGAAGTATGACTGCAGTAATTGGTCCTGAACAGATATTAAATGGACCAGTATGGAACACATATAGGATAGAAAAAAAAGAAGCAATACAAAACTGGGATAAAGGAACATGGCTACAGCATCAGGCTTAGGATAGTCAAGGATCAAACAGTGCAGAAATCATGGTCAGAAGTAGAAGCATGGATAAGGAGAAGCAGCATGTTTGCCAAGAACAACAGGCGGCAGCAGAGAGGGAAGAAAAACTATATATATATATATATATATATATATATATATATATATATATATATATATATATATATATATATATATATATATATATATTTTAAATAGTGGTAAAAAGTGAGTACCATCTTGGGTGACAAACTCATCCACAGAAAATTAACATACATGGAAATACATTCTGTTATCCTAGTATCCAAGGCCCCAATAGGACAAATGAAAAATATAGCAAAACAAATAGAATAAAAGGGATGGGGGATAACCGCTAAATAGTAAAAAGTCGTGTGGTCATTTGTGACTTCTGAATGCAAAAATTTTGACTATTTAAAAGATTACATTTTCTGTAACTGAAAATTGGGCTAAAAAGAGTGAATTACTGAGACAATGTGGTAGTAATACTCTTCCCTTTTTTCTAACTTTCTTCCTGCCTTTCTTCCTCCTTTTTCTGATTTTCTTCTTCCTGTCTCATCTATCTATTATCTATCTATCATCTATCTATCATCAATCTTTCATCTATCATCTATCTGTCTATTATCTATCATCTATCTATCTATATCTATCTATCATCTATATATCTAATCAATCTACTTTATATTTTTCTTTTCATTTTTTTTAAACCAGTGACTCAGAGGAAAAAATAAACAATTCCTAACTTATTTTAAACTAAAACATCTTTTGTTTTTCTCCCTTCTCTGCTTTTCCTCTTTTCCTCCCTTAATTTTATGTCTTATTAGATATATTTCATGCATTTTAAATATGTATACTTGATAAATTAGGAAGAATATCAACAATTGTGACTGTTAATAAACATTTGTAAGTTTTCTTTTTCTGAAGTGTAATAGCTATACATCATTAAAACTAAAGAATGTATTCTCAAGGGCAAACTGGAGGTAATTAATTTAATTTTTCTTAAATGGAAAATTAAGTTAAATGTAACTACTGATCCCAAGGGGAAAGAAATTTGAAGCAGCCTAATGTAGCCATTAAAATCTTAGAGTACCCAAACCATAAGCACTTTTATATAATTATGTTTATTTTTCTTCTCCAGCTTTTATTATTTGCAGTTGTAAAACCATATTCTAAATATTGTTAATATTCTTATTCTGTGTAATAGGCAAAATAACACCCCTCCCAAAATCCCTGCCCACATCGCTGGTAATTATGAATGTGTTACCATATATAGCAAGGGAAAACTAAGGCTTTCACATGAAATTAGGTTGTTAATCAGTGAATCTTAAAATAAGTAAATTATTCAGGAAAGTCCAATGTAATTAAAAGTTTTTTGACTGTGGAAGAGAGCAGCAGAAAAGATAAGAATATTGAAAACTGAGAAGGCATTGGCAGACTGCTGGCTATGAAGATGGAAGGGGGCAGGGGCCACAAGTCAGGGAATGCAGGCAGCCTCTGGAACATGGAGAAGTCAAGGAAATATAATTTTTCTTAGAAACCCCAGAAGGGGTAGACAGATGCACAGACACCCAGCTCACACCACCAAACTGGATTACAAAGTAATTTTGGAATAATCAGTGTAAAAAAACAACTCTGGACTATAAGAACAGCTCTCAAAAACCAAGAAACAAAGAAGAAGCCACATTGAACCTGGTAGGGAGTGCTGAGGAGCAGTGGGTCTCCCTTGCTTACAGGAATGTGTGTGTATGTGTGTGTGTGTGTGGGGGGGGGGTGAGGCTAAGAGCCCGGAAGTTCTCTCATTCCAAGAAAGAGAGTAGAAAATATTGCTCACAGACACTTTCTGGGGACCTGGGAATGAGGTATGTTAAAAGAGCTGGCTTTTCTTCCAGAAGGAAATGGGGGAGACAGAGACAGATGGTGACAGGCAGAGGAATGCGTGGGATGACCTGAGAAGCTGACTCATCCAGTGCTGGAGGTGGCCATAGCTGGGGGTAGGGGTTGATCCTTCCACATAATACAAGACTAAAGTGGTTCTGCGTCCCCATCTCAAGATATCTCTCCAGCTACAATCAACGCAACAAGACACAGCTGAAAACAAAAAGTGGAGAGGAGGGGCAGTAACTCAGGTCTCCATGGAGATCTGAGATACACCTCCCCCTACTGAAGTGGAGAAAGCACCTTGCCCCCTGGAGAGAGTAACTGGCAGATAAGGCCTTCAGAGTCTCAGGTTACACTCACCACATTCCAGGATAGAGTTTCAAATAAGCCCCCTGCTGAGATCAATAATCAAGACTACCACCAAGTTAAAAAAAAAAAACTGAGAAGAAAACAAACAAATCAAGACTTCAAAGTGGCTCTACTAGAAAATCCAAACCTGACAGTGGATTACAAACAACAGCTGATGCCAACCCAAGAAGACCTAGAAATCACACAACTGAAAATTGGAGGCAGACAACACCAAGCCTAGACTCAACCAGCTCTAAAAACAACACACCCAAACACACAGACATAATGAAAAGACAGAGAAGTGCAATCCAAATGAAACCACAAGAGAAACCTCCAGAAAGTGAACTGAGTGATATGGAAATAACCAAATTACTAGATGCAGAGTTTAAAATATTTATTGTTAGGATGCTTAGGGTACTTAGAACAACAATGGGTGGTCATTACAAACACCTAAATAAAGAGATAGCAAGTATAAAAAAGGACATTGAAATATAAAAAAAGAATCAGTCAGAGATGAAAAATACAATATCAGAAATGCAGAACACAGTGGAAGGAATTAAAAGCAGAATGGATGAAGCTGAGGATAGAATCAGCAAGTTGGAGGACAAGAAAAATGAAGGCATGGAAGCAGAGCAGAAAAGAAAAGAGACTCAAAAAGTCTGAGGAAACTCTAATAGAGCTCTGTGACAACATGAAGAGAAATAACATTCGCATCATAGGGGTTTGAAGAAGAAGAGAAAGAACAAGGGATAGAAACTTTATTCAATTAAATGATAGCTGAAAACTTCCCTAAATTGATGCAATGAAGGATCTCACAAGTTCAAGAAGCACAGAGATCTCCATTAAAGAGAAACCCAAAGAAACCCACACCAAGACACATCAAATTAAAATACCAAAGCTAAGTGATAAAGAGAAAATATTAAAAGCTGCTAGAGAAAAAAAGTATATCACCTACAAAAGAGTCCCCATAGAAATGACATCCGACTTCTCAACAGAAACACTTGAGGCCAGAAGGGAATGGCAAGAAATATTCAAAGTAATGCACAACAAGAGCCTACAACCAAGATTACTTTATCCAGCAAGGCTATCATTTAAAATTTTAGGAGAAATAAAAAGTTTTCCAGACAAAAGAAAACTCAAGGAATTTATTACAACAAAACCAATGCTTCAGGAAATGTTAAGGGGCCTGTTGTAAACAGATGAAAGTGGGAAAAGAATATAGCAAAAGAGGAATCCAGCTTTAAAGAATAAAATGGCAAAAGACAACTACATTTCCATAATAACCTTAAATGTAAATGGATTAAATGATCCAATCAAAGACATAGGGTAGATGTATGGATAAGAAAACAGGACCCATACATATGCTATCTACAAAAGACACACCTTAAAACAAAAGATGCACATAGATTGAGGGTAAAAGGATGGAAAAAATATTTCATGCAAATGGAAATGAAAAAATAACTGGGGTAGCAATACTTATATCAGACAAATGAACTTTAAAACCAAGGCTATATAGCAAGAGATAAAGAAGGTCACTACATAATGATAAAGGGAGCAATCCAACAGGAAGATATAACCACCATAAATATCTATGCACCTAATATAGTAGTACCTAAATATATAAAGCACACTTTGATGAATATAAAAGGCGAGGTCAACAGCAATACTATAATAGTAGCAGATTTCAATACCCCACTAACATCACTAGATAGATCCTTAAGAAAGAAAATTAACAAAGAAACACAGACTTAAAGGACACACTAGATAAACTCAATTTAATAGATATCTTTAGAACCTTTCACCCTAAAGCAGCAGAATATACATTCTTTTCAAGTGCTCATGGTACATTCTGTAGGATAGACCACATGTTAGGACACAAAAGCAGTCTCAACAAATTTAAGAAGATTGAAATCACATCAAGCATTTTCTCTGATCACAATGGCATGAAACTAGAAATCAACCACAACAGAAAAACTGAAAAATACTCAAACACATGGAAACACATGTTATTAAATAACAAATGGGTTAACAATGAAATCAAAGAAGAAATAAAAAAAGTTCCTAGAAATGAATGATAATGAGCATACAAGAACTCAAAATTTATGGGACACAGCAAAAGCAGTCCTGAGACGGAAGTTCATAGTACTACAGACATTCCTTAAGAAGCTTGAAAAAGCTCAAATAAACAACCTGACCTTGCATCTAAAAGAACTACAAAAAGAACAGCAAGTTAGGCCCAGAGTTATTAGAAGGAAGGAAATAATAAAGATCATAGTAGAAAAAAATGACATAGAGGCCAAAGAAACAATACAGAGAATCAATGAAACCAAGAGCTTGTTCTTTGAAAGGGTAAACAAGATCGATGAACCTTTAACAAGACTTATCAAGAAAAGAACAGAGTGGACTCAAATAAATAAAATTAGAAATGAGAGTGGAGAAATAACAACCAACACAACAGAAATACAAAATATTGTACCAAAATACCATGAAGAACTGTATGCCAAACAATTGAACAACCTAGGTGAAATGGGAAAATTCCTTGAAACATATAATCTTTGAAAAATCAATCTGGAAAAATCAGAAAACCTAAACAGACCGATAACAACAAAAGAGATTGAAACAGTTATCAAAAAGCTCCCAAAAAACAAAACCACTGGACCGATGTCTTCACTGGTGAATTCTACCTAATATTCAAAGAACTACCTCCTATCCTTCTCAAGCTATTTCATAAAATTCAAGAGGAAGGAACACTTCCAAGTTTCTTTTATGAAGCAAGCATAATTCTAATTCTAAAACCAGGCAAAGACAACAGAAAGAAAGAAAATTATAGGCCAATATCTGATAATATAGATACTAAAATCCTCAACAAAATATTAGCAAACCAAATCCAGCAATACATGAAAAGAATCATACATCATGATCAAGTGGGATTTATTTTGGGGAGGCAAAGATGGTACAACATTCGTGAATCAATCAATGTGATTCACCATATAAACAGAAGAAAAGATAAAAATTACATTATAATATCAATAGATGCAGAAAAAGCATTTGATAAAATCCAGCACCTATTTATGATCAAAAGTCTTAGCAAAGTGGGAATACAGATACAGAGAACATATCTCAACATGATAAAAGCCATCTATGACAAACCCACAGCCAACATCATAATTAATGGACAAAAAAGCAATTTCCCTAAAATCAGGAACAAAGCAGGGGTGCCCCCTTTTATCACTCTGATTCAACATAGTACTGAAAGTCCTAGCTACAGGAATCAGACAAGAAGAAGAAATAAAAGGCATCCAAATTGGAAAATAAGAAGTAAAACTATCATTATTTGCAGATGATATGATACTGTATATAGAATATCCTAAAGTCTCAGTCAGAAAACTACTGGACCTAATAAATGAATTCAACAAGGTGGCAGGATATAAAATTAATACACAGAAATCAAAGACATTTTTATACAGGAACAATGAAATGTCAGAAAAATAAATTAAGGAAACAATCCCCTTCACCATTGCAACAACAACAAAACAATAATGTACATAGGAGTAAATTTAACCAAGAAGGTTAAAGACTTGTAGTCAGAAAATTATAAAACATTAATAAAAGAGATCAAGAGCCTGACCAGGCGGTGGTGCAGTGGATAGAGCGTTGAAGTGGGATGCGGAAGACCCAGGTTCGAGACCCTGAGGTCACCAGCTTGAGCGCGGGCCCATCTGGCTTGAGCAGAAGCTTGCCAGCTTGGACCCAAGGTCGCTGGCTCTAGCAAGAGGTGGCTCGGTCTGCTGAAGGCCAGCGGTCAAGGCATGTGTGAGAAAGCAATCAATGAACAACTATAGTGTCCCAACGGTAATGAAAAACTAATTATTGATGCTTCTCATTTCTCTCTGTTTCTGTCTGTCTGTCCCTATCTATCCTGCTCTCTGACTCTCTTTCTGTCCCTGTAAATAAATAAATAAATAAATAAAACATTTTAAAGAAATCAAGGAAGACACAAACAAGTGGAAGCACATGCCGTGTTCATGTTTAGGAAGAATAAACATCATTAAAATGTCTGTATTACCCAAAGCAACTTATAAATTAAATGCAATACCAATTAAAACAACAATGACATATTTTAAAAATATAGAACACATATTGCAAAAATTTATATGGAACTAAAAAAGAACACGAATAGCCTCAGCAGTCTTGAAAAAGAAGAATAAAGTGGGAGGTATTACACTTCCTGATATCAAGGTATACTACAAGGCCGTTGTACTCAAGACAGCCTGGTACTGGCAAAAGAACTGGCACATAGAGAACCCAGAAATAAACCCACATCTTTATGGACAATTGATATTTGACAAAGGAGGTAAGAGCATACAGTGGATTAAAGACAGTCTCTTTTACAAATGGTGTTGGGAAAACTGGAAGCTACCTGAAAAAAATATGAAACTAGATGACCAACATACGCCATGCAGAAAAATAAACTCAAAATAGATAAAGGACTTAAATGTTTAAGTCGTGAAACCATAAGCATCCTAAAGAAAACAGGCAGTAAGCTCACTGACATCTATTGCAGCAATATAATTGCTGATTTATCTCCACAGGCAAATGAAATAAAAGGATAAACAAATGGGACTATATCAAACTAAAAAGCTTTTGCACAGCTAAAGACAATAAGAACAGAATAAAAAGACAAACCACACAATGGGAGAACATATTCGACAACACATCTGATAAGGGGTTAATAACCAAAACTTATAAAGAACTTGTAAAACTTCACACCAGGAAGACAAACAATTCAATCAAAAAATGGGTACAAGAAAAGAATAGACACTTCTCCAAAGAGGACAAGATGGCCAATAGACAGATTAATAAATGTTCAACATCACTAATCATTAGAGATATGCAAATTAAAACCACAATGAGATACCACCTCACACCAGTCAGAATGGCACTCATCAGCAAAACAACACAGAATAAGTGCTGGCGAGGATGTGGAGAAAGGGGAACAAACCCTCCTGCTCTGCTGGTGGGAATGCAGACTGGTGCAGCCACTGTGGAAAACAGTATGGGGATTCTTCAAAAAATTAGAAATGGAACTGCCCTTTGACACAGCCATCTCACTTACATGAATATATCCCGAGGACACCATATCACTGACTGAAAAAAAATGCACCCCCATGTGTATGGCAGCATTGTTCACAATAGCGAAGATCTGGAACCAGCCCAATGTCCGTCAGTGGACGAGTGGATTAAAAAACAGTGGTACATATATACAATGGAATACTATGGCGCCATGAAAAAGAAGGAAATATTACCTTTTGCAACAATATGGAGGGACCTGGAAACTATTATGTTGAGTGAAATAAGCCAGGCAGAAAACGAAAAATATCATATGACCTCACTCATTTGAGGAATCCAAGGAACATTGAGAACTGAGGAAAGGAATTGAGACAGAGGAGGGATCAAAGGGACCAGAGGAAAAGAGGACAGAGGGAAAGGGGAGGATAGGATGGGATAAACCTGAAGGGAAGGGGGGAGGGTGTTATAGGGAGGGGGGCAAGGCAGATGTTGAGGGGAATATGGGGGAGGGGGATGCATTCGGAATGACCTTAGAATCTATGCAAACACAATTAATTAAAGAAACCCCAGGAGAAATTTTTATTTTTAAATTCCAACCACAATTATAAAAAATAAAATTTTCTGAAAGATGTAAAGTTAAAATTATTCTTTGCTCTGATTATTATCATTGAGTATAACTGATATGATATGCATTGTTATTTTAATTATATTTTAGATTTTTATGACTATTTAATTGAAATGCAAACTCAAAGTTAGAGATTCAAAATTTCAAATAACTAACTGATTTCAACATGAGTTATTCAATCATGCTATCAAGAAGGCATCAACTTTCATATGATATATTTTCTTAACATGTGTTCCCAATTTATTAGGGAAGTATTCTTTAAGAAATCATATATGTTTCAGATGAATATATATTTAATAGTCAAAAGTGATTATTTCTAAATATAATTCAGCTTTACTGTTAGTTCATTAGATTTTTTTTTTTTTTTTTGGTGAATATATTGATGGCCTCTCTTTCTTTTTTTTTTTTTTTTTACCAGGTCAGAGAGAGTCAGAGAGAAGGATAGATAGGGACAGACAGACAGGAACAAAGAGAAATGAGAAGCATCAATAATCAGGGTTTTTTTTGTTGCAACATCTTAGATGTTCATTAATTGCTTTCCCATATGTGCCCTGACTGCAGGTCTTTAGCAGACCTAGTAACCCCTTGCTCAAGCCAGCGACTTTGGGTTCAAGCTGGTGAGCTTTGCTCAAACCAGATGAGCCGGCACTCAGGCTGGTGACCTCGGGGTCTTGAACCTGGCTCCTGCATCACAGTCAGAAGCTTTATCCACTGTGCGACTGCCTGGTTAGGCGATGGCTTTGTTTATAATGCTAGAAAAGAGTGTTTCTATCATCTACCTATCTATTTATCTATAGCCTATCATCTATTTTCTTTTATATATCCAAACTTTTGATTTAATATCATATTTTTGATATAGTAGGTAATAAAACATATTTTCCATGGATTATATGTATAAAATACTATTATTTATGTTTTCTTCTGAGCTTCTTTGCCCCCATTTTTTCTCTTAATTAATTACAGTGGTCTCTGAAATATCTCCAGTTGCTCTGTGCCTGTACCTAGTGTCGTTCTTTCTACCTGAAGTGCTCCCTGCTTCCATTTTAGTAAGGTCATTTATATTTATTAAAACACAGCTAAAACATAATTCTCTCTAAAGATTTACTACTTTCATTCTCTCTAAAATTCAGAGAATTCTCTCTAAAATTGACTCCTTTTACAGGCCACTAAGGTACCGCTTAAAATGCAAATTTAAAAATACTTTCATAGTACATTTGTACCTGGCATTGCCATTGTTGCTCTGTATGTTTCTCTGTACTATACGAGGTGAATTATTTAGAAGCAAGGACACAGACACAGCGTAGCACCTATAATACTTCATCCATGTTTCTTGAACTAGTTAAGTGCCTGATTAAATTTTAAGCATATGCCTTTCTTCTTTTTCCTTTTCTTTCTCTTTTTCTTTCTTTCTTTCTTTTCTTTTCTTTCCTTTTTTCTTATTTTTTAAGTGAGAGGCAGGGAGGCGGACAGACAGACTCCTGCATGCACTCTAACAGAGATCCACCCAGCAAGTCCCTTACCTGGAAATGGTCTGCCCATTTGGGGCCATTGCTCTGTTGCTCATCAATCAAGCTATTTTAGTGCCTGAGGCAAGGCCATAGAGCCACCTCAGTGTGCAGGACCAACTCATTCAAGCCAATATAGACATGGTTGTTTCTCCTGCGTTCCCTGAACAGTAATGGAACAGGGACTTACATATGCCAGGCACATACTCTGCCACTGAGCCAACTTGCCAGGGAGGCATATGTCTTTCAATATAAAATTCTGCATTTGTTTTGATGAGGTAAGGTATTGTCAGTGTGATGGGTACAAGTTTCTCAATGTTCTTAATCACTCCAAACTAGTTAACAGATAAAACAAAACTGAAATAGTTCCGTAACAAATTAATATATTTTTTAAAGAATCTCATTTTAAGCATCACATTTTTACCTCCATGTGTTGGGTACCCATTTCATATGGCACATTAGAAAAAGCCATAAGAACCATTTCAATGGAAAGGGTAAATTGTTCTTTATGAAGGCATTCAATGTTTTTGTTTGCATGCTTTGTATCTATTTTATTTTTAAGCCTAGTAACCACTAATCTTGTTTATATTTATTTGTAATTTACAGATTTTTGTTTTTTTTGGTTTCTTAGGTTCTGAATAAACACAAATTAATCATACTACTTAAATATGTAATAATTCCTTATTCATCTCCCAGTGCTAAACAGCCTAACTTAAATCCCAGTCTTAACACTGTCTTGGTAACCCTGAGCAAGTTAGTCAACTGTTTCTTGACTCAGTTTCCTGATAATGGATGGTAGACGTTGGTCAAATAAGTTTGTAAATATGATATATATGTTTGCTCACTTATAGTTTGCATTGGGTATGGGGGACAGACTGTAAGCAGGCAGGGTTATTATAGCCTAAGGCTTAGTTTTAGGACTAAGCTTTTCCTATCCTTTTGAGGAATCTCATTATCCCATTATTCTTACCCTTTTGAGGATTCCCATTATGACTTTGTATCAGAGACTTCTTTGTTTGTATATTGGATTAAAGGTTTTGATTTCTACACTATAAAATGTGGCAGAGGAGCCCATACATTAGAGGAGAGCAGAGAAAGGCCATGTGGAGGAGGCCAGGAGAAGCAGCCAAGATGGTGGAGTGCTGAAGGAGAAGCCAGTTTGTGCAGAGAGAAGGAGATGGGGAACAGATGTGAATAAGGCTGGTGAGGTAGAAACCTTTGATTCTAGGAAACTCAGATAAGTAAGTGGCTTTGCGAGCCCTGAATGGAAAGGGAAGTGTTTTCCCACTGTGTGTATTTCTTGCCCATCAGGTGCAAGCTAAGATTAAACTAATGGCCCACCAGTTCTTGGATCAATTGTTTCATTACCATCTGTCCGAATCAAATGAAAACCTGCACTGGCCAGGCGGCTGTGATGCTGGCTGCGGCTACTGGCTTTACAGTAGATTTTTCATACTATCCAGGTCATGTTTGGTGGGAATCAGGTGAAAAAAATTGCATATCCTAAAAGGAGTCATGTAGAAGAAATAACTCCTCTTTAACATTGGTCTTTCTTCCATTCTTATGTTTACTTATTGAAATATGTTATATGCTTAGTATGATCAAAGCACTGACTAGGAGTTATAGGTTATATGCCAATTTGTGAAAAGTTTGACAATAAAAATCAGATTGTATTTTTTTCAGGATCTCTTCACGTCTGTAATTATGATTCACAGAACAACCCTGATTACCTATATCCCATAAATACTAATAATACACATCTTTTGATTGAGTACTTATTATATTAGAGATGGTATATTAAGACATTTTTATGCCTTGTTTCATTTAATCTTTATAGTTTTAGAGATTTAATTATCATTACAAAGTTCTGAAAATAGATGCTTACGGATATTTGACAACCTACACTCTAGGGGGTAGAAACAAGTACAAATCCCCTGATGGTTGAACTGTAGAGCCAACAACTAACAACTTAACTCTTCAACTCTAAAGCAAAGTTAAATTAGGTTGAAAGATTATAAACTTGTAAAATGTTGTATAACAATGAAACTGAACCTGTGAAAAGCACTGATGAGCTTTACTGTTAAATATAGTATGTTAAGAAGGGCAATGCCTGACCTGTGGTGGCGCAGTGGATAAAGCGTCGCCCTGGGAACACTGAGGTCGCCGGTTCAAAACCCTGCACTGGTCTGGTCAAGGCACATATGGGAGTTGATGCTTCCAGCTCCTCCCCCCTTTCTCTCTTTCTCTCTCTCTCACTCTGTGTCTCCTCTCTAAAATGAATAAAATAAAAAAAATAAATAAATAAAAGAAGGGCAAGAAGAGTTTGGATGACTATTTGGAAAATGGGATTCTATGTTAGGACATTCCTGTTCACTTATATGTGGTACTTAAGGAACATTTACTCACAGCGTCAGTGACAAATGGCAATCTTAAGTACTGTTTTGTTATTATTATCTGGTATAATTAGCCACTACCAATATCACAATGGAGGATTCTTTGATAATACTAATTTGGAGTATGAAACTTCCATCATGATTAGGCTTTATATCCAAGCAGGGTCATTTTTTAAAAACTTTAATTCCAGTCTGACCAGCGAATGGCCACTATAACCTAGAAAATAAACAACCCCGAGTATATATAACATGACATGAGGAGAGTCTTCTAATATGCCAACTCACTTCATCATTATTCTTACACAAATTCATGAATTGAAGGACAAAAGACTACAAGGATCCAATTTCTGATGCAACCTAGTACACGTAGTTCAGTGTCATGGAATTGAATTAATACGGGATATGTTCCTGCCTCTTGGAGGAAAGCTAGAAAAGCAATCGTCAAAAGCATAAATGTTACATTCTAAATGCCATTCTTAAATACGAGGGGGCACTGTATGGAGCCATATGTCAAGCCAAAATAACAATATTTTTTTCCTTTCAGACCACCTGATGCTTGATAGAGAAAAATATATACAAATACAGATAAAACAATACAAAATTCTTTTAGAGAAAGCCATACAGAATACTTTCAGTGATAGGTATTCCAGAAAACTGTAATCTTTTAAAGCTAAAATAGATTTATTAAATACCTGATTTCAGCATAGGAAAATGAGCTTGGAATTTCTGGCATTAACGTTTTTAGGTTGAGGCAAATGCATTATTTAAACAAAATAATAAATGTAGTGATATGGTAAAAAGAAACAAAAACAAAAGGTAGTTTTCTGAAAGTCATAACAGATGGCTTCCACACCTTATCTAATTCATACAAATAAGAAAAACTTTGCCTTTATTATTATTTTTAATCTTTATATTTTAGGGATGATAGAGTACTTCTAACTTTGCATTTTAGACTATTTTTCAATGCAATCACCATTATCATTCTTACTAGTACTTTCTTTATCCAGATTCTTATCAGATCTCAACTTGTTTATTATAATAGCTTTGTAATTTTCTCCTTTTGCAGCGATAATTTAGGATACAAATACTTTCATGTTGCCTCATTCTTATAAGCCTATCGTATTTTGTTCACGTACAGTTAGGGAAAAATATTTGTAAAACCAATAAAAAATGGCTAAAAAGAAGGTTGGTTCTTTAACTGTTCTCACTGTATATCCAAGGTTTTAGTTTTATATTTTCCTTCCTTGCGTATATATTTCCTACTTCTCTTTTGAAATATAATGCACCAAAAACACATGTGAGACTTCTTCCTGCTGCCTTCAAAAGTTAAATGATTTTCCTTCTCTCATCCTCCATCTCACCCTCCTTCTCAACCCTCCCTCCCTCTCTTCCTCTGTCCATTTCTTTCTGTCTTATTTTGAGAATGTGGGCCATTAGTTTTCTCATCATTTTCTGAAGTTATTTTCTGGCCACCCCATAAAAAAGGCATTGTATAAGAAAAAATATAAAGCAGGTCAGCTATCAGCATTATGAGCTCTTTCAATAAAATCTTTTCCAAGGCTATACAAAGAAAAGAGCCTGAGACCCAGATCACAATGAAGTGAATACGGTCGTAAAGAAAGTGTAGTGCCTTCCAGTTTTACTCTTTGTTCCTGCTTAATACAGTAGAAGTCTGAGAGATTGAAACATCTAGTTCATTTTTATTTTATTTCACCAGCTTCAAGGGAGAAAATACTGTACCGTGCTTCCCGTTGATGTGTGTAGGCTATATTGGCATTGTTCAAGTCCCAGTAGGAGATCTTTTCTTTTTTGTTGTTTGTCACTAAAATCAGCTCATGTGTTCAAAGCAGCCAGCTCTTTTACGTCTCTTCAGCTGCCTCAGTTCACCACTTGCCCAATTACCTGTTACATCTTGTGTGCAGGAATCATTTTATACAACCTTGAATCATCCTCTAAGCTGTTGTCAGGACTCCATGAACGTCCTGGTTCATTAAATAAGGGCGGCACTACTGTGATCAGTTACAATAGAAGATACAGCCACAGTTCTTGAAGACTTTCATGAAACTGTCACAGTCCACTAGTATACTCATCTGTAATGTTAACATTAGTTCTTTAATTCAAAAAGTACCACCTATGATCTTTTAACCATTTGAGTTCAAAATGCCGGGTTAGCTTAGTAATATTGTCAAAAAAATAGAAAATAATGCCATTAGAGGGTTAAAAAGGAAAGCATATATTTTGTGTAATAGAATTTCTAAACACATTTTTAAATTTCCAAAATTGGACTAGCACAGAAATAGAAAGCATTTGCTAAATCTTAGTCTTTCTTTTTCCTCTGTTCCATAATCCTTTAATAATATTGTAGTTAAATATGTGAAACCTCTCAACATGCATTTTGTTTCCAAATTGTTTAGCTTTGCTTCCACATCATGTTCAACTAACCACCATGCAACCCTGTTTTATTATGAAGACTACCAAACTTTTACACCTAATGCCAAGACTGACTAACTTACTGAAAAATACCTGTTTTCCCATAAATGCAATGTAACTAAATAACCATATATAAATATGAAATCAATAGCAAATCAGAATTTATATGTACATATTGATTGTTAGGAATAATTGTTTCCTAAATGGATGTTAAAAAATAAGTAGATTCTTATATATAAATGAAAGGAGTCAAAATTCAAAGCACAGAACAAGAGAACTTAACATTAAAATCTTTAAAATTATATAATTCAAAACCTTTCTCTATAATATAAGGGACATGGCTTGTCAAGACCAAGTTTTACCATTACATGGAGAGGAGATGAATAAAGTGTGAGTCTATAGATAGGAAAAACATCTTCTTATTTCAACGGTCAATGTCAAGGTTCAATAATAATTTTATTACAGCAATTAAGGTCTGGTCGTTAATAAATCATGGAATCAGTTGACCAGAAAGTGCTTCAGAGGTCTGTTGGTCCTGTTGATATTTACCTGAGGGTCAGATTTAAGAGTATTATAGAGTATGGATGGACAAAATGGTACTTATGTGAAACTGTATTTGCAGTGAAACTGCAAAACCTTTATATGCTATCCTATGTTTTTAGAGTTATCATAAATGTAACAAAAAGCCTATAATTTTTTTGTCCCTTTCACTTTCATTTTGTTTTCATCTTAGCAATATCTTGACACTGAGTGTTTTTAAATGATGATATATGACACTTTAAAAAAATATTCTTGGAGGAAAAAGATGGCGAAGGAGTAGGCGGACGTACCAAATTCCAGCCCTAGAACCAAAGTGGATTATAACTCAATTTTAAGAACCATCATCTGGATAAACCAACTTTGAACCAAACTAAGTGGACTCTTCAACCAAGGAACACTGCAGAAGCCACATTGAGACTGGTAGGAATAGCGAAAACGCGAAGAGGGCTGCCCAGCTCCCCGGAGCAAACGGCAGCCCGGAGAGACCCGCGGGGCGGGAGGAGAGTTTGGCGGAGAGGGAGGGACCTGGGTCCCAGGAACCAAGCCCCAGTCTGCAGTCCCAGAGCCTAGAAGAGGCATATGGACAGTATTGAGATGTGAAGCAAGTGAGGATACTGTTTGTGAAAAAGGGAGAGTCTTCTCAGACCCAAGAATCTTTTCAAAGAGAAAGCGCAGAAACCCTCTCTCACAACCACGCACCCGGGGAGCCGGGGAACGGGGACAGAGGAGAGTAACAGAGCAGCGGGAACAGAGAGTGGACTGAAGGCACGAGAACACTCTGAGGGACAGCCATCCTGACCCATGGGCTAAGTCATTTCCCTAATCGAAAATGAATATTTCCACTGGAACTAGCAATACCAGCAAAGGGAGACAAGACACTAGCCAAACAAGCTCTCCCGCGGCAATTAGAGCAGAGCTGCTTTGAGGGAGGGAGCTCCCAAACCTACAGTGTGGAGACTTAAGACACCGCTATCTCTCTGAACGCTGCTGAAGGGTTTGGGGTGGCAGGACGCTGAAAAGCGGTCCTGTCAGCGTGGGCGGAGGCACAACCGATGAGAGCTCAGTCTAGCACAGCAGGGGCAGAGGAAACGCGCAAGAGCGGTCCGACAGCTGCGGGCCGCCTGTGACCCCACTTGTGGGGAAAAATACGGGCAGAGATCGGCTCTGCGACTCTGAGCAAGCCGGCCCTGACCACGGGGATGGGGCTAGGACCAGGGACGGGCGAGGGGCTCGCGACTGAGCTAACGCTGCCAGCCCCGCCCGGAGGGAGAAACCGCGGTGGGTTGAAATCCTTTGTGCGCGCGCTGGATTTTGCGGCTTAGCTCATGCTACTAGCCCCGCCCGGCGCGCAAGCGCTTCCGCGGCTAAGCTAACGCTACTGGCCCCACCCGGCGTGTGAGCGGCTTTCGCGGCTGAACTCACGCTGCTAGCCCCTCCCGGCTAGAGCCGAACGTGGGGGCGTGGTAGAGTCCTGATCCATCGGAAGCTAGCAGCTAAGCTAACTCCAACAAACACGCCCAGCCCAATAAACTGCAGTTTGTGACCCTACGCAGGAGGGCCCCGGCCTTGAGGGCGGGGCAAAATTCTGGACGGGCAAAGGCTCGCAGCTAAGAGCGCGTCAAAAGCCCCGCCCAACCCGCAAAACTGAGGCGAGCAGGCTCTGACTGCGGGGGCTGGGCGTAAGCCTTCCGGAAACGGGCTGGTCCCGCAGCTGAGCAAAGGTGCTCACCTCTGCCCTTGGTACTAAGGCTTGTGGCTTGAGTGACAGCCCCTCCCGCGGAGGAGAGGTGGAAATCACAGCAGCAGCCGCAGTAGGCTGTCGTTGGCAATGCCCATACCCAACCGCCCTAGGCAGCAGCAGAGGGGGTGGTGGGCCTGCAGACAGACCACACCTAGAGAACACAAAGGGAACACCTACTGTACTCCAGTGCCCACAACTTGCCTATACACAGATAAAATGGGCAGGCAGAGGAATGCAAACCAAATGAATCAAGAGAAATCCCCAGAGAAGGACCTGAATGAACCAGATATAACCAAACTACCAGAAGCAGAATTTAGAATAATGATAGTTAGGATGTTCAAAGAAATTAGAGCAACAATGGATAGTCACTATGAACACCTAAATAAAGAGATAACAAGTATAAAGAACGAAATTGAAATAATAAAAAAGAATCAGACAGAAATGACAAATACAGTATCAGAACTGAAGACTACAATGGAAGGAATTAAAAGCAGGATGAATCACGCTGAGGATCGAATCAGCGAGTTAGAAGACACAATAAACAAAGGCACAGAAGCAGAGAAGAAAAAGGAAAAGAGACTCAAAAAATGTGAGGAAACTCTAAGGGAGCTCTGTGACAACATGAAGAGAAACAATATTCGCATCATAGGGGTGCCTGAAGAAGAGGAAAGAGGACAGGAAATGGAAACTGTGTTCAATCAAATCATAGCAGAAAACTTCCCTAAATTAAGGCTGGGAAACATTCCACACGTTCAAGAAGCACACAGAACTCCATTAAAGAGAAACCCAAAAAAGATCTACACCAAGACACATCATAGTTAAAATACCAAAGCTAATGGATAAAGAAAAAATCTTAAAAGCTGCTAGAGAAAAAAAGGCTATCACCTACAAAGGAGCCCCCATAAGGATGACATCGGACTTCTCAACAGAAACACTTGAGGCCAGAAGGGAATGGCAAGATATAATCAAAGTAATGCAGAACAAGAACCTACAACCAAGACTATATCCAGCAAGGCTAACGTTTAAAATTGAAGGAGAAATAAAGAGCTTTCCAGACAAAGAAAGCCTCAAAGAATTCATTAAAACCAAACCAATTCTGCAAGAGATACTACGAGGCCTCTTGTGAACAGTTCAAAGGGAGGAAAGAATATAGCAAAAGAAGAATACAGCTTTAAAGAATAAAATGGCAATAAACAACTACATATCAATAATAACCTTAAATGTAAATGGATTAAATGATCCAATCAAAAGACATAGGGTAGCTGCGTGGATAAAGAAACAGGACCCATACATATGCTCTCTACAAGAGACACACCTTAAAACAAAAGATGCACATAGACTGAAGGTAAAAAGATGGAAAAAAAATATTTCATGCAAATGAAAATGAAAAAAAAAGCCGGGGTAGCAGTACTTATATCTGACAAAATGGACTTTAAAACAAAGGCTGTAGTAAGAGATAAAGAAGGACACTACATAATGATAAAGGGAACAATTCAACAGGAAGATATAACTATTATAAATATCTATGCACCAAATATAGGAGCCCCGACATACATAAAGCAGACTTTGATGGACATAAAGGGCGAGATTAACAGCAATACTATCATAGTAGGGGATTTCAATACCCCACTAACAACACTGGATAGATCCTTAAGAAAGAAAATCAATAAAGAAACAGCAGACTTAAAGGAGACACTAGATCAACTTGATTTAATAGATATCTTCAGAACTTTTCACCCTAAAGCAGTAGAGTATACATTCTTCTCAAGTGCTCACGGTACGTTTTCTAGGATAGACCACATGTTAGGACACAAAAATGGTCTCAATAAATTTAAGAAAATTGAAATCATATCAAGCATTTTCTCTGATCACAACGCCATGAAACTAGAAATTAACCACAAAAGAAAAACTGAAAAATACTCAAACACTTGGAAACTAAATAGCATGATATTAAATAATGAATGGAATAACAATGAGATCAAAGACGAAATTAAAAAGTTTCTAGAAACAAATGATAATGAGCATACATCAACTCAAAATTTATGGGACACAGCAAAAGCAGTACTGAGAGGGAAGTTCATTGCACTACAGGCATATCATAGGAAGCTAGAAAAAGCTCAAATAAGCAACCTGACCCTGTAGCTAAAAGAACTAGAAAAACAACAACAAATAAAACCCAGGACAAGTAGAAGGAAGGAAATAATAAAGATCAAAGCAGAAATAAATGACATAGAGGCTAAGGAAACAATACAGAGGATCAACGAAACCAGAAGCTGGTTCTTTGAAAAGGTAAACAGGATTGATGATCCTTTAAATAGACTCACCAAGAAAAAAAGAGAGAGGTTTCAAATAAATAAAATTAAAAAGGACAGTGGAGAAATAACAACTGATACAACAGAAATACAAAGCATTGTAAGAAAATATTATGAAGAACTCTATGCCAAAAAATTTGACAATCTAGATGAAATGGAAAAATTTCTTGAATCATATAAACTTCCAAAAATCAATCTGGAAGAATCAGAACACCTAAACAGACCAATTACAACAAATGAGATCAAAACAGTTATCAAAACACTCCCAAAAAAGAAAAGTCCTGGGCCTGATGGCTTCACAAGTGAATTCTATCAAAAATTCAAAGAAGAACTAACTCCTATCCTTCTCAAGCTATTTCAAAAAATTCAAGAGGAAGGAAGACTTCCAAACTCCTTTTATGAAGCGAGGATAATTCTAATCCCAAAGCCGGGCAAAGACAACACAAAGAAAGAAAATCATAGGCCTATATCCCTGATGAATTTAGACGCTAAAATTTTCAACAAAATATTAGCCAACCGGATCCAGCAATATATGAAAAAAATCATACACCACGATCAAGTGGGATTTATTCTGGAGAGGCAAGGCTGGTTTAATATCTGCAAATCAATCAATGTGATTCATCACATAAACAAAAGGAAGGACAAAAATCACATGATAATTTCAATAGATGCAGAAAAGGCATTTGATAAAATCCAGCACCCATTCATGCTCAAAACTCTCAGTAAAGTTGGAATACAAGGAACATTCCTTAACATGATAAAGGCCATCTACGACAAACCCACAGCAAACATCATACTAAATGGACAAAAATTAAAAGCAATCCCCTTAACATCAGGAACCAGGCACGGTTGCCCACTTTCACCACTCTTATTCAACATAGTTCTGGAAGTCTTAGCTATAGCAATCAGACAAGAAGAAGAAATAAAAGGCATCCAAATTGGAAAAGAAGAAGTAAAACTGTCATTATTTGCAGATGATATGATATTGTATATAGAAAGCCCTAAAGTCTCAGTCAAAAAACTACTGGACCTTATAAATGAATTCAGCAAGGTGGCAGGATATAAAATTAATACGCAGAAATCAGAGGCATTTCTATATACAAACAATGAACTGTCAGCAAAAGAACTTAAGGAAACAATCCCCTTCACTATTGCAGCCAAAAAATAAAATACCTAGGAGTAAATTTAACCAAGGAGGTTAAGGACTTGTACTCAGAAAATTATAAAACATTGATAAAGGAAATCAAGGAAGATACAAACAAGTGGAAGCATATACCATGCTAATGGCTAGGAAGAATAAACATCATTAAAATGTCTATACTACCCAAAGCAATTTATAAATTCAATGCAATACCAATTAAAATACCAATGACATACTTCAAAGAAATAGAACACATATTCCAAAAATTTATATGGAACCAAAAAAGAACACGAATAGCCTCAGCAATCCTAAAAAGAAAAAATAAAGCAGGAGGTATCACTCTTCCGGATATCAAGGTCTACTACAAGGCCATTATACTCAAGACAGCTTGGTACCGGCATAAGAACAGACACATTGATCAATGGAACAGAACAGAGAACCCAGAAATAAATCCGCCGCTTTATGGACAATTGATATTTGACAAAGGAGGAAAGAACATACAATGGAGTAAAGACAGCCTCTTTAACAAATGGTGTTGGGAAAACTGGACATCTACCTGCAAAAAAATATAACTAGACCATCAACTTACACCATTCACAAAAACAAATTCAAAATGGATAAAAGATTTAAACATAAGCCGTAAAACTATAAGCATC
The DNA here is from genome assembly GCA_037038555.1 of Rhynchonycteris naso. Taxonomy (NCBI): domain Eukaryota; kingdom Metazoa; phylum Chordata; class Mammalia; order Chiroptera; family Emballonuridae; genus Rhynchonycteris; species Rhynchonycteris naso. The sequence goes on along the minus strand of CM072996.1, from coordinate 294,849,067 downwards.
TTAGAAGAAAACATAGGCAGCAAGCTTTCCGACATCTGTAGCAGCAATATATTTGCTGAATTATCTCCATCGGCAAATGAAATAAAAGGCAAGATAAAAAAAATGGAACTATATCAAACTAAAAAGTTCTTGCACAGCTAAAGACAATAAGAACAGAATAAAAAGACAAACCACACAATGGGAGAGCATATTTGACAGCACGTCTGATAAGGGGTTAATAAACAAAATTTATAAAGACTTATAAAACTCAACAACAGGAAGACAAACAACCCAATCAAAAAATGGGCAAAAGAAATGAATAGAAATTTCTCCAAAGAGGACATACAGATGGCCAATAGACATATGAAAAAATGCTCAACATCACTAATCATTAGAGAAATGCAAATTAAAACCACAATGAGATATCACCTCACACCAGTCAGAATGGTACTCATCAGCAAAACAGCACAGAATAAGTGCTGGAGAGGATGTGGAGAAAAGGGAACCCTTCTGCACTGCTGGTGGGAATGCAGACTGGTGCAGCCACTGTGGAAAACAGTTTGGAGATTCCTCAGAAAATTAAAAGTCGAACTGCCTTTTGACCCAGCTATCCCACTTATAGGAATATACCCTAAGAACACCATAGCACTGTTCGAAAAGAAGAAATGCGCCCCCATGTTCTTGGCAGCATTGTTCACAATAGCGAAGATCTGGAAACAGCTCAAGTGTCCATCAGAAGACGAGTGGATTAAAAAGCTTTGGTACATATATACTATGGAATACTACTCAGCCATAAGAAATGATGACATCGGATCATTTATAACAAAATGGATGGTCCTTGATAACATTATACGGAGTGAAATAAGTAAATCAGAAAAAAAAGAAAAACTGAGAACAGCATGATTTCATACATAGGTGGGACATAAAAGTGAGAATATGAGACATGGACAAGAGAGTGGCGGTTATGGGATGGGGGGAGGGGGAGAAGAGTGGGATAGGGAGGAGGGGAGGGACACAGGGAAAACCAAATAGAAGGTGACAGAGGACAATTTGACTTTTGGTGACGGGTATGCAACATAATTGAATGATAAGATAATCTGGAGATGTTTTCATTGTACATATGTACCCTGATTTATTGGTGTTACCCCATTAGAATTAATAATAATAAAATATATATAAAAAAATTTTTTAAAAAATAATAAATAAATAAATATATAAATAAAAATATTCTCATTGTATTCATCTACATTCTAAGTGTTCTGTGTGTAGTATATTTAATTTGTTTTTAAATTAAATATTTGTTTTACCTATGTGCTTAATATAAAGATATATAAAATATATAAATATTTTTCAATATTTCATTGCATTAATGATAATTAGGAAATACATTACCCTCTTTCACCCAAACCATTGTTGAAATTATTTGTTGTTGTGTAATATATTTATTTTGACTGTATTACTTTAATGCTTGACATGTATCTACTTTTAATATGTATTTCTTTAGTGTAAATTAATCATATATGTAAATTAGAAATTTTTCTTAATAATGTTTTTATAACTTCACTTACTTTATTGTATTTATTTATTTATTTATATTGATGACCTTACAGCATGATCAAATACTTGGGTTTGAAATTATAAAAAGCATAAAACCTATATAGTGCATTTATAAGTCAGCCTTAAATAAATCACATAAAATAAATCAAGATGGCATGAATGATTCAAACTCATTAAACCCCCATCAACATTCTTTATCATGATGTTATTATTTACATTCTTTATAGTACCTAAGTATGTACATACTATTTTGTGTTTTAATTTTTTTATAAGATGTTGACATAAATATTGGAGTCAACATGAATAAATGAAGCAATTTATTTTTTATTTTTATGTCGGAAGAGAGATATTTTAATACCTATTTTATGTTATACTCATTTAATTTTTATTAAGTGCTGACGTAGTGAAAAATTGCCTACAGACATAATTATTAATATTTATACAACAAGAGAGAATAAATATAGCTGAATCGTATAAAAACTCTGTTCTCTGCTCTAAACTTAATTTGTAAATTATGCAAAATATAAGCTTATTTAATAAATATGTGTAAGCCTACAAGTTTATGACATTCATCTATAAAAATATATTTTGCCTGTAAATATTAACTGAAACATATCTATAGAAAATAAATTAATAAATTATAAACTAAAATAAGAATGAAACAATTTATCCATTCTGAAGATACGTTATATGCTTTAGGGTTTTTTTTTCCAAGATAAAAATAAATCAGCCCAGAAATAGTTAACCATACACATCCTGGAACACCTGAGTTCTTTAGCAAGACTGAAACCACCATGGAGCTGAAGGGGTATTTGAAATGCCAATCAAGGGACTATTTCCAAATCCTCCCACATGGTTGAAATACTGCTGTCAGGAACATATTGGAAAGTTGTTCACTCACTTGAGGTGACAGATACAGATTGTGACAAGGTTCATATGGGGACTCCAGCCCCAGGGTGTAACACAGAATGAAATGAAGAATGCAGAATTAATGTAGAAAAATGTCACTTGCCAATCTTCCTGCTCACAACTTATTTCACTTTGGACTACAGTTCACAGGATTATTTGGGAAAAGAAAACAGGCATGTGTGAAATTTTATTTTACAACTTATATTTAAATTCTTAAGATATGATGAATATCAAGAACTTTTTAAGTATTTCTTTTTTTTTGTTTTGTTTTGTTTTCACTTAGTGGAAGTCAAACTGTTTAGAAAAAAAATTAAAACTTATTTGACTTTCCGAATATATCACTGTTTTGGCAATGATAAATTTATTCCTGTATCTATCGACCTCATTTTACAATTAGAAAGTTCATGCCTAACTCTAGAGACCTTTGTCTAAGCACTTAAACAAGCATTTTCCTCAATGATTTGCTGTTGAAGGAACAGGTAAATTGAAGAGTAAGACTTTTAGAACCTGTGTCTTCAGTGTTCTTAGTGCACTATTCTTTCACTTTCATGTAAAACCTTTCTAAGGCTTTAATCATCATTTCCACAGAGATAAAATTTAGATGAAATCAGTAAACATAGCTAAATTACACATTTACAGCAAAAGTCTCAATGACTGAAACTCAGGTTTGTGTTGTACCAGTTATAAAGGAGTTTAAATTTCTAGCAGTTCTATTATAGATTTGTTAATGTTGGCATTTTGTGTGTAATTGGGTAAAGCATTGATAATTTAGAGATTTAAAAATCATGCAAGCTTTTTTATCGAGAAGCTAAACATGCTGATAGAACTGATTTTATATTCTACCAATGAAGAAAGTCTTTCTTTAAATCTCCAGTGAAAATTTGCTAAATGATAATAAGTTTTAGAAAATGATTGTATAACAGAACACAGAAAAATTTCAGTGAGTTCCTAAAAATAAGAATCTGCGCTTGTACTATCTTTTATTTCAATACAGTATAGAAATTGATAATACAAATTAAATTAACTCAATCATGTAATAATTTTTGTAAAGTTTCCAATTTGTTGTTTGGTTCAAGTAAGTTAAATAAAACAAATCAGAATATCAAAACATTTCATAAAATCTGAACATAGAAATGTTTCACAAAGAAAATATCTACAACATGAAATAGTTTTGTTCAGAAAGAACTTAAGTGGATTAAATTTTGTTCCAAAATATAAATATATATACATACATATATATTTTAAAATATATATATTTTAAAAATTAATAAGCTTGACCAGGCAATGGCGAAGTGGATAGAGCATCAGACAGGGATGCGGATGACCCAGGTTTGAAACCCTGAGATCACCCAGCTAGAGCACAGGCTCATCTGGTTTGAGCAAGGTTCACCAATTGAGCCCAAGGTCTCTGTCCTGAACAAGGGGTCACTCACTATGCTGTAGTCCCCCGATCAAGGCACATATGAGAAAGCAATAAATGAACAACTAGGGAGACTAAGGAGCTGCAATAAAGAATTGATGCTTCTCATCTCTCTCCCTGTCTGTCTGTCCCTATCTGTCCCTTTCTCTGTCTCTGTAATTGAAAAAAAATAATAAAACAGGGATCAAGGTAGTATTAAAATGAAAGCAAATCCTGAAACCAATTATAAGAATAAAATTAAACATATCTTAAATTAATATAAAGGAAAGATCATAAATCTAGAAATTTAAAAGAAAGGAGGAAAAACCTGACATAATAAATATAATAAAATGTGATCTGTGTTGGCACATTGGATAGTGTCAATCTGGAATGCTGAGGTCTCTGGTTTGAAACCTTGGGATTTCCGGGTCAAATCACATACAACAAGCAAGCAATGAACAACTAAAGTGAAGCAACTATGTGTTGCTAATTCTTGCTACCCCCACTTGTAAAATAAATAAATAAAATCTTTAAATAACATATAATACATATACTTATAATGTATATATAAATGTATATTCTTTAAAAACTATGCTAATTGAAAATATTAAAAAATTCTCTTGGAAAAAAATTTTTTTTTTCCTGAGTCATAAATCAGAAAGCATGGAGAAATATTTGGTTCTGTACAGTTTTCAAAAAAAAATCATACTTTTTGTTCTTAAAGTTTTGCATATATTTAAAATATATGCAAAATATATTTTATTTTTGTTACTAAAATATATTTTATAGGTTATTAATACACATTATTATATCAATACTGGCATTTAACAAATTATTATGTTAGATAATAAAAATTAATAATTTTTATGCAATACCCTTTAGAAAATTTAACAGTAAAGAATCTAGCCTGACCTGTGGTATCACAGTAGATAAAGAATCAACCTGGAATGCTGATGTTGCAAGGTCAAAACCCCAGGCTTGCCCAGTCAAGGCACATATGGGAGTTGATGCTTCCTGCTCCTTCTTTCTTTCTCTTTATCTTTTTCTTCTCACTAAAATAAATAATTTTTTTTTAAAAATTTAAAAATAAAAAAGTGATCTAACATAGGTCATAAACTAAAACAACATAAATATAATATGGACACATAGTTTTAAATAAGAAATATACTATCTGTATAAAGAAAATATACTGGTTGAACCTTACATTTTTACAAAAAATTAAAGAAATTTTGCAAATATTAATGCTAAACAAATATCCTTAAATAAAATTTTGTGGACTATATAAACTAGTTTAAAATACCTTTTTAATGTGAAAATTACTGAAAATTTGGAAAAATATAAGCTTAAAAAGAATATTTTTTTTAATCCAGATATTAATAAGTTTTATTCTTTGGACACTGAGAAAGAAGATACCTAAGATAAGCTTCGGGTGGCTAACTGGGCTCAAATTTAAAAAACAGACCCTAGCAGCCATTTCTATACAGAGGCCTCTCATAGAAATCGCCCTTCAGGGGAAAGCCCTCACTATGCTGCCTACCTTCTGCACTGAACTGCCTTATGCACTATATTTACATCATCTGAATCAGCCCCTATAAAGGAGTCTCTGAAATTTTAATAAGGCTGAGGACTTTCGCATCCAGTCAGAGCCTTACAGCTATATTCCCATCAGCGTTTTCACTTTCACTGACTTATCAGAGTGCCTCCATTCTGGTTAATCAGGACAGTGTTTTATGAACCAATCAGGTTGCAAGGATTTAAAGTCCTCATTTGCATGAGGATAGACCAATCAGGGACTAGGGGTGTGGTTTCTCTATAAATAAGTCAGCATCCCTCAGTTCAGAGAACTCTTTCCTTTTCCATGGAGAGCTAAAGGTTGCATTTCTCTGGCTGGAGTGGAAACACCAACGATATATTACCTAAGCGGAATGGAGCAAACTGGAAAAGGTGGAGCAGAACAAAGCAGAGCACACCAGTCTAACAGAGAGGCACCTTTTCTTAGGACCACCTCTAACCAGGCTGCTTTACTGTCATGCTGTTTCATAATAGAGATGTTTCACAACCAGGCTGCTTTCATTTTTGTGCTATATTACAATTAATCTGTTTGTACTGAAAAAGCTTACCTTCTTCACCCCAAATTAGGACTTTGTGATGGCGTTCAGTTGGCACAAACCAGTAGTTGACAATTCTCATTTCTTAAAATATAGTTCTGTTGACAGATAAAAAGTTAAATTACTGGCATATAAAAAGAATGGTATGTAATAATGTTAAAATAACTCTGTGCATAAAGACATTAAATGAAGGGTAGGGGACTAGGTGTTTTTTTTTTAATTTTATTAATATATTGATATTGAGAGAAACAGGGGAAGAGCAATTGAGAGAGAGAAAGGAATCAATTTGTTTTGCACTTCTTTATACAATGCATCCATTGGTTGATTTCTGTAACTGCCCTAGCTGAGGATTGAATTTGCAACCTTGGTGTGTAGGGATGACTCTCTAAGCAAATGAGCTACCTGGCCAAGGTAGGGCTAATTACTTTTGTTTTTAATTCAAATCAATCTTCATACAAAAAATATTAAACTTATTAACAATGATGTTTTATTTGCCATATTTTTTCCTACATTGTCCTTATAGTGAACATGCATGCAAAAATATAATTATATTTTTTATTTATTTTTTGTTACTTCTTTAAGACAAGGTTTTAATTTACTGTTCTTAAATATATACCTCATAATTGTACTACTACTCCATGGGTTATTTAGCAACATCAGGATAATCCAGTCCCAAATAAAAATTAAATATAAACATACTCTTTGTAGTATTGACAATAATACAATGGCCACAAAACACGAGAATCTAGAATAATTTTCTTTTTGTATGACAGCATGTTTTGACTTCATATTCACCGAGTTCTATTAATGAGGCATGCCAAATGCTAATTTTTATAGTACCTGCCATAATAATATTAATAATGATGATTTTTTATTTGGAGGAATAAGTATGTGAATTTCCTGTTATTATACAAAAATATTTTCGTTTTTTCTTCCATTTTTTTTCTACTGTCCCTTTCTCCCTTGTTTCTTGCCTTTCTTCCTTTCTTCTTTCTTGCCAATAGATTATGAACTTTCTTTATTATGGGAGCTTTTGTGCTTGAATAAATAAGTTACATGCTATTAGAAGAAATTCTATACTAACTTTTTTTTCTTGTAATTTTTTCTATGATTGCTTTATATACCTAGTGATAGCAAGCTAAGGACCACTACATGTATAGAGGCTTATAGAGAGAAGCATGAAAGTCACAAAGCACAGAAAATAAGCAAAATAATTCTCATGCTAGTATTCTACAAAAGGTATGAATTCAGTTGTCTATTTATACTTCCATTTGTGTTTTCCATTCTGCTACATAATCTTTCTTTTCCCAATTTGATAATCAAAAAAGAGTAAAATATATTTAATATCATGGAGTAAACTATAAATCCCAGGTAGTTTTCCTTAAATCTTATCATTGCAAATTACTATGTTAGAGGTAAGCATTAATTTTTTAAGGCCTTAAGTAATTTTATGTTCCATCTTATGGATACATGACCAAGAAAACCACTGGAAAAACTAATAGAGACCAAAGCAGAATTCATTGAGAAAATAAGAATAAGAAAATGTGATGTAAGGAAAGGGGTGAGATGTCAATGAATACCCTTGCACTCTAGAGATAGTCTGAGTATTCTGTAAAAGAAAACAACAATAATCTGAAAATTATTTTAAATGACTATGTTATATAAAAAAAATTCTGTCTCTAAAAATACAAATTAGTTTATGTCAATACAAATTAGTTTAGTGTTCAATATTTTCTTCAACTAAGAGTTAACCAAATTTGATATACCCAGAATGGTAATTAGTATAATAACATACTTTTGCCTTCTAAAGAAAACCAGATATAATTTGGAAGAACTAAGTAAATTGGTAAAATAAATCAATAGTCAAATGAAGGATTCTTATATAAATTGTTTAGACTGATTGAATCACTCAGGAATTTATTTTCCTTTAAGTTGTGACCGAGTGATGGACACAATATTGATCAGGTCCAACAGGCATAAATTTTGATTGGACTAGTGAAGTATGCCACAATGAAAAACAAAAATGTACTTTTATACATACTCTACATACATACATACATGCATAGAAATATTCATATATACAAATAAAAGAAGACTTGGTTAACCTTACTTCAAGGAAATATAAAATTACAAATCATACACCTTTAAAATTATCTTTGAAGTAATATTTAAAGTTCAATGGGTATAAGCAATAGTGTGCTTATAAGTTAGGTCTCTTCTTCCAAGTAACATAGCAAGAAAAAAAAATAGCTATTTGACCCAAAATTAAAGATTGCATTTAAAAATGAAAAATAAGCCTGACCTGTGGTGGCGCAGTGGATAAAGTGTCGACCTGAAAACACTGAGGTCGCCAGTTCAAAACCTTGCACTGGTCTGGTCAAGGCACATATGGGAGTTGATGCTTCCAGCTCCTCCCCCCTTTCTCTCTTTCTCTCTTTCTCTCTCTCTCTCTCTCACTCACTCTGTGTCTCCTCTCTAAAATGAATAAAATTAAAAAAAAATAAAAATAAATTTTAAAAATGTTAAAAAAAAAAAACCTTTAAAAATGAAAAATAAGCCTGACCAGGCAGTGGCGCAATGAATAGAGCGTTGGACTGGGATGAGTAAGACCCAAGTGAGAGACCTCGAAGTCGCCAGCTTGATCGCAGGCCCATCTGGCTTGAGCAAAAGCTCGCCAGCTTGGACCCAAGGTCGCTGGCTCCAGCAAGGGGTTGCTCGGTCTGCTGAAGGCCCGTGGTCAAGGCACATGTGAGAAAGCAATCAATGAACAACTAAAGTGTCGCAACAAAAAACTGATGATTGATGCTTCTCACCTCTCTTTGTTCCTGTCTGTCCCTATATATCCCTCTCTCTGACTCTTTCACTGTCCCTGTAAAAAATAAATAAATAAATAAAAAGAAGCCTAAGGGCAAAAGAGTAATGAAATATGCATTTTCCCCATTACAAACATGTGGTAGATATTCCCTAATTAGAGGAAAAACAGATGAATTTGGGAAAACGTACAAATTTGAAAAGCTTACTTCTGTAAATATAGCTTTATTAAGAAAGATCTGAAAAGTAGGCTCAAAGAACTGCAAAGACTGATAGGAACAAAATTCCTTTTATTTCTGGGGTTTATGCACTTCCTAATGTGCTACCTATATTTTCCCACCCATTGAAAATTTATTATTTTTCAAATAAATATTCTTATAAGATGGATAGGTATGTGTAGTTCAAGGGGTTAAACTGTAACAGATCACATGTAAACTTTCCTTTTCAAGTCCTGTGTCTCTTATTTTCTGTCAGAGAGCATTTTCCTGCGCGCTGGTAACTTACACAACTGTATTCAGATAAAATCCTTAAATATGGAGGGCTTTCCTCCACTAGTGAGAAGTGGAAATTATTAGATTATGTTCTAATCTTCTCACTGTTCAATAAGATATATTGGCAATGTCTTATACAGTTTCTCTGAGTTGCTAATAGATTGAATTTTGGTCGATTGATTGTTAATGTACATATTTTTGTCTTTTTTCTCTTATCTGTCTCACTTTGCCGATTTCTCTCCTTTTGTTTTCTGGAGTCAACTCACAAATAAACTACTTGTATCCCAGTTCTTGATTCAGGACCTGCTGTGGAATGAAACCTAAATTAAGATAAGTCAATCAAAATCTGTTTAGAAAAGAAAAAAGTAATGTTTATCCAGTTATGTGAAGGACGGTAAAGTAAGCCGAGCAATGTGGAGAAAAGGGCATTCTAGATAAATGAAGCAGTCCATGACAATTTGGAGATCTGTAAAAAACGGTATTTGATAGAAGACAAAAAATGAGTTCATTGTAGTCATTGAGGGGAAGAATGATATGATTTTAAAGAACTAGGTACAGGCCCAGTATTGAAATTAAAATAATATAACAACCATTTATCTGCCCTAATGACTGTTTTAAGTATAAAAAGAGTTATACTGAAAGATAGTTCATTATTTAATGCACTTAATTCTTAAATAAGAACAAAAATGAGGTAGACAAAACTAGATTATGTTATAGAAAGGTATTTAAAATATAAAATAATACCTGATCAAAAACAAAACTGTTATTTAAGATGCTTCCATACTGCTTCTTTTTTTTTTTTTTTTATTTACTGAGAGGAGGTGAGGCAGAGACAGACTCCTGCATGCATGCACCCCCACCAGGATCCACCCGTAAAGCCCACTAGGAGGGTGATGCTCTGCCCATCGGAGGCCATTGTTCCTTTGCAACTGGAGCTATTTTTTAGTACCTGAGGTGGAGACCATGGAGACATACTAAGCACAGGGGTCTGACTCACTCCAATTGAGCCATGGCTTCATAAAGAGAAGTGAAGAGAGAAAGAAGAGAGAGAGAGAAGCAAGAGGGAAAGAGATGAAGAAGCAGATGGGCACTTCTCCTGTGTGTCCTGGCTGGGAATCAAACCTGGGACATCCAGTGCCGGCCAACACTCTACCACTGAACCAACCGGCCAGGACCTCTATATTGGTTCTTAATTGGCATTCTCACTTGCAGTTTTCTAGCCTAGAACCTTAAGAAGAAAGTACTTTTTTTCCCCTTAAGCCTTCACTGGGGGAAATGAATACTATAACTTCCATCTATATGGAATGTCTCTACAGTGGAGACATTTGCAAAACAGGAGACAATTGGAAGATGAACTACCCCGATTTTGATGGGTGATGTCCAGAGCCATTCTAATGAATTTGATGAAAATGCTAAAGATTTTATTCAGCCATGGCCAGATGACACAGTTGGTAAGAGCATTATTTGAAGCACAGCAGTTGTGGGTTTGATACCTGGTCAGGGCACATACAGGAACAGATTGATCTCTCTCTCTCTCTCTCTCTCTCTCTCTCCCTCTGCATTCCTCTCTCACTAAAGTCAATCAATAAAATTACTTCAGGTGCTTAGAATATACTGTTGTGCAGATGAATGTTAAAAAAGAATAAGGAATATAAATTTGTGATTTCCACATTGGGCTGCTGCCCAGGCACCCACCTTAGAGAGAACCCTGATTACAAGCGCCATTTTCACAACCAGTTTGCTGAAGTCAACAAAAAATTAGGTATTGGTTCTGCCAAACTGGTAAAACCAGATGAATCCCACCACTGTACAGGCCATAGTAACTGGTTAGGATTTTGAATTAAATAAACAGAAAATCACTGCAGAATGATGAGCACTGAAAATAGGTAAGAAAATAGAATTCTTTTTATTTTTCTACAGTGGACCATGAGAAGTTAGAATGATAAGATATTCAAAGATAGAAAAAACATAAAAAAGCTTAGAAAGATGCAAGTCTATTTTAAGCTTGAATTAGTAGTACCTGGTTTAGAATATATGTAGGTGTTGAAAAATATGGTTTTCTAGAAGATGAAAAGTAGTAAAATAGTACAAACATTTCACAATATCTTTGGGGAAGAAAATTGAACAATACAGTTTACATTAAAATAAGTGTAGCGTTTGAGTCAATCATTCTAATTAATTTTGCATCTATCTATCTATATTCTATCTATCTATCTATCTATCTATCTATCTATCTATCTATCTATCTATCTACATATATCACCCACAATTTTATCTATTATATTTACTATAACTATATCTTTATATTAACAGTACTATATATATATGTAGACATGCCATTATATTTATACATTGCCTGCTAATTTACAAAATTATGCATGTAGAAAGATATTAACTGAAAAGCTTTAAAGAGCATAAGAATAAAAATAACCAATATGTATAAACCCCTAAAGACAATAGTACATTTATAAAATGGGATATTATTTGGTCATTACAAAAGAAAATAAAATTGATATTTACTAATATGTACGACTTCCAAAATATATTTCCTGAGAAAAGCAAAGAGCAGAGAAGATATGTAGTTTGAAGCCATTCTTATGATACCCTTTCCTTAAAACATATGATGAAAACTTGAATTAATTTATTGTATAAATATTTGCTGAATTTCTCTCTTTAGAAAAAAGAATTCTAGAATCGAGGCCTAGAGGAGTGCACAGTATAACAAATTACAGTTTACTGATTATTATTGTTATTACTATCACATAATAATTATTTTTGAATCTTAATTGGTGTCAAAAGCATTGAGATTTGATTCCACTTCTTTTATAACTTTAAAATGACTTGTGAATTTGTTGGTCCACAGAATTTTGACTCTATAGTCTATCTTTATTATTTTTAGTAATGGAATTTTGTGGATTTGTTTGTTTTTATTCTCTTAGGTTTCATTATTTTGCAGTTTCTATCAGCCATAAAAATGCTCATTGATATCCTTAGGCAATATTTCCATGAAATATTTGAGCATGTTTTAATTCTGTTGTCAAAAAACTCCACATAGAGTCATAGAATATGACAGATTTAAAATATTTTTCTTTATACAACACATAATGATTACATTAAAGTATTGATAGCACAGGAGAAAAGTAGTTATGGATATATTCATTTCCCCTGAATAGAATAAAACATTCTTGAACCTAGAGATAACCTCACAAATATTAATATTCAGATAATATTTTTCTAGTGAGGTACACTATCATAGATGTAAGTTGGTCAATATAAATAGTCATCTGTTTCTTGCCAATGGATTAAAGTATTGCCTTCATGGAAAATATAGTAGTGAATCTCAAAACATAAATAGAATGAGATGAGAACAGATGGGAAAGAGAAACCCTTTTAGGAAATTCTCATGTATGTGCATTTTTAAAATGCAGATTTGCATACAGTAAACTTCAAATATATATTTTGTAAATCTGATTTATTTAGTATTTAGATGAAATTGAATTGAAAAACTAGAACATTATTGAAACTACAATAATTTTTATGTTTATGAGTATTTATAATATTTTAGAACCTTGAAAGATTACAGTTATCTGGACTCATGGGATCTTATATAATTTCTTCTTCACCCACTCATAAAGAAATATGAGTTGCTATCCCTCAATCAAATAGCTTTCCATGACATAATAGAGTTTTTATCCTCTTTAATATTAGAGTATTGGTATTTTCTCTGTCTCCTATATTTCTTACTTCTGTGGTTACCATGCACAATCTTGATAATCAATTGCTTACTTACTTTTAAATTTTTACCATAGAGTCAGTATCAAATTGCAATGTACTAGTAGATAGAATAATAGTAAAGATGATATGAAATGCCATTTTGTAGAATAATCTACAAAAGGAACTGTATGTAATGGGAATTTAGGGAAACAGACATGCTTTCTACATTTTAGCTGAGTGCATGAATTCCTAAAATATTTTAGAAAATAAACTAGAAATTTGTCTGGAAATTTGAAATACATAACTTTGCACTACAAATTCACTTTTGTTAATAATTTCTGAAGAACTAATGCACTAGGAAACAAAAAAATGGACAATTATTTTGATTGCAGCATACATTAGAATATGAGAATTTAAATAATTTGTGTATCAATATAGAAGTGGTAAAATCTGTTCATACTTGAGTAAATTGATGAATATCAATTTAAAATATTAAGTTAAATCCATGTATTTTGGCTTAAAAGAGTGTGTTGTAAAAATATGATTGATGATAGTGTTGAACATGTATATAGGATGATCCCAGTGTTGTGGAAATAATATGCAATAATTCAGTATTTCAACAATTCAAATTTACATTGTTTTGCTTAACATTTTAGCATAATAGGCATTTTTATCTTATAATTGACAGGAAAGCATTATGTTAAAATTTAATGCTTTAATTGTCTTCCCAAGTATTAACCTGAAAAAGCTCTTATTTATAATACCTTTTTAATCTAATTATTTGTGGTATATGGCAATAATAATTAACATATATTAAATACACACACATATAATTTCTTGTGCATTATATATATATGACAATCCTGTAAAGGGAAACACAGAGACAGTTACTTGCTTGAGATTTTTGGTGTGGAAAATGTTGGCTACTAAGGGTATTTGGGTGGTGACATATTTTATTGAGAGAAAGTGACAGAGATAGACAAACAGGAAAGGAGAGAAATGAGAAGCATCAACTTTTAGTTGTGGCACTTTAGTTGTTCATTGATTGCTTCTCACATGTGCCTTGACCAGGGGGCTCCAGGCAGGTCAGTAATCCCTTGCTCAAACCAGCGATCTTGGGCTTCAATCCAGTGAACTTTGGGTTCAAGCCAGCAACCATGGGTCATGACTATGATCCCACGCTCAAGTTAGCAACCTGCACTCAAGTTGGTGAGTCTTGCTCAAGCTGGGATGAGGCAACGCTCAAGCCGGAAGCCTTGATATTTAGAACCTGGGTCCTCAGCATACCAGGTCCATGTTGTATCCACCTCACTAGCTATCTCATCAAGCTATTTTATATACCTTGATTGGCATGATGGCCACCACCTGATACATTTTTTAAGACTTATAAAACACTATATTAATGGAGTAAATTTTATTAAATATAAAATACTTTAATTGTAAAAGCAATAATGTCCTAAATAAGTAGGCCTAATGACATATCTGCCTTCTCAACAATAATTGTGATACTAATTTAAAAAGATAACACATTTGCATATGATTTGCTTCTCTAAGCACAAAAATGTATGTACAGATCTACATCTAGTTATTAATACTGATTATATTTGAGTAGCAAGAGGTAGAAAATAAAGAAGATGTAGAGGGAATAGGTAAACTTGCATGTGTGTGCACATGCACATGCTCAAGACAGAGATACATTGGTAACTAAGTAGGTAGTCAGATTACATAGATAGATGATAAATAAATAGATAGATAGGTAGATTCACATATATACATAGCAAGAGAAGGCAATGTGCTTATTCACTCTTTTCACTTAATGCTTGTTAAACATCTGATAATAGAGCTAATTCCCCTGAAGAACTGATTTTCCAATAATAAGTAGGATTTTTGTCTGCTCTGTTCACTGAGATTTCTAGCTGATGTAATGGTGCCTAGTACAAAGTATGTGCTCAATGGAATGATTATTAACACACAATTTAAAGCCTCTAATTCACGTGCAATATGATGATACCCTCTTCTGTTGAGATTATACCTCCAGCATATTGTATGTCTGATTCTTTCCAGTTGAATAAAACTGAATTTGACATGCAGGCTGACTATGAATTGTTGGTTAGAAATAAGTAATGTATTATCTAACAGACATGACTTTTAGCCTTGGCTTACCACTTAATAAAATTAGTGCCCCAAGGAACATCATCAAAGTCCCTTTATTATCATTTTACTTGCACATCATCTTATCTGTTAAGACTAAATATTTGGCAGTTACAAAATTTTATAATTTACATTATTTAAATTTGATCAAAGTAGAGTTAAATTTTGGTACTTTATATTCTGTTTATAAGGGAAAATATGGATATTATATATATTTTAGTGACAATTTATAAATTCCCCGTGAAACCTGAAAAAATATACTAATTCTAAGATTTGCTCCAGATTTTTCTTCCATAATATTTTCTTCCTATTTGTCTTCATTTCTCCCCTTCTCTCTCTCTTTTTTCCTTCTTTTTCTTTCATGCAGCTGTGTTCGAAGTATAGTGTCAGCTACCGGGCATACTTTATTGAATAAATAAAAGTTATTAAAGCCCTTACAGAGTTTAAGATCAAGTAGATTTATCCACACAACAAATATTAATCAATTGCCTACTGTATGCTAGACATAATGCCAGGTGTTAGAAACCTGTCTACAATATGAGAGAATAAATGAAAGCACCTCTCTCCTTTCCAGGTTTGCATCTCTTTGTGGCGGGGTCACCTACACATTGCGTAAATAAATCGGGAAATATATCCATGTGTATTTTTAGACTCTGCTGAACATTAGGAAGGGGAAATACAGGGAGCATGAAATGAAATGTTAACTACAAAGTCATAACTTAGTTTTTAGGGAATTTACATGGCATTAGTACATATGTATGGTTACTTTCCTTTTTAACAATGAGATAGTCCATTTTTTTTTTGCCTTGATAAATTGTTTTTATTTATTTATTTATTTAATTCTGTTTACATAGATTCTAGGGTAACACTGACTGAATTCCCCCTCCTCTATATTCCCCTCCACATCTCCCTTATCCCCATCCCTACAGTGCCCTCCCCCCTTCCCTTCAGGTTTACTCCATCCTATCATCCCCTTTCCCTCTGTCCTCTTTTCCTCTGGTCCCTTTGATCCCTCCTCTGTCTCAATTCCTTTCCTCAGTTCTCAATGTTTCTTGAATTCCTCAAATGCGTGAGGTCATATAATATTTTTCTTATTCTGTCTGGCTTATTTCACTCAACATAATCGTTTCGAGGTCCCTCCATATTGTTGCAAAAGGTAATATTTCCTTCTTTTTCATGGCCCTATAGTATTCCAGTGTGTGTGTGTGTGTGTGTGTGTGTGTGTGTGTGTGTGTGTGTGTGTGTATCACAGCTTTTTAATCCACTCGTCCACTGATGAACACTTGGGCTGTTTCCACCTCTTCGCTATTGTGAACAATGCTGCCATAAACATGGGGGTGCATTTCTTTTTTTCAGTTGGTGATATAGTGTCCTTGGGATATATTCCTATAAGTGGGATAGCTGGGTCAAAGGGCAGTTCCATGTCTAATTTTTTGAGAAGTCTCCATACTGTTTTCCACAGTGGCTGCACCAGTCTGTATTCCCACCAACAGTGCAGGAGGGTTCCCCTTTCTCCACATCCTCACCAGCACCTACCAATGGGAGAACATATTCGACAACACATATGATAAAGGGTTAATAACCAAAATTTATAAAGAACTTGTAAAACTCAACACCAGGAATACAAACAATCAAATAAAAAAATGGGCACAAGAAATGAATAGACACTTCTCCAAAGAGGACATCCAGATGGCCCAATAGGCATAAGAAAAAATGCTCAACATCACTAATCATTAGAGAAATGCAAATTTAAACCACAATGAGATACCACCTCACACTAGTCAGAATGGCACTCATTAACAAAAGAACACATTATAAGTAGTCCATTTTTTAATATGTATAGTCTTTCAATTCAAAGAAAGAAATAATTTAATTTTCATCCTAAAACTGTCTAGCATAGCATAATTATAGACACATTAGCGCAGTTAACAAATGACTTCAAGCCTGACCAGGCAGTGACACAGTGGATATAGCGTCAAACTGGGATGCGGAAGACCCAGATTCGAGACTCCGAGCTCACCAGCTTGAGCGTGGACCCATCTGGCTTGAGCAAAAGCTCACCAGCTTGGACCCAAGGTCACTGGCTCCAGCAAAGAATTGCTCAGCCTGCTGAAGGCCCATGGTCAAGGCACATGTGAGATAGCAATCAATGAACAACTAAGGTATTGCGACAGCAATGAAAAACTATTGATTGATGCTCCTCACCTCTCTCCATTCCTGTCTGTCTGTACCTCTCTCTGACTCTCTCTCTGTCCCTGTAAAAAAAGAAGTGATTTCGAGATTATAAAGATATTATGTATCAACAATTTGATCATGCCTTTTATTATTGTGACTATAATATCATTTACCTTTCCCAGTAAGATCAGACTTTTCGTAAGACAGATGTATTCTACTTTTCATCGTCATGGTATTTTGTGAGGCTAAGAAAATATGAACATATGTTTTCAGAGAGTGATATAAGTAGATTCAATCTCAAAAATTATTTTAAGAATTAAAATCATACTACATTCTAGAGCAGTTATTTTCAACCTTTTTTTTTAATCTCATGACACACGTAAACTAATTATTAAATTCTGTGGCACACCAAAAATATTTTTTGTGATCTCACACACAAAAAAATAGATATAATTTTAATTCACTCACACTGGACTGCTATAGTTGTATTGGTATTATTATTCTGTTTTTCAAGCAAAGGGAAAAGAGGTCAGTGCCCCTGACTAAATTTTCAAATATTGCATGTTTTAAAAATTCTTGTAGCACACCATTTGAAAATCACAGGTCTAGATCATTGGTGATATTCTACTAGGTTATTGACAATAATTGGAGCTAAGTACTTTTTTAATATTTTAGTTAATCAATCCTTGTTTTTATCTGTATTATTAAAGGAAAACCGAGCCCCAATTGGGTAGCTTATTTGGTTAGAGTAACATCTCGATATGCCAAGGTTTTTGTTTCAATTTCCATCAGACCATATATAAAAATCAACCAATGAATGCATAAATAATTAAATAAATGATTGCTGTTTCTCTCTCTTTTTTCCTCTTTCTCTAATATATATATATATATATATATATATATATATATATATATATATATATATATATATATATATTAGTGAGAGAAAAAGACAGACAAGGACAGACAGATAGGAGGGGAGAGATAAGAAGCATACAGTTGTTGTGGCACTTTAGTTGTTCATCAATTGCTTTCTCATATTTGCCTTGATTGGGGGGGGGGGCTCCAGCTGAGGCAGTGACCCTTACTCAACCTAAGACCTTGGGCTTAAACCAGTGACCTTTGGGCTCAAGCCAGCAGCAATAGGGTCATGTCTGTGATCCCATGCTCAAGCTGGCAACCCCACATTCAAGCTAGTTGGCTCAAGCCAACGATTTCTCGGATTGAACCCTGGGTCCTCAGTATCCCTGGTTGATGCTCTATCAACTGCACCTCTGCCTGTTCAGGCCAATAAATAAATGTAAAAAAAGAAAAAAAGAAAGAAAAGCAGAGCAAGACAAGTAGTTAACCAGTAAAAGCAGATCTTATTTGGAAACAATTGCAATAGGGAAAATGAGGCCTCGATATAAAGCTGGGCTTAATTTTGAATACAATAAGGACAAGTGGAGATTTATAGCCAAGGAGACAGTATGGAGAGAGGGTTCAGTGGATGGAAAAATACAAAAAGGAGACATCAAGGGAAGGGGAAATTTTTTTTTTAACAGAGACAGAGAGAGAGTCAGAGAGAGGGATAGATAGGGACAGACAGACAGAAAGAGACAGGTGAGAAGCATCAATCATTAGTTTTACGTTGCCGTTGTGACACCTTAGTTGTTCATTGAATGCTTTCTCACATGTGCCTTGACCACGGGCCTTCAGTGGACTGAGCTACCCCTTGCTGGAGCCAGCAACCTTGGTTCCAAGCTGGCGAGCTTTTTGCTCAAGCCAGAGGGGCCCGCACTCAAGCTGGTGAGCTCGGGGTCTCGAACCTGGGTCTTCTGCATCCCAATCTGATGCTCTATCCACTGCACCACCACCTGGTCAGGCAGGTAGGGGAAATTCTTGCAAAGCTGACCTAACAGGATTTTAAGTGAAGGCAGCTTGGGGTGATCAGGTATCACCTGAGGGATTAGAAATTTAACCAGATGTTGAAGGTGATCAAATATCAAGGATGGGGTATTTTCTTTAAACTGATTTAACAGAATTCTTGCCAAAACTGTGTGGTTTAGGCTGAGTTATGAAGACCTAACACTTTGTTCTTCCTTCCTATATCTTTTCCTTTTTCCTCTGTGTGTATTCTTTATTGCTACTGTACTCACTTAGAACATTTCATTTCTGACATGGCTCATCACCAAATGCATGGAGGTTATGTTCCCTCACCCACCCACACCCCCAGAATAAACCATTCTCTCTCATACCAGTTGGTTATCCTATAATTTAATTCAACTCTGAGACTATGTACCTAAAGTCAGTGACAAATTCCACTGACTAAGGATATAGTCCCATAAGACTGCTCCCACCCCACTTTGGAAGCCAATCAAATGTAGTAGGACCCTAAGTTACTCACAACTTCTGTGATTGGACTACACATCACTTGTTTTTGACACCCTTCTCAGGTTGGATTAATTAGCTGGAACAGCTCACAGAACTCGGGTAAATTCTTACTTACATTTACCACTTTTTAAAAGATAAGATAAAGGATACAGATGAATAGCTAGATGTAAAGGTTTGTAGGGCAAAGTCTGCAGCATCCTGAGCACAGGAATTTCTCTTCCTATAAAGTTGGGGTTAAGAAGCTCTTCTAACCATGTCTATTGAGATTTTTTTAATGGAAGCTTTCTCACGTAGGCATGATTAAGCATCACCTCGATTTTCAGCCCTTCTTCCTCCTCAAGGCAATAGGGGTGGCAACAAAAATTCCAAGTTTCTAATCATAGTTTGTTCTTTCTGGTCACCAGTGCTCATCCAGGAGCCCACCCAAAGTCACCTTATTATAACCTATCACCTAGGGAATTCCAAGGGTTTCAAGAGCACTGTGTCAGGACCTAATCAAAGAACAACTATTAGAATAAAGGATGACGTTAGTGTTTTTATTACCTAGGAAACTAGAAGGTCTTTGGGAGCTCTGTGCCAACAATGGGAGACAGAGACCAATATACATCCTTTCTGTTATATCACACAGTACCAACACTGAAGCCCAAGGTTGAGGCCTAATTGAGGAGAGCCTAGAGGATCCTGACTAAAGTCTAGTCAAGGATACTTGTTACTATAAATCATTTTGATGGCAGTGGTTGGTAAAATGCTTCCTAGTAAAGGGATGTGCAGTGTAACATATCACTCATTTATCTGCAAAAAAAAAGTTAAACATGGACATGTTATTGTTTTGTTTAAACCCAGTAATAATATTTCAGAATAAGGTGGAAATGCTTTGTGATGGGCTAAATAGCTGCTTCATTTTCTCTAGACCTCCTTATCACTTCTTAAGACATTGTCAATGGGAAGCGTTTTGTGGAAGATCTCAGATGGGCAAAGTTTTCAGAAATCAGAGCAACAGAGGAATGTTTGCAATAATTAAAATGTTAATTCTGGAAATGAGCAGACATTTTTACTGGGTTGCAGTCAAATCTTATTTACTTTTTCTTGATTTAGATTATAAAATAAAGAATAAATAATATTCCATTGGAACACAAAAGGCTTTTCTTATAATGAACAAAGAAACAAAGTTAGGAACATAAAGTGCCCTTATTTAATGCATCTTTAAGATTTCATCTTGCCTGACCTGTGGTGGTGCAGTGGATAAAGTATCGACCTGGGAACACTGAGGTCGCCAGTTCAAAACCCTGCACTGGTCTGGTCAAGGCACATATGGGAGTTGATGCTTCCAGCTCCTCCCCCCTTTCTCTCTCTCTCTCTCTCTCTCTCTCTCTCTCTCTTTCTCACTCTGTGTCTCCTCTCTAAAATGAATAAATAAAAAAAAAGATTACATCTTAAAACAAAACATATATATATTATACAAATTGGTCTGATACCTCAGAAGTACTATTTACAAAATGAAATGGATAATAAGACATATTGTCTTAGAAAAGCACTTAATAGCAGAGCTATCTTGAAGTATTGTACAGGATTAATTAGAAATAATAAGTTTTGTCTGAAAACTTTTTATTGTGTCTCAAAGGAATTATAAATAATAGAAATCTGAAGAGCTAATAAGAAATGACAATTGTGTTAAACTGTATAAAGAAATACTAAAGAACAAGTGTTTTCTCCCTATTATGTTCTAGCACTGAAAGAAAAAAAGAAACTATTGTCACAAATTCTCTTTCAATTACAATAATATAAAACTCAACATTTAAGCTAGTTTATTGGTTTAATGTCCTAATGTAAAGAGAAATTGTTTAACATAAACCAATGTGGTCTTTCCATAAAATAACAACAAAAATTCTTGCTGAAATATGTGCCACCTCTTATTAATTCACTTTTACAATGCAATTCTTAAAGACAGCAAAGTAAAATCATAAGTATTTCAAAGCCATGAGGTCATGTTTTGAAGGTTCCAATTATGAGATGACTTAAAATAATTAAAGGTAAAGAAAAATAATGTAGTTGATTTTTATGAAAGTAAAATTTCAAAGATAGATACATGTTCCTTTAGCTTATAGGAAATAAAAGCAATCCCTTTCACCTCCTTCTATAGTAGTCAGGTGATTAAGCCTGTAAATGCATGCAAATTTTCTTCTCCCAGACCAATTTCTACTTTCCAGTCTTATACCAATTGCCTGTCATAAAAATGATTCAGAAAAGCTGGTTATAAAACACAATGAAAAATTATAAATCTGAAGTCCTGACCAGTTGGTTCAGCAGTAGTCAGCCAGATGTGTGAATGTCCTGGGTTCAATTCCCAGTCAAGGCACACAGGAGAAGTGACCATCTGTTTTGCCACCCTTCCCCCTTCCCCTTCTCTCTCTCTCTCTCTCTCTCTCTCTCTCTCTCTATATATATATATATATATATATATATATATATATATATATATATATATATTCCGCTTCTGCAGCCATGGCTCAGTTTGAGTGCATTGGCCATGGCACTTAAGATGGCTCAGTGAAGCCTCTACCTCAGGCACTAAAAATAGCTTCATTGTGAGCATGGCCCCAATGGGCAGAGCATCGGCCCCAGACAGGGTTGCCTGGTAGATCCTGGTTGGGGCACCTGTGGGAGTTTGTCCATCTCCCCTTTTCTCACTTGGAAAAAGAAGAAAAAAAATTAAATCATATATCTTTTTTATTTACCCATCAAAATCATAATAAAGATATCACAAAATAGAGGAAAATGTTGCCTGAGATAGCAACTCTTTAAATATGTACTTGTTAACAAATATTTTTAAGATATTTAGAGGGGAAAAAAAGGTTAAATTGTAAAAAACTGCTTAAGAAAGTTGGTAAATTAAGCTAAAATGTATCTTTAGTATGTCTCAAATTCTTTGATATGTAAATTTATTATAAAATTTTAGAAGTCTGGTGAATGGTATTTTTTAATCTTAATATTCAGACTTAAGCAAATGATAAAAAGAAAATAAACAAAATACCTTTTATATTAACCACAAAATATTATCTTTTTATTATTTAATCCATTCCTCAAATACTTGAAAAACCTATTTAATGGACTATCCACCTACATTAACCTAGAATATTCATTAAAACATTTATTTCCTCATTCATTTCTCTTATAATACATAGTGATAGATCAAGTGTAGTTTATGAAGCCTGGAGCACATTTACTTACCAGGATTATTCTACTCACCAATGAATAAGAAACATATGTGCTCTCTGTTTTCAGGAAGCAAACACTGTAATGAGGAGAAACAGACATTAAACGAGGAAACAATACATAAAGAAGAAAGTCTCAGATTATGAAAAGAATATAAAATATAATTTCTAGATAGAAACTGAAGAGGGGTAGAAGGGTTCTGTTTAATGCATTGTTTGGGAAAAACCTCTCTGAGGAGCAAAGATTGGGAAATATTTTGGTCTGAGATTTAGGGTGCATGCTTATGTCATTGGAAGTTTCCACAGACATGTGCAAGAATCATGAGTTTGCAATGCCAACATCTAGTCCATTTTCAAGCATTTGGCAAAACATGGCTGCCTAGTAAAAACACATTAAAGAACTCTGTGTATGTATAAGTAACTTGGCTGTGGAAATAGGAACTGCTAGTTGTTTTCGCCCTATGAATCCAAACTAATTCTTTAAAGAAGTCCAAATTTCTGTCTTGCCAAATATTTCTTTCTTAAAAATCTGTTAAGTAAATCTCACACAAATATAAAATGCTGATGAGTTGGGAAAATTGGACAGCTACCTGCAAAAAAATGAAACTAGACCACCAACTAACACCATGCACAAAAATAAACTCAAAATGGATAAAGATTAAATGTAAGCCGTGAAACCATTTAGAAGAAAACATAGGCAGTAAGCTCTCCAACATCTCTCGCAGTAATATATTTACTGATTTATCTCCATGGGCAAGTGAAATAAAAGACAGGATAAACAAATGGGACTATATCAAACTAAAAAGCTTTTGCACAGCTAAAGACAATAAGAACAGAATAAAAAAAACAAACTACACAATGGGAGAACATATTCGACAACATGTCTGATAAGGGGTTAATAACCAAAATTTACAAAGAACTGGTAAAACTCAACACCAGGAAGATAAATAATCCAATCAAAAAATGGGCAAAAGAAATGAATAGACACTTCTCCAAAGAGGACATACAGATGGCCAATAGACAGATTAATAAATGTTTAACATCACTAATCATTAGAGAAATGCAAATTAAAACCACAATGAGATATCACCTCACATCAGTCAGAATGGTGCTCATTAACAAAACAATACATAATAAATGCTGCTGAGGATGTGGAAAAAAGGGAACCCTTCTGTACTGTGCTTATGGGAATACAAACTGGTGTAGCCACTGTGGAAAACAGTATGCAGATTCCTCAAAAAATTAAAAATGGAACTGCCTTTTGACCTAGCCATCCCACTTTTAGTAATATATCCCAAGAACACCATATCACTGATTCAAAAGGAGAAATGCACCCCCATGTTTATGGCAGTATTGTTCACAATAGCAAAGATCTGGAAACAGCCTAAGTGTCCATCAGTGGACAAGTGGATTAAAAAGCAGTGCTACAGCCTGACCCGTTGGTGGCGCGGTGGATGGAGCATCAGACTGGGATGTGGAAGACCCAGGTTCGAGACCCCGAGCTCGCCAGCTTGAGCGCGGGCCCATCTGGCTTGAGCAAAAAGCTCACCAGCTTGGACCCTGGGTCACTGGCTCCAGCAAGGGGTTGCTTGGTTGGCTGAGGGCCCGCGGTCAAGGCACATGTGAGAAAGCAATCAATGAGAAACTGTGGTGTCACAGCGGCAATGAAAAACTGATGATTGATGCTTCTCACCTCTCTCTGTTCCTGTCTGTCTATCTCTATCTATCCCTCTCTCTGACTCTCTCTCTCTGTCCCTGTTAAAAAAAAAACATGAAAAAGAAGAAAATCTTACCTTTTGCTATAACATGGGTGGATATGGAAACTATTATGTTAAGTGAAATAGAAAAAGCCAGGCAGAAAAAGAAAAATATCATATGACCTCACTCATTTGAGGAGTCCAATGAACAATGTGAACTGAGGAATGAAATTGAGACAGAGGAGGGATTAAAGAGACCAGAGAAAAAGAGGACAGAGGGAAAGGTGATGATAGGAGGGGATAAACCTGAAGGGAAGGGGGGGGATGCTATTGAGAGGGGTCAAGGGAGGTGTTGAGGGGAATACGGGAGATGGAGGATGCATTCAGAGTGACACACTAGAATCTATGTAAACACAATAAATTAAAATCAATAAAAAAATCAAATAAAATGCTGATGAAGTGTCATTATGTTCTTATGGCCTTAAAGTCACACAGTGCGTTGACTTGGCACACCTTATTATTTTCATGCACGAGAAGTCTTTTATTTTCTTTTATTTCCTAAATGTTGGCTCTTGTCTACCTGCAGAGAGATCTATCAGAGACATTTTAAAACCTTCAGTGTTTTTATTCTAGAACCAGTTTATCAGATTTTCCAAGGGTGGAATGTGAAGAACTGGCAAGTTAACAAGCTTCTCTAGTGGTATTTATGCACACTAACTTATTAAATTATTATTATTATTGATTTTTTAGAGAGGCAGGAATAGAGACACATACACACACACACACACACACACACACACACACACACACACAGAGAAACACCGATCTGTTGTTTTACTTATTCATGCCATCATTGGTTGATTCTTGTTTATGTTTGACCTATTTTCAAACCCATAACCTCAGCATGACAAGACAATGCTCTAACTAACTGAGTACCTGGCGAGGACATATACACACTAACTTTGAGAGCTTTCATCTTAAGTGCCATGTGTCTGCCATTCTATTTGCTGCCACAATAAGTAATGATCTAAATAAGCCTTTTATCTTTTGTCCTAACATGATTAACTAAAAATAAAATCTAAAGCATTTCTATCTACATTTGAGTATGATTTCACTTTTAGTTTTCATTTATTTTTAAACTTTATAAAAATAATAATTCCAATTAAATAATGATACTGCTATGGTTGGGATGTTTTTCTCCCCCTAAAATTCATCATTAAAATCTTACCCCCAACGATGATAATATAGGGTGAAGCCCTTATAAATAAGTGCAGTGCCTTGTCAAAAGGACCCCATAGACATCTCTTTCCTCTTCCATCCTATGAGATCATAACAGAAAGGCATTGGCTATGAACCAGAAAGAAGGGTCTTACCTGATCATGCCAGAGCCTGATCATGCTGGCAACTTGATCTTTATCTTCCTAGAAACATGAGAAATAAATTTTTATTATTTATAAGCTATCCAATCTATGCTCTTTTGTCATAGCAGCCTGAATGGACTAAGACAGATACACTGCTAAAGACATTTACAATTCAAAATTAGAAAGTAGAACAATGTAAGAAGAAATGTATTTAAAGCATATATATATATATATATATATATATATATATATATATATATATATATATGTAGTCAATTTGTATAGATACATGCACACAATAATTCATTTAACCAGTCATTCACTGAACATCAATTTTAAGAACAATGCTACTCCCTGAAGATATAGGGAAAAGACATAATATTGGTCTCCAACAAGTCGAAGAGTTACACTTTATAACTGAAGTCCTATCAAATTTTCCCTGAAGATATAGGGGAAAGACATAATATTGGTCTCCAACAAGTCAAAGAGAGTTACATTTTATAACTGAAGTCCTATCAAATAATGAAACTCCAATCTTACCATTGTTTAAAGGAGTAGAAAAATTTCTTTTACTGAAATAAATATCCTCATAAGGGACAAGAGCATCACATTATTGTTCCTGACACATGTCAGTGCCATCTAAGGGAGTTACTATTGTGCCAAATGATAAACATTACTATACAAAGTAAATAAATGATAAATAGGTAGATAGATAAATCTAGATTAGGAAAACCAAACACATAGTCAGCCCTGGAACATTTATTGCAGGTTTGCATTCTACAGAGACAGTAATGTGTCACCCTGTTCCTCAGGAATTTACTCCTTTTTAGATCTGATTAATAGTTTTTATGCTGAAAATCTTGAATATCTTTGGGAGTCATTTTTATGGATATTTTTAGCTATCACTGGGCTCTTTTACATTTTCTCAGTACAAATAACAAAGACTTCCCCATCTAATAAAAACTTACATATACATGCACATATACATATGAATTATCTATGTTCAAAACATACATATATACATATATATATGCACATATAAAAAGCAAAAGTATAACAACATGGAAATACTCAAATATCTTAAAGAGTTTTCTGATATTCATTTATTTTGCTGGGTTATTTTGTTCATCTTTAACTTGGATGAACATTTTTTGTAAAAGATTAGACTTTTAAATATTGTATTATAATTTTATATTATAATGCAGTACCTATGTAGCACTTAGAGGTTCCCTTTATCTCTGCCTTCTTGTGAATATAATATACTGTGTTCCTTGTTGATATTGCTGATTAGCAATTAAAGAAATCAAAACTAACACTCAAAAACTCAAAGAGATGAAAATGAATGGCTGCATACAAGTTTAGTCAAAGATTTGAGGCTGTAATTTGTTTATGAACTAATGAATTAAGTCATGAGAATCTGAATGTGGTTAGAGGATTAAGGTTTTTTGTTCTGTAATCTTCACTTGAAAAATGGGTAGCTTAGAAGATTTATCCAGCTAAAGATTAAGTTCATTAGCCAAAAACCAATTTGGTTTCCTATTAAGCTAACAATCACTTCAAAGTCAAATATGAGGATTACCTTTTACCTGTCAAAATTAATATAATTTTGAGGACAAATGTATTTCATAGAAAATAGTTAAGCTTATTTCAAACAACATTCTTGTTAACTTCTCAAGTCAATAATTTTCTTCATTAAGTAAGCAACAATATGAACATAAATATATGATAACAGAATATACTCCTGAAAAAAATCAGTTAACACAAGAGTGATGCAAAATTGCAATTCTTTGGAAACTAATATATATGGTCATTTGAAACTGCTGCTGCCAGAGTCCATTCAAAGATCCTCTAAAGATTGTCCTTATTTATTTTTCTGAAGATACTAATTATCTATGTTCAAAATCTCAAAGATACTGATATGATAAAGAGTTGTTTGAAGATCCCATATGTTTTCTTCTAAAAAATATTAATGTAATATACAGGAAATCATTCACATTAGGAATCTAAGATTTTTAGTTTTCTGGTAAATTATCACATTATTAAATAACACCAGGGAACAAAATTTTTGTTGCATCCACAAAAACACTTGTTCTTACCTAATACAGGTATGCTGATCTCAAATCTGACATTAATTTTTCTGTGTAAGCTACAATTTTTTTGCAATTCAAGATTTTAGGTTTTCATCTTATTGTAAAATTTTCAACATTTAGTTTAACATAATGAAGTAGAATGCCTTCATGGGCATTATCTTTGTGAAAAGATAATAATTTATATAATGTAATAAATACACTAATACACTAAAACATATGATTGTATCAGAATGTGTCTACAATTTTTAAATAGAACATATTAAAACACTTATTTAAATCATAAAATTTGCACAAAACTTAATTCTATTCAGTCAAAAATTTGTGTTTGTAGCTCTTGCGTTTGTGTACTTGTTGAGGAAAATCTCGTTTGATGCTCCAACAGTAGTCTGCTCATCACTAACAGCTCCAAGATTTTCAGGAAACTTAACAAGGTGACTGTTCAGAAAGTGAATCTTAATGCTCATATTCCATCCAATGTCACGGAAAGCCAACAGCATCCTTTGAACCAGAAGTTTATAGTTTTCAACTTTTTTGTTGCCAAGTAAGTTCTTTGTAACTGTCACACAACACTGTGATACTGCTTTGTCCTCCTTATTCATCTTCCTGGCAAATTCTTCATCATGTATGAGGGTTCAAATTTGAGGTCCATAGAATACAACTGCTTTTATCTTCTCGAAAGACAAAGCAGGAAAAGCAGAAAAGATATGTTGAAAGCATTCACTTTCTCTATTCAAAGCATGAACAACCTGCTTCATTAAGCCAAGCTTGATGTAAAATGGGGGGAAAATGATCCTGTCTTGATTAACTACAGGTCCATTCACAATATTTTGCATCCCTATTTCCAGAATAACCAATAGAAACTGCTACATAAACATTCCTGTTGTGTAGAACACATTTCAGACTCTGTTTAAAGCTATAAAGAAATAGCTGCCATTCTGTTAGACTTTAAATGGTAATACCTAGTTGGCTGAGAAGACTGCTGATATCATGACAGTGTACAAAGTGTTTGTCTTTGTAAAAAAAGTCCACAAAAATTTGTTCATGCTTTCTGAAACGGGATACTTTAGCTGACCAGTAAAGTACATTTTTTTCTTGAAGCCTGGAGGCTAATAACTCAGCTGCTTTCTTTGATAGGTCCAAATCTCTTACTAAGTCATTCAATTCTGGTTGGCTACACTGCTGAGAGGTTAATGACTTCTTGGCATCAGAAGAAGACCCTTCATTCAGATTCTACAACCATTTCCTCATGCATTTTATCAAAATTCACTTGATCACAATGTTCATTTTCTTCATCCTTAGAAGAAATAAAACCATTGAAAACTGGAACCAGGAGTGTCTCAGAGTGTGGGATAGGTTGTATTGCTGATCATATGTTCTATTTATTGTCTACAAAGCACTGAGTACACTTGCCCAAGAACATACACTTGAGAGAGTTTTCTCCTTTTTAAATTTTTTTTTTACAGGGATAGAAAGAGGGTCAGAGAGAGGGATAGTTAGGGACATACAGACAGGAACAGAGAGAGATGAGAAGCATCAATCATCAGTTTTTTGTTGCGACACCTTAGTTGTTCATTGATTGCTTTCTCATATGTGCCTTGACCACGGGCCTTCAGCAGACCAAGTAACCCCTTCCTTGAGCCAGCGACCTTGGTGAGCTTTTGCTCATACCAGATGAGCCCGCACTCAAGCTGGTGACCTCAGGGTCTTGAATCTGGGTCTTCCACATTCCAGTCTGACACTCTTTATCCACTGCACCACCGCTTGGTCAGGCGAGAGTTTTCTCCTTTATGTTACAATGAATGGGGACATTCAATCATCTCTATTATGAGTTCTTTATCTGATATGATATACATTCTCTTATGATAGAGAAGCAATATAGCATAATGGTAAAGACTGTAAACTCTAGTTTAACATGCCTGGGCTTCTTCATGTCTAACTGAATGACAGTGCCAATACACAGTATGCAACTGTACAAGTGAGAGAATACTTGTGAGAATATTCTGTGTTGGGGCCAGAATATAGGATCATGTATCTTAAAGATACATGGAAAAGTGGAATAAGAAGGGTGGATGCTTGTCTGACATGTTAAGAAAAAACAAGGGTAAAACAAATGGTAGGTAGGAAACCAAGAGTGCACATTACTTTCACTCTCACTTCTCAGAAGGGTGGCACACTGATTGTAAAGGAATTAATTACCCACCAGAAATACTCTACATTCTGGTTCTTCACCCATGGATTACCAGAAGATAAAGCAAAGTGTCACCAGTGAGAGAAGCTTAGTTACAAACTGACTGATAGATAATTAGAAGAAAGAAAAACCATTATTATCGGTGACCGTCAGGTATTAAGGAAGTATTTAAATGCAATTATTGTAGCAACATTTATTAAGCAATGATAACAGACATAAAAATGTAAAATAGTCAGATGGCAGTCAATAAAATAACACCCAAGTTCAGATTAGAACTAATAAGTGAAGACATGTTTGCCAAGCAGCAAAATATATTTGTTGAAAGCACATGCTTAGGAAAGAGACTTCCTGGACTTCAGATACTGCATCTTTCTTTGATTAATGATGTCATTCTTCTTTACCTACATTTTTTCCTCTCTAAATCAAAGATAATATTAATGGTACTGCATGTGGCAGTTGTAAAGATTAAAATGTAATAAGCATGGTAAAGTGATTGGCCCAATATAAATGAGTGATTAAATTTTGTTTTATAATTTTATGTAAGATCTTGTCCTTTTGACCTGGCCTTGAAAAATGTATCTTATTAGAAATACTTATTTGTGCCTGTCCCTCCATAATATCAGAGATATAAAATGATAGATCTAATTAGAACATCTGAGAAACTTATCTTGTAAAAAAAAAATGCCATTTATATTTCTGCTGTGAAACTCCATGAATGCTAATGAAGTCAATGTGACATTATTTGACGGGAACTGATATTTAATTTTTATTAATCTATGACTCTTAGATAATATTTGGGTGTTAAAATAGATACATGAAATCCTGTTCTATCACATTAAAACATTAAGCAAACCCAGTTGTACTTGTTAATTAAAGCTTTGAAAATGTTAACACCAGTCAGTTTAAGTGTCAGCAAACTATGAACATGGCTAATTAAAATTTAAGAGAAATATTTGCATGATGGTTTTTATAAGAAACTTGTTTATATTTAACTTATGAGGAAGACTGATCATTCAACTAGAATACCCTAATGTAACCTTTAACAATGTAATATAAAACTTGACTTCTATTCTGAATGGTTGCAGTCTTATGTACACTGTTTATAAGCATGTGTCCTAATTCAAACAGGATGTCCGAAATTCCATATTAATTTTGTAACAAAAATATCTAATACAAGATCCCTTCCTCTAAAAAGGTATTTCTATCTGAATTCCTATAGTCAGGTTAACGGAGAAGCAAAATGCACTCTTTGACTTTGTTGGGTGGGCTTCAAATTATCTTCATCCTTAAATAATCTGTGTTCCAGGGTGCCACATTTTGGGGAGAGCTGTTCTGGACCCCTACAATTTCTTAAAATAACCAACTTTAAATAATATCTGAAAGAAGCATATTTGGGGATGGCAATACCCTGCTTGTGCTTACTGGGTCTTTGTAGATTTCATCCCCTTAACAAGTAGAACTAACTAATCTCTACTATATACTTGTCAGTGTGCAAAAAATAAATGGAATCTTTAATTTTTATTTTATCTGCAGGTTGGATACAATGAGATTTATATTTGCCAAACATTTAATACTTGCATGACTGGACTTCTCATGTGTATTTTCTCATGCATTTTAAACTGAGTTAATTATCAAAATTTTGCATATTATTTTTGGTATAAAAATCGTATTTAAGTATATGAAAGCTAGATGTTATTAAATATACAGTAAGATATAAAATTTTCTGATTCATCAAAAATAATACCAGTAAAATTCTAATAATAATAATAAAATTAATAATTGTTTTGGACACTTAGTATGTGCCAGACTTCATTCTAAACATGCAATATATTTTATCTACACATAGCTTTATAAAACAGATGATCTACCTTCTTTTTATTTACAGACAAGGACATTAGTGCTCAGAAAGTGTACATTGCCTTGGTTCGCTCAACTTGTCACATAATTCAGCTGGTGGACACTCATTGGTATTTAATTGAAGGCAGTATTTTTGTCATAAAGCTGTGAGTTTGCTATATAATTAAAAAATATATATAGAGAGAGTTAAATCTAGTGAAGAACCATATTATTACTAGTCTATGAAATATACAAATTCATTTAAAGAGGTGGCAAGGTCAGTATTAACCTGAGGTATTCGTAAAATTGAAATTGCCAAATAGTACAAGGTGAAGAAGTATTCTCCAAATATGCATATCTACACATTAAACTTAATTTCTAAGTAAATTTTTATTCCAGACCTTTAAAAATGTTAAAAGATATTTAAGAAACCAAAATTTTTATTACATATAACAAGTATACAGAATCGGCGTTCTGTAGAAATCTTTACACACCATTACCTAATTATTTAATTTAGAGAAAGCATTTCATTGTAATATCAATATTGCTTTTTGTTTTGATACCAACTTTTCCATAATGTAACACAAAATATAATATTTATGCAAAAAGTAGACATAGTGGCTCAATTTAAGTTAGCTTAGTTTTATGTTACCTGTGGGTTGTTGGGGTTATAATTTTCTGCAATAAAGAAATAATAGAGGATGAACAAATGGGACTATATCACACTAAAAAGCTTTTGCACAGCAAAAGACACCATTAGCAAAATAAAAAGACAACCCACACAATGGGAGAACATTTTCACCAATACATCTGATAAGGGCTTAATAAACAAAATTTATAAAGAATTTCTAAAACTCAACACCAGGAAAGTAAGCAATTTAATAAAAAAAATGGGCAAAAGAACTGAATAGACATTTCTTCAAAGAGGACATACAGATGGCCAATAAGCATATGAAAAAATGTTCAGGGTCTCTAATTGTCAGAGAAGTGCAATTTAAAACCACAATAAGATACCACCTCACACCAGTCAGAATGGTGCTCATTAACAAAACAACACAGAACAAGTACTGGCGAGGATGTGGAGAAAAGGGAACCCTCCTGCACTGCTGGTGGGACTGCAGACTGGTGCAGCCACTGTGGGAAACAGTATGGAGATTCCTCAAAAAATTAAAAATGGAACTTCCTTTTGACCCAGCTATCCCACTTTTAGGAATATATCCTATGTATACCAAATCACTGATCCAAAAGAAGAAATGCACCGTCATGTTTATAGCAGCATTCATTACAATAGCCAAGATCTGGAAACTGCCTAAGTGTCCATCTCTGGATGAGTGGATTAAAAAGCTGCGGAACATATACATATGGAATACTATGGGGCCATGAAAAAGAAGGAAATCTTACCTCTTGTGACAGCATGAATGGACCTGGAGATTATTATGCTAAGTAAAATAAATCAGGCAGAGAAAGACAAATATCATATGTCAAATATCACTTATATGTGGAGTCTAATGAACAAAGTGAACTGAGGAATGGAATAGAGGCAGAGGCGGGGTCACTGGGACTAGAGGGAAAGTGGACAGAGGGAAGGGGGAGGAGGGGATAGGATCAGAGAAAGTGAAGGAATTAGTGAAATTACATACACATAATACAGAGATACAGATAACAGGACAGCAAATCCCAGAGGGAAGGGGGGAGAGAGTTATGAGGAGGAGGCCAAGGGGGTTTAAATAGAAACACAGGGTAGGGGTGAGGGTGTTATATTCAATGGGACACTTGAATCCATGTCAACACAATAAATTAAAATTAATAAAAATAAAAACAAATAAATATATCCTTACTACCACTGATATGTTTTTGATAAAAATTTAAATCACAAATACTTTAGATCATCTTGCTGAAGGAGTTACATGCTATTTTGAGACTAATTTAGTCATGAGACATTTTAAACTCATTTAATAATACAAGAATTTATTTTACCAAGAAGAAAATATACAAAATAAAATATTTTTAAAATCTGGAATGCTGTAATTAAGAGAAAATATTTATCTTCAAGTACAAAAATAATAACTTACTTTGTCAGTAATTTGGCTTTTTAAAATGTGTTATCCATGTTAGGTGATTATTTTATCATATAGAGTCTTGAATCAAGTTGGAATCTCTCTTTAAGGGCATAAACCTCCCAAGCCTTTGAATATCCTTCTAGCTCTAAAACTTGCAATCAGCTTTCCATCAAGTATGTTACTTCCTACAATCTTTTAAAGTGGCCTGTGTAATTATGTTGTACCACAGAGGGCCTTTAAGTCTTCATTCAGAGAGAATCAATGACTGTTGTCAGTCTTATCATAGAAAACTTATTAGAATAGCACTTCACTGTAGGGAAGGAACTTCCTTCATAAAAGCATTTGAATTTATTCTTCATTTACTAAAGGGTCATACTATTGGGCATACATACTCATCTAAACCACCTAAAAGTTTTCTTCTCTGAATTAACACCCCTTATGAAAATGTTGTTTAAAGAAAAATATCACTAAAGCTATTATAATTTTATTATGAATACTGTATATTTTCTCACTATTTCTATAATCTGAAAGTTTTTTCTTAAACTCCATGGTAAATGAAAAACCTGACAAACACCTTCTAAACTTCTTTTCTATTGTGTATCATAGGTATTAATTATCTTTGGATAGCATGCATGAAAACAATAAATGATGAATGACCATCTTGGTGATAAATTTCAGAAATACATCGCATTCTGATTCTTAAGAAAAAAATGGCAATTGTTTCAAAGAGTAAAACTATGGGAAATGCAGGGGGAGAACTAGTCCTCAGGACAAAAATTGGCCCAGTGGTAGAGTGTCAGTCTGGCATGTGTAAGTCCCAGTTTCGATCCCCGGTCAGGGCACACAGGAGAAGTGCCCATCTGCTTCTCCACTATTCCCCCTCTCCTTTCTCTCTATCTCTCTCTTTCCCTCCCGCAGCCACTGAGGACAGCCCCATGGCCTCCACCTCAGGCACTAGAATGGCTCCGATTGCAGCGGAGCAACATCCCAGAGGGACCAAGTATTGTCCCCTAGTAGGCTTGCTGGGTGGATTCTGGTTGGGCACATGCGGAAGTCTGTCTGACTGCCTCCCACCTTCTCACTTCAGGAAAATACAGAAAAAGTATTTAAATATCTTAATAATATGTTCTCTTCCAGTTTTTCTACATACAAGGGGTCCTTGGGTTATGACAGCCTTGATATATGGCATTTCGAGTTTATGACACTCACTCCCATAAAAAAATATTTAAAAAATTGAGATGAGAGTGTTTTGGCTTATGCTGTTAGCATCATACTTATGAAATACATGAGCAAAAGACTTTGGTTATGCATGGTGGGAGAATACGCAGTAACATGGTGTAGGGGTAAGGGAGTTGGTGTCCCTCAGTATGCTTACCTATGCCATCTTGGACTGTTAAAAGCATAAGTATTTCATTTGCATTAAGCTAGGGTGTGGTTTGATTTACACCAAAATTCGGGTTACATCACTGTGGTAGGAATGGATCTATGTCATAACCCGAGGACCCCCCTATATTTGAAAATAAAGCCACTTATAGTAATTAGGTATACATCTGCCACCAGAGAGTAACACCCAGTGTAGGGTGGCAATTCTCTTAGTGTAGACCAAAGGTCCATTCTGAAATCAATTAATGGTCTGGCTATTCAATGGGTTACAGTATATATTCAACTCATTTTTAGTAGATCCTAGGCAAATCACTGAATACAGATAACCAAGCATGGAAAATGGCAAATCCCAATTAGATCACAGTAGTAGACAAGAGCTAGGCAAAATGATGGTGAGTACATTTGTGCCCTTCACCACCACAAGTGAAATAAGGTACTATGAATAACGTCTTTTCCTTTAGACCAGTGAGTTTTAAATGCTATGCTGAAGAATTTTTCAAACATGTAATAGCAGACTGTTTAGTAAGTGACACTAACCTTTTTTCCATTAGCTTGTCAAATAAGTAGAAATGAGAGCAGCCAACACAACAATAGTTTCTGGTGTAAATAAGACAAAATTATACCTATTTTTTTTGTCAGATAGGCAAAACCTATATTTTTAGGTATGCCACAAAATTTTAGTAATTGATTTATGTGTGTCATGAGATGAAAAATGTTGAAAATTGCTGCATTAGACTATGAAATCTGGTTATGGTTTAACAACGTCTTTGAAACATCAGCATCTACTAGAAGATGTGGCATATATATGTGTGTGCTCAATAAATAGAACTACATTTAATAGCATATTAAGTTTATATACGCTGTTTTTATAGTGATGGCTTAAATTATGTTCAATATTGCACACAATAGTTCTACTATGTCATTTATTTCTCAGCTCTAGCTAATGTAAATTATTTGATTTATGTTATATTTCAGTATTTTCTCTGTTATCAATCATCCAAACACAATTTAGCTTTCCTTGTTTTCCAAGATATGAACTAGTGATCAATTTATATTTCAGTTTCATTTAGTATTAGTGAACGTCTAATCTTTTTTCCCGGTCTCTAAGATTTGTATTTTAAAAAATATAGTAAGATAACAGTCATATCCTATACAAGCTCCTTTTTTCAGCCTGTAACCATTCAAGAGACTTTATAAACAAATAGGCATTCTGCATCTAGAAATATTTTTAGGCACATTGAAAGATGATGATTCTTAGCTGTTGGAAAACATCACCAGCATATATGTGTTGTTAACATTTAATAGTAATTAAATGTTCACTAGAACAGGTTACATTGTGAAATGATTAAAAGCATTCACCAAGGAGGAAATTTTTGCCTTGTTAGTTTCTTTTTTTAATCCCTTAAGAAAGGATTAACATTATGTTTCCAAATAGCTTTGTAATTGCAGCATACTTCTCTTCTATGGCCTGATTAGTTTTAAAGACTATGGATGTTATTTTGCTTTTACATTCTTTTCATTTTATTGCTCTATCAAGTGATACATAGAAAAAGTCTGAATTAGATAATATATTACAAAGATTTATACAGCTCTGTATTTGCACTTGTTTTTATTTTTTAAAATTTTTATTAATTTTAATTTATTGTGTTTACATGGATTCTAGTGTCCCACTGAATATAACACCCTCACCCCCCACTTCTGTGTCCCTATTTATAAACTCCTTGCCCCCCTCCCCCAATTAACTCCCTCCCCCTTCCCTCCAGGATTTGCTGTCCTGTTATCTGTATTTATGTGTTGTGTATATGTAATTTTTCTAATCTCTTCACCTTCTCTGATCCCATCCCCACACCCCCCTTCCCTCTGACAGCTGTCCCTCTGTGTCTCGTGACCCCTCCTCTGCCTCTATTTCATTCCTCATTTCACTTTGTTCATTAGATTCCACATATAAGTGAGATCATATGATATTTGTCTTTCTCTGCATGATTTATTTTACTTAGCATAATAATCTCCAGGTCCATCTATGCTGTCGCAAAAGGTAAGATTACCTTATTTTTTATATCCACATACAGCAGTATTCCATTATGTATATGTACCACAGCTTGTTAATCCATTCATCCACTAAGAAACACTATGGGCTATTTCCAAGTTTTGGTTATTGTAAACAATGCTGCAATAAACATGGCAGTGCATATCTTCTTTTGAATCAGTGATTTGGTATTCTTAGGATATATTTCTAAAAGTGGGATAACTGGCCTTTATTTTTTATCATTGACTTTTCATATATAATTCATTAACAAATTATTTATCTAAAAATACTACCAGAGATTTTTATTAAATATTATGTTGACTAAGGCTAACTTTCCTGTAGGTATTTATTAGCCCTCCTCTCACATTTTAGAACAGAATGACCCATGGAATGAATTATCTTACCCAATGCTAAGTAATGAGTATAGCAATCCAGTTCCTAGAATTTGTCTATTTCACTAAACATAACAGGATATAAAACCACCATAATTATAATGACCTATTTTATGCAATACACAGCTCCAGGTGCTAAAGATATAGAGATGAATAGTATCCAATGCCTTCAATCCATTGTGCCTAAAAAAACAGGATGGAATTGAGGGTATGGGAAGGTCACAAGAAGGTCTTTACACACATCTTGTGTCACCAGTATACACTTTGTGAATTTCCTTTTACTATATAAAATTATTCTGTTAAACATCAGAAGTTATGTTTTCAATATGTTGATTTACATTATTTTGAAGAAAAATGCATATCCTTTGTTGAAAATATTTATTTAATTCTTCTCATTTACTACCTTTAAAATTTAAATGAATCGTATTTAAGCCAGGTCATTTTAATTTTCATATCACTTTGAGTTCATTTCTCTGTTTTAATGTAATTTTTTCCTTCATGTGCAAAAGAGGAAAGCCTAAGATTGGAAAACACAAAGAAACTTATTTATTACTTATCTATTTTTTTAATTTATTTCCACATTTATTCATTTTGGAAATTAATCCTTGACAACAAACTGGCAAAAAATAAAAAGCCTTTTTATTTAAAACTGAGATTTTTGGTGACAGTGCTGTTCTAGACATAGCATGTAAAGCAAAGTTTCTGGACAGAGCTAGCCCTCTGTTATCATAGAGAGGAATATTATCCTCCCCCAGGTACATTTGAAGGAGACAGCTCTTAGAAAGTAAACTGTCTGCAGGCATTTGAAACACAGCACACTGATCTCATGCAAAGAACCATGCAGCTGATGCCACAGGAGGAAGACAGTCAAATCCTTTCCAATGGAAAAATGAAGTCAGACCAAGCTTTTTTCCTTTCTTTTACAAAATGTAATTATGTAAACTACAAAGCTCCATTACAGACAATGTTTATAATTAGCACTATTTTCTCTTTAATTTTAAATAAAGCATGTTAGTTATGAAGGTCATGCCAACATATTTTCTACAGATGCTATAAACAATGAACAATCAGAAATCTATTTGGATTGCTTTTATGGTTATTATTTCAAATTGTAAAAACTCATAATAAAAATTAATATAATGAACAAACACCATTATATGTTGATAAATATCATATTCTTTCAATTTCAGACAAAGCCAATGAATATTAATCAGATCTTTTGCTCAAAAATGATCACATCAAATAAGATTTCCAATACCTATCAGTATTCTCTCATAGTTCAATTCTAAAAGGACCACTAAAATGATTTATTGTATTTATATCTCTGAAGTTTCAGAATGGTATTAACATATTTATAAAGTGCAAAGGGAAATAAAATATTAGCTTGGTAGTGAGTATGGTGGCTTGATTTCAAAACCTTGCTCTTAAGCAAACAAATTAATGAGGTTCTAAGTTTCTTTCTAAATTCAAATTTACATAAACTATGAATTATGAAAGTGATGATATAATTTTTTAGAAAAAGATATAAATTATAGATTTGCATGTGTAGATTGACATTTCAGATTCTAAGCAATAGTAGACACTAGTCTTTTTTTAGAAGTAGCTGCTGAGTTTAGATAGCAGTGCATCTCTATTATCTAGACTTGGCTCTATTCTTTATTAT
Source organism: Rhynchonycteris naso (assembly GCA_037038555.1). NCBI lineage: Eukaryota > Metazoa > Chordata > Mammalia > Chiroptera > Emballonuridae > Rhynchonycteris > Rhynchonycteris naso. The sequence continues at coordinate 294,809,492 of CM072996.1, read as the reverse complement.
ATAATCATGAACTAGCATTCACTATCTTTGCTTCTTGGTTTTCTCATCTATGAAATAATAGGCATTCAACAATCTCAAAAATAGTTTCCTGCTATACCATTCCATCACTTGTGCCTTAATTAGACATAAGTAACCCTAAAATGTTTGGCTATATCTATGTTAACATTAAAATTTAAACTGACCCCCAAACTCATGAAATTAATGTTATTTTATGCCATTGATTGCAAGGTTTGCATACAGTTATGAGAGTTGAATATATAATTGTGAAGGGTTGTGGTTATAATATTAAACAAGTTTGAGTATTTTTCATGGCAAATATACACTCTTTATACCTAAATTCTCCATAAAACAATAAATTATTTGAACATTGGTACATTTGGTTGAATTCAGCCATTTGAATACCATCAAGTCAGAAAGTCTTTATTTAAATGGGCCTGAAGATTATTACGTTAAGTGAAATAAACCAGACAGAGAAAGACAAGCACCGTATAATTTCACTTATATGTGGTATCTAATGAACAAAACAAACTAACAAACAAAATAGAAACAGACTCATGGATACAGAGGACATACTAACAGCTGTCAGAGGAAAAAGTTATTGGGTGTTGGTTATAAAAGATGACAGGATTAAACAAAGGATAAAAATAAGTCATAGACATAGACAATAATATGATGATTATCAGAGGAAAAGAGGAATGAGGGGAGGCAGAAGATGGTAAAGGGGGGATAAATGGTGATAAAAGGAGACAACTGGAGGTGGTGAGCACACATTGAATGTTGAAATGATATATTATAGAATTGTACACCTAGAACTTGCCTTGAGCAGACTGGAGACAGTATGAAGCAAGATTATGTTAGGCTCCAAACTCCTAGTGTAAGCTCCATTGTCCCACTGAACTTCACTTAGAAAACACAAAGTGTGCCCTGGCCAGATAGTAAAGTTGATTAGAGCATTATCCCAAAGTGCAGAGGTTGCTGGTTTGACCCCTGGTCAGAGCACATATAGGAGCAGCACAGTGTTCCTGTCTCTCTCTGTCTCTGTCTCTCTCTCTCTTCCTCTGTTGCTGAAATCAATAAATATATATTTTTTTACAAAAAGAATTAAGGGAAAAAAGAAAACACAAACTGGAAGATAAAATTTATAAGACTTTCACCATGATGAAAGCACATTTAAACCTCACGAGTCTCATGAATATGAGGCCATGTGTGGGTGCACATCCATGAATCTGGACTATGATAATACCCAGATGAAGAAAGGAATTATTTCTCAACCCAACCCCACATGATAATAGTCAGAATCAGAATCAATATCTGTGGCTTTGAAACCCCCTATCTTTCTACCCTGTTACCCTAATTATCTGACATAAAACTTATTCCATTGGTATTCTCCATTATCATAAAATAATTGTTTAATATCTGCTTTCTGCTAAAAGGCACATGACTAGAAATACTTTATTTCATTAGTAGATAATATGAGTGAGAACTCTTAATTCTATCAACACCTAGCATTAGCTTAGGGAAAACAGAAGAAACTTGTTACAATGACAAAGGAGGCACATTTCAGAAAACAAGTGGGTCTCAAAAATGAGTGGGAGCTTGACATAGAGAGCCAATAGGGTCTCTCCTCCTTTGCTTTTTTCTGCATCCCTGATTTCTCTTTGTCTCTTTTCCATTGAGTATTTCTGTTGCTTTCTTTCTCAAGTTACATATGATGTTTATTCAATATACACTTCCCAAGTTAATTTCACTGATCCAATCACCCAGAAATGAATGGTCTACTATTTTTATTCTCGATTTTAAATTCCTAAGAAGGGCAGTGATTGGAAATGAATGATCTAATATTTTTATTCTCATTTCTAATTTCTAAGAAGGGGACTGACTGGCACAACCTAGGTAATAATCACCCTACCCCTACCAGTCAAGAGTAGTTTTTCAGCATAATTAATATTTCAATGCAATGACTTTACAACAGTGCCCAAACATGTGTGAAGAGAATATTTTCTAGAAATGAGATACTGATAGGCAACTCATAAGTTCTATGGATGTCAAGGCTCTGTGTCATCATAGCCTATTAACTTCATTATTATATAGTGGCTTTATTCATTCCTCAAATTCAACTAGGTGGCAAGTAGAATTTTGAAACATCACAATAAATTGACTATATTTCTCAACATTATGTAAGAGTCTGGATGACTTTAACTAAGCTCCACTTCAGACCCTATTTGGGCAAAGAGCAAAACTTCTGTCATTTTTCATTTGTAATGTATGTATGACCTGACAGGCCTTCTATCTCTCTCGATAATATACTTTATTGAAAGAGTGAAAATGCTAGAAGGTGAAATACAGTGCCGACCATCCTACAGCTGTCAATGTCATTTTACTTTCTGCTGGGATTTCCAGTTTGTCAAAAATTGCCAGAAGTAAAGAGAACTGTTTAAACTATGTATATATACTACACACTAACTGGGGCCACTGGGTAACCAAGAAAGCTCTAAGAGCAGTGTCAAATGTTTCATCCAAACAATACCTACCCCAGAATGTTAGCACTGTCTAAGGAGAACTACATAACAGGAATTGTGCTCCTGGGGTCTATCTGTGTGAAAAACATGGCCTCTGTGAACCTGAATTTCATCTGCTTATATAGAATTTCAAATCGCACAATTCTCTAGTATAGATCCTCAGGCTTTGCAATAAAATCTGGGTGTTTTGGATGGAATTTTGAAGGATAGTGCTAATGTTTCAGACAAAAAAAAAAGTGTCTTCAAAATTTTATATCGTGCATTTGTATTCTACAGGTTTAAATGATCTTAAGTCACCTTCTCCATCTGTAAAAATTCCTGAATGTCAATGTCATCATTAGTTTTATGCAATATGCAGCTTCTTGATTTAGGGACATTTTTTCTTTATAAAATACTTTAGAGCATCATACCTCCTTATTAATTTATTTACAATCCTTGATTAAGTTATTGCATATCTTTGGAAATGAGACAAAGTCTATCACACCAATAGAATGCACTGAGGCTTACTAAAAATTATTAGCATTATCAAATCATCCTGAGGAAATACTCCAAATCTCAGATCCAGTAGATAGAATTTTCATAGTTACCACACTCTTATCTACTTTACAACAGAAAAGCAATATTTTATATAAATATTTAAAAATCTGTATTGGGTAAACAAATTTTAGTAAATTTGAAGATAAACCATTTGCAAAGAGACAATGATTAAATGACCTAAAATAAAACAATCTATAATTTATTGTTGGGTAGATGTGGATTCAAATTTCAGTTTTTATACTTCCTAATTCTCTGCTATTGAATAAGTTCCTTGCTCTCTGTGTTTCTCGATCACCAAGATGGGGAAGACCAATTATTTCTGCCTTGTATGAAGCCCAAACAAGAGATTATCTTATTTCTGCTTTTCAGTTGTGAAAAACGACAGTTTTTCAGTCATTCTACACTGTTACACACACTGTACATAGGCAACTTTTTTATTTATTGAGTTCAATGCTGAACAAGTTGTCAGGTACTTTGAACATTTATAAGTGCCCATAACCATAAACTGGAACACATCACATAATCAATGCCCTTTAAATACATTGCATAAGCATAGTAATGATATTTTTAAATCTATAGACATGCAGAGAGAACCTTTGAAGAATCTTTAAAGTAAGTAAGTGTCTCAATCAGGAAAGAGTTACAGGCATCAAGACATAGGGTGTTATTAAGTAATTGTTCAATGTCACCCCAATACATTCAGTAAAAAAATTAAGTAATTCCTATCTTAATTTATGAATTACCAGTGAATAGTCACATTGTGCGATTTGTTGAATATTTTTTCTCTATCAGACATCATTCAGGAAATGCTGAGGCATTAGCTCTAATGAATGCCTCATGATACAGTCACAAAATTTTCAGGGTAAAAATTACAAACAGTTATTGTGAGAGGAAACCACTTAAGCTACGAGTCCTTATATTTGTCCCTAGAGGCAGGCTATTCGAAACACAGCAATCTGAAATAATCCTGTTAAAGGTTTGCCATATTATAATATTTCTCTACTCAGAATCCTCCAGTGACACCTAATTTCTCTCAAATTAATAGGCAATGTATCCATGCAGTAGCCTGAAAAGCACTATAAAGTATGCTCTGATTATCTCTGCTACGGAACCTCTTATTATACAACCTTCTGACAACATTATTTTTGTCTCGACCACAGGTCCTCTCCTGTCAGTTCTCAAGCACAATAAAATGCTCCCAGCAGACTTTTCACTTACCCTTCTCTCTGCATGAACACCTCTCCCTCCCTCACTGCCATGATCAGGTTTCCTTTTTTGGAGTTTTTCACTGAACAAACTACTCCATATTCTGTGTTTTCTACTTCAATTTCTGGCTTTACATTGCTCCATAAAATTTAATATATTCTAAATATGTTTTTGTCATATTTATTTTGCTTTCTGCCTGCCCATCCATTTCTATTTTCATGAGACTTCAAGTTTCATGTGGGCAATCATTTTGTCTGATATGTCTAATGCTTTACCCATTACATAAAGATAGTGTTGTTCATTAAATATTTCTTGATATAACAGACTAATGGAAGATGTATGTTTGCATGTGTATGTATTATCTCAAACACAGTAGCTGAAAGAGTGTTTTCATAGCTAAAAAAAACCTCAAAGATTTTTACATAATTTTTAAAAAGGTTTATCCCAAGACACAATGCAGATATGAAAGTATCAAACTTAAAAGTTCTAAAAGAAAATCTGAATATCTTACAGCAATGGAATATGACCTACAAACAAAGCAAGAATGATCAATAAGGTTTGCATCAATTTTCTATTAATAACTGATATTGTAAAATCTGGACATAACCACTAAAACATAATAATAAATTGGAAATCTTTAAAAATACCTCTGCTAAAGAGGGGAAAATGGAAAATAAAATGAGAATCCACATCTAGTGGGGGCTACTTTGACTATTAACTGTCTAATATTTGTCAAAACATTTGTATTTCCTGGGTCTTAGTTTCATTGTCTCTGAATTTCAATGGTTCTAACCTTTCTATGCCTCCCCTTTTTAATATAACTGATTTATTCATAATGTAGGGTATTATTTCTGGTTTGATAATTTCCACATTACCCTTTGAAAATAAATATAAATTTAAAATATTATTACAGAATTAAAAGCTCCAACTTTTAAAATATCTTGTAGAAAAGCATTGTAGGCAGTGATTATTACTTTTTACTTTTCTCAATCCTGAGATTTTTTTAATTGCATTTTGGCCTAATCTTTGGAGTATCAATATATGTGTTTTTAACCCATAATATAATGCAGTTGTTAATAATTTTCAATTGCATTCTGGACATTCCTAATCCAAATATTCAATCAATATTTTTTGCCTTCGTGTGTTTAAAACTAGACTTATTTCCACCCAAGCTACAGTTTTTTCATGTTGTTGTTCCTTCCGTCAACAATATTACTATTTTGTGAATATCAAAGACCTCCATGTTTATATTTTGCCCTTTTGACTCTTACTTTCCCAACGGAGTTATTTTTTTATACATATTTACTTACCGTTGGTTTAGAAGTTCACTGGTGTAAAGATATGGAATGAAAGGCAGAATATCTGCTCATTAAAAATTCTCAATTTATTCTATAGAGCAGTGCAAATAATTACAAAAAATAAACTAAATATTGAATGAACAATAAATCAATTTGCAATAACACTGTATGTGGACATAAAAGCAAAATGACATGATCAACAAAATAAATAATTGAAGAGTAGAATTTCATTAAAATTAAAACTTGTGGCCTGACCTGTGGTGGCGCAGTGGATAAAGCGTCGACCTGGGAACACTGAGGTCGCCAGTTCAAAACCCTGCACTGGTCTGGTCAGGGCACATATGGGAGTTGATGCTTCTAGCTCCTCCCCCCTTTCTCTCTCTCTCTCTCTCTCTCTCTCACTCTGTGTCTCCTCTCTAAAATAAATAAATAAAAAAAATATTAAAACTTGTGGTGGGATTGACATATGGATATGGCAACGTAAGTTCAGTTCCCCTTTCAAGACTACTAACAACTCTATATAAATAGGACATTATTTTAAAAATTCTACAACATGGCTCTGAGGTTGAATCAACATCACTGACCACAGAGACTGGGAATACCCACATTAGAAGGGTAGGAAGCGTGCCTACACTGACTGAATAGTCCCTTCCTCAGGCTGACTAAGTGCCATACCAAGAGAGTCCCCTGGTTTTATGATTGCTCCAGTGGAAGGAAGAGCCCGAGGTAGACATTCAGCTCTTCTAATGTTGTCAGATGCTTCCCAGGAGGCCCAGTCAGGCTCACCTCCTGGAGATTGATGGAATAATTGTAGGGCATAACCACTAGAGATCAGATTGAGAAGGAGAAGAAACCAACAGTAAGATCTGGTCAGAATGAGTTCCTCCTTGCAGCAATGCTTCAGTAGAAATCCCAGCCAGTGCCTTTGCCTATCTGCAGAGCCAGGATGGTTGCCTCATCGGTATACTGTTCTGCCTCATTTGGGACCCCAAACTCCAAGACTTGCCAGCCAAAAGCTTGTTCTGCCACTCTGCCTAGGCAGGGTAACTGATTCATTGCCACACCTTCTGCTAAATATTGCCCCTGGAAATCTGCAGAGCCTAGCAGTGTCTGCATGGAGAGCATGGCCAGCAGCTCTGCCTGTCTGCGGAGCCAAGCTGATGGACTTATCTGGCTAGGGAGCTGGGGCATAAATTTACGTGATTTAGGACACAAAACAATAATCCACACTGACCTTGAGACCCATTCTGCTACCTTGCCCAAGCAGGGAGACTAATTCATAGCCCTGCCTATTGCTTAGTATAGTAGCCAATTGTTTCTGATTACAAAGCCTTACCAAGAGAATCAAGCTCCTGCAGAGCCCATCCTAAAGTTGCACATTGGCAGCCTGACCTGTGGTGGTGCTGTGGACTAAGCATTGATCTGGAATGCTGAGGTCACCAGTTCAAAACCCCTGGCTTACCTGGTCAAGTCATATATGAGAAGCAAATATGATTTGAATTTTCCTGCTCCTACCCCACCCCTTTCTTTCTCTCTTTCCTCTCTAAAATCAATAAATATATATATTTTTAAAAAGCTGAACATTGGCAGAGAACCTAAGCAGCAATTCTAGCCAACTGCTCCTTGTCAGCAACACACGCATCGGTTAATAATCTTCAGAATGCAGACAGTGGCCTTATTGCAGGCCTCACCTGACCAAATATGCTACCAGTATTTGGTGCTCAGAAATACACAGACTATTCCACCCAACATTCTTCTCAAGTGCACATGGAACATTTTCTGGGATAAGCCATATGTGAAACCATGAACAATATTAGCCAATTTATTTTTTCTGACCACAGTGATATGAAACTAGAAATCAAGAACAGAAGAAAAATTGGAAATGTCATGAATACATGGAAATTAAACAACACAATTCTAAAGAACCAATGGGTCAATGAAGAAATTAAAAAGAAATAATTCTTGAGGGTGTGGCAGTTGGGAGAATTAGATAAAGGTAGTTAAAAGGTACAAACTTTCACTTAAGTTCTGGGGATATATGGTATGCACGACGACTAACAATGCCATACTGTACATTTGCAAGATGATAAAAGAGTAGATCTTAAAAGATTTGATCACAAGGAAAAAAATATGAGGTGGTGGATATTCACTAAACTTTTTATGGTACATGGAAATTAAAAGCACTGGTGATATTATGGTTATTCATAGCAGCACTATTTATAATAACTGGAAATGGAAACAGTTCGAATATCTAGCTGCTAAATAGATATGCAAAATATGGTACAAAAAGAACTTATTGCATATACACACAATAATATAATGGTTTTATAATAAAGATACGATGCATAAAATAAAATCATCAGGAGAAGACATATTATATGAATTTCATGAAGTACTGGAATGGGCAAAATTAAGCTGTGGTGATAGATACCAGAATAGTGGCTCCTTCTATCAGACACCGTGGTTGACAGGAAAAAGGCATCGAATAACTCTCTGAGGTCACGGAAATGTTCTATCGTTTGATAGGAATATGTGTTTAACATATGTACTTAAGAACTTTCAAACTATATAATTCAGGTCTGTATATTTCAATATAATTATATTATACTTCAAAGAATAGGGTTTGCTATGAGAAGAATGGCATCTAATAGACTATATTTCAGTAAATGTTTGTAAATAGCAAGTCACATACAAAATAATTTTAAATGAATTTCTAAAAACAACATACATATATACACACACAAAATCATATAGATATGAGCATTAATCAAAATAAAAACAAACCAGAAAAACATCAAACTTCAATAAATTCAGTCTTATAAGTTTATCATTACATCAATATTAGCTGTTATCTTTTGCTCTTAGTTGGTATTATTGCAGTACACTGAATGTAAATGGCAATTATATTTGTAGAATTTTCTGTTAGAATAATATTTTCCATAACTTTGTAGTTTCACGTGAAATTTACATATTATCCATGAGTTTATAAAAGTTAATATTATATTTTTAAAAATTAGAGATGAATCTGATTTGTATTAGTTATGTATGTTGTTCAGAAAGTAGTAGGTCAGTGAACTAATTTCTGTCTTTAGTAAGTTTTTACAAGTCTCTAATAATATTTGTGGCAACTACCACTCACACTTGGCCTGATTTACCTTTTGACTCAGCTTTTCATTTATTTTACATGTTATTGGGTTCCAAATCATTTTACTTAATATTTGCTGATCTATAAATATGATTATTTTTCATCAGAACAAAGATAGACATAAAATTCAAACTAATGCAAATATTTAAAAAACTTGATCTCTGATCTTTTCATTATTAAGAGAAACAATACAAAATATATTATTGAGTGCTCAAGCAGTACCAAAATTTTTTTGATGCACTTAATAAGTATTATTTCACAATATAACTTTAATAAACACTTCAAATAGAAATTAATATTATGCCCACTTAGATTTAGAAATCCAAAGAAGTAAAACAGTTTGCCCATGTCACACAGGTTAACAAGTGACAAACTTAAAATCCAAACTCATGCTGCGGTTTGATTCTAGGGAAGATCGGTAATTTATTTGCATGCTAGCAGGTCTATGACTGCTTGTGTTTTTTAATGTCTTTTTTTTTAATTTTTATTTTATTCATTTTAGAGAGGAGACAGAGTGAGATAGAGAGAGAGAGAGAGAGAGAGAGAGAGAGAGAGGAGCTGGAAGCATCAACTCCCATATGTGCCTTGACCAGACCAGTGCAGGGTTTTGAACTGGCGACCTCAATGTTCCCAGGTCGACGCTTTATTCACTGCGCCACCACAGGTCAGGCATGCTTGTGTTTTAATAATACTTAAAATCAATATAAGCATAGTTTATATTTTCCACAGAAATAAAATTATAGATAGATTCTTATATAGGTTTTAGCAATAAAAGCATAGAAAGTCAAATATATAATCTAGGTAAGATATTAAATAACTCACAATTGAAAACAAACCAAACAAAAGTGAAAAGAAAGAAAGAAACAAAGAGGGGGGGGGAGAAAGAAAGAAGCAAAGAGAGGGAAAGAAAGGAGGGAGGGAAAGTAGAAGGGCAGAAGGGAGGGAGGGAGGAAGGAAGGAAGGAAGGAAGGAAGGAAGGAAGGAAGGAAGGAAGGAAGGGGAGGGAAGGGGGAAGGGGTGGGGTAGGGAGGGGAGGAAATGGAAGGGAAGGGAAAGAAAAAAGAGAGGAAAGAAAGAGAAAGAAAGAAAGAAGGAAGAAAGAAAGAAAGAAAGAAAGAAAGAAAGAAAGAAAGAAAGAAAAGATGAAAAAGAAAAGAAAGGAAAAGTAATCTGTGTTTTTCATGTGCAGTCCTGCCCTGGCATAGATACTGGAATTATTTTACACCTTTTGTTTGTTAGACAAATCAAAAAAGAGGATAGGGAGGATTGGCAATATTTTATTTAGAAATTAAGGTTAAAAAATGTCTTGGAAGGATGACACCTATTAGATAATGAAGAGATAAAGATGCAGGTATTGCAGAGCAAATGTGTGATTAAGTGTCTGTGAAAATTCTCCACTGGCACAGCATTGTTCTGAGGTCAGGCAAATACGGGACATCTGCCACAGGAAAAAAACACAATTTCAAATCAAAACAGGTAGATACAGTTACTGTTTTTGTTTTTCATTTTTTGCCAAACATTTTTTCTCATTGTTGTTGGTGGTGGTGTTGGCTTTAGTGGGTATTTTTTGTTTTAGTGCTTTGTTTTGTTTTATTTTGTTGTTTGCAGTCCTCTCATCTCATTTATTGGCTTCCTAAAATCACCTTACATAAATTGATGTGGTCTCTCTCTGGCCCAGTGCATAAATGAAATATCTACTTTACCATTCTTATAGCTGATTTTGCAGAACTCATTAGAGAAAAATATAATAGAACAAAGTTGAAGCAAGATGAATAAGATGATGATTGACATATACTTACAACATTTCCCTCAAAGAGTTCCACAAGCACCGCTCAATACATACATAAATATGTCATAGAAATATACACAAATCTTTTTGCAAAACATAAAAATCAATACCTTTATATGTTTTGCAGAAAAATAAACATAATCACTTCCTGAATACCAGCAAGAGACCTATTTTACTTATTTTTAAGCATAGGAAAACAGACTTGCAGCTCTAAATCAAATAATATGAATATAGCAAAAAATTTTATTAGAAAATTAATCCCTGGTTTAGATTTAGAAATGTCAGAAATAGAGCATTGTATTTCATTTTCTCCCACCTCCATCAAGCTAGGGTTTTCGGTACCTCTACAGACATAAGACTCCGTTATTTTCAAATCATATATAAGATTACTTTTAAAAGCAGAATGTGTTTTTTGTGTTATGTTCATGATCATGGACAGGAATTGTCTTTTGATGTGGGATGGAGAAAAACTGATCATCTCTATAGCTAAGAATGGTTAGAAGACACATGCTAGTGTTTTACTATCACTGGGTGGACCTACTGATCAATTTTCTCAGCAAAAGGCAAAATGGGCACCCATGCTAAGAAGCAGCTATGCCTGTCTTTTTTCAGGGGGTGAAGCAGCCTTGGAAAGGATTGTTTGACCGTATAGGTCAAAGATAATAAGATTCAAGAGTATAGAAAATCTAAAATATCTGGATGTTTAGACAACCAGAGGAGTGAGTGACTAAGAAAGGAGCTAGAATGAGTAACCTTTTTTTCATGAAGAGTTTTCTCATGGCAATGGGAGCACAAACTCAGATTTACTTTGTTTTGGGAATGTGGAATGATGTGATACAAATATAATAGTAAGCATTATTTTTTTTCATTACACTAAGTAGATTACAGTAGCTCTATATTTTCAAATGCATCCCCACTCACTAAAAAAGAAAGAAAGAAATGACATATGATTTAAAAGCTGAAGTTCTTTTCATTCTCCGTCTCACTTTTCTCATTTCAAGAACCATGGTTCTGAATGACTTCAGTTACCCCATTTCACACACACACATTCATTGACAGTAATCTGAAAAAGCACAAGCTTTCTTTTAATATATTAGATATATTACAAAAAAAAGACATAGGATGGAAACATTTATTTATGTTTTTAAAAATATAATACATGGTTAATAAAACACTTTCAGTTAGCCTTACTGCTTTAAAAGGTGTGATTATGCTCTTTAACTTGTGTTATCATGACACATCATTTCTCACATCTGGTGGATAAGATTTTCTTTGGCAATAATAACTATTCTGAGAAAACTTACATGCTCTGTATTTATAGATTAAGGTGAAGGAAATAAAATATAAAATCTTGGTTATGCCTTTAAAATCAGATGTTTTCTTTGCATCCAAATGGAAAATCCTCTTTGACATATCCTTATGGAACCATTCACTTAAAAAATTAAGATTATAATCTTCAATAAAAATTTATCTTTATGGGTGTTTCAAAGCTGTTGTTAGTCAAATATATTAGCAGAACTATTAATCCATAGGATTTACTTTGAATGCAAAATGGCGTAGACTTACCCCTCTTATTTAGTCAATCTTCATTAACCTTTCCAGTTATTTCACTATTTTTCATACTATTATATAAATATACCTAACATGGTCTCTATGTTTTGTCTTTTAAGTTATTTATTTTTTTTCACTGCAGGCTGTGATCTCTTAGAAAAACATGCCTGCTGTTTCCAAACTCATATTTTTTACATATCAAGCCATTTTTTAATACCCCAAACAAGCAGATTTTTAGCCACTTGAAGCCTGCCTGTTTTGCATATCCCATGAAACTTTACTGAGAATCTGACAGTAATAGATACAATCAACCTCAGGTCATAAAGATCCCAAACCTCTGCTCCCCGTCTGAAATATCTGATCAGAGACTAGCCACCTGCTGCTGAGGGACATCCCTACACATGTAAAGCCCTCTCTGATATAACCTCTCTCCTTAGGAGTTCCTGAGTCAACTCCTCATTTGAGTAGTGACCCCATACCATGACCTTCCTGTAGACTCCTACTGGAAGGGCTCTCCCCTGTGGGGACACCTGCCAAAGAATGACCCTAGAAAGCTTTGCATGCCTCTGCCCCCTTAGGCAGGCCATTCATGTTTTCCTTGATTAGCCCCAAATACCTCAAAGCCTGCACACATACTTAAATTAAAAAGAAAAGAAATGTGGTTAAGCTAAATATTTCGGACATGTTTTTTACCTACTTTTTCCCATGTCTACCAAATTTTAAAACAACACAATAATTCAGTGGAAACTAAAACCATTCTGCCACTTGTTTGGAATTGTGTAAACACAAAATCAGTTTCACTTATAATTATTATTATGTTATTGAACAGGCATAAATGGGAACAATAAATATTTTGATTTTCAGTTATAAATAGAAGCAGTCAAAACATATAAAAATTCCTTTCAAAAAAAGAGAAAATTTAAGAATTTATGATTGTTTGCCTATAGAATAAGTAAATTATTCCTCCTTTATTTTTTTTTCTAAGAACCACAATTCAACTTTCAAATTTATTCTCAAAATCTAATGTCACTAGTTTAGTCTTTGAAACCCCTTCTTTTTCAAATACAGTCAATTTTTGTCTTCATCATACTATTGCATTATAAGCATCATTTTTAACTTTTCATTATACTATATTATCATTTATTTCTTCATTTTTATTTTTTCACCATGACTTTAGAAAAACAGTATCTATTCATTTTTTAAAATTTCCTATACAGTTTTCTCAATTGGCTCTATGTAATGAATATATAAACATGAAACAGCATTATATTTACTGATATGTGTATATATAAATATGTATATATTACACATGTGTGTGTAAGAGAGAGAATATATATACTAAGAATAAGAGCTCAGATGTTTAAATTTACACTAAATAGTGTAAGTCTTAACATATGTGGACTTGTCATTAAGATGCTGATATGTCACATTAATGTGAATCATTCATTTTTTCTAAGATAATTCACCTTCATTGTGTTCTTTTAAATTTTGGTTTTGGTTAATTATAATTGGAAGCTAAGTCTGGCTAGAAAAAACAAATGATACCTTTCAAATATAACTGAATATTTTAAGATAACAGTGAATCATTTTTAATGGTATTTTTTTTAATCTAGGGCTTTAAATTATACTAAACATTCACTTATGTGAACAGTAACAGATTCTATACAATCCAAACTAATCAATGGTTTTAATTTAACTCCTACTCAAAAATAAATACACTTTTAAAAAATGCTGTAGCATATAACAGTGGATAATGTTGTATATAACATTATATACATCATTATATAATTGTACTGGAGAGTACTGTAGTCTTATTTCTCTTCTCCTAGTGCATTGTTATATATGCAGTAGGGTTCACTAACTCAATTTTGAATTACATCTGAACAGGTAACATTACAATATATATTATTACAGTAGTATTTATTGACATCTGGAAGCCAGAAAATAGGCTGGAGTTTTACTGATCAGGTAGACATTAAGCTTAAAACTGAGAAATGATTAACAGCTGTGTTCATGTAGATTGTGAAGGATATTAGAAACATCTTATATAATAGAAAACACAGTATTAGGTTGTCCTATACTAATTCAAGTAAATATAAAGAAATATAAGAAAAAATATTGTAAATCTTATAATTTTTTTTATTTCACTTCACTGACCTTGCTCCCTCAATGATCTTGGAACCAAGAGTGGAAAACAAAATACAAAAGAAAAGGGGTGAATTGGTAATGACATCTTGGAGCTAGTGTATCTGTTCAGAACTTCCAGCCTCTACATTTTTTGTTATGTGGTGGAAAAATAAAATACCCTATATTTTAAACCACTATTATTTAGGTTTGTTATTACATGTGCCATAAAATTCCTGAGACAGTTTATGTTTGAGTGTGTGAATGATTTATGTATTATATGTTGCATGTATAAATGTAGAACATCTATGAATAACTATAGAAGTATGAAAAATACCAAACACATATTTTAATTTATGACACAAATTACTGTGAAATGGTGGAGAGGTGATAACAGTTGGAAAAAAAAAAAAAAACATCACAGAGGAAGTGATCTATGATGCAAATCTTTAAGAAAGTGTAGGTTACAGTCAAATAACAGTGGAAGAGAGAGGGGTAAGTTAATATTACCAAGCACGCTGATTAATGAAACAAATGGAAAAGATATCAGATTAAATTTCCAGCAGTTGAAAAAGTAGAACACCAATGGAACAGTTCATCAGGTAGCCAACATGTATATTGAAACAAAACTGAGGATGGATGGAAAACTAAAGTTGATTTGTTTCATAAGTTTCCTTCAAATATTGACATGGTGTTCAACATTTCTAAATAAGACCCAAAGGCGAATGTTATTTCCCTTTGGTTTTTCCAAACTCATTAAATAAGACCCAAAGGCGAATGTTATTTCCCTTTGGTTTTTCCAAACTCATTCTTCCAAGGTAAATCTTTGAAATGTGCCAGTATTTATATAAGTGATAAGCTCTTCTAATTTATATTAAATCTAAATGAGACATTGCTTTGCTTTTAAAATATTATTCTAACTTGAAAGAGAGAGAGAGAGAAAGAGAGAGAGGAAGGAAGGAAGGCAGAAAGGAAGGAAGGAAGGAAGGAAGGAAGAAAGAAAAGGAAGGAAGGAAGAAAGAAAGGAAGGAAGGAAGGAAGGAAGGAAGGAAGGAAGGAAGGAAGGAAGGAAGAAAAGGAAGGAAGGAAGAAAGAAAGGAAGGAAGGAAGGAAAGAAGGAAGGAAGGAAGGAGGGAAGGAAGAAAAAGAAGGGAAAGAGAGAGAAAGAAAAAAGGAAGGAAGGAAGGAAGGAAGGAAGGAAGGAAATATAGAAAAAAAGAAAGAAAGAGAGAGAGAGAGAGAGAGAGAGAGAAAGAAAGAAAGAAAGAAAGAAAAAGAAAGAAAGAAAGAAAGAAGGAAGAAAGAAAGAGAAACAAGGAAAAGAAGGATAAAAGAAAGAAGAAAGATTGTAAAATTGCAATTTCGCTGAAAACATTAAAAATGATACTTTCTGCTTGAATCTTCAATTTAGCCTTAGTAAGTTCAGCTACTCCATAACCCCTTGCCAGTGCTGTCCTGCCAATTTAAAATCATAAAGTTGAAGGATACTATTAAATGCATTGGCTTTCATCTTTGCTTAACACTTGTGAATTTAAAATTAACAAGTAAACAAGGATAAACTTACCTACTGCAAGAAAGTGCACAGGGAAAATGAAAAAGCCAATAGAAAACAGGAAACAGTTTTTATAATATCACAGTCATTCTGCAGGATTACTTAGCCTCAGAACATTTGCTAATTCATATACATTTATCTTTGAAATATTCCAACTATTGAAAGAAAATGAAAATAGCTAGTAGCTTTATTTATATGGCAAGACAAGGTTTATTTGAACATGCAAAAAAACAAACAAACAAACAAAAAAACCAGAAAACTGTACCTATAGCAAAAACTTACTAAAATCATTATCTCTGTATTCACCTCTTCATGAATTTGTATCTTTGCACACAAACTTATTTTAATAGGCAAAATTTTAATTGGGATGAAAATTTTATGAACTCCACTGTGTCACTAACTTGGACACCAGAAAGGCAAATAAAGGCTTAGGTGCTCTGATTAACAAAGTTATACAGAGTGTACACATTTTATTGTATGAACGTTTTCTACTCTTCATTTTTTAAGAGAGAAAGGAAGAGAGAGAGAGAGAGAAGCCTCAACCTGTACTACTTAATTATGTCATTAATTGCTACTCATATGAGCCCTGTTCGGGACTGGTGAAACCTGTGCCCTCCGAATTGAGCTGGTGACCCAGGGATTGAGTCAGTTACCCAGGATCCAGCTGGTAACCCTGGGATCAAACCAGTGACCTCAGTGCTCCTGGTGGACATTGTGTCCACTGCACCACCAACCAGGACTCCACTCTTCATTTTTGAAGAGGGAAATGACATTTAAATTGTGTTTGAAAATAAGATCATTCAGTGTACTTTACACAGTCTATTCTACTTAAGTGTGTTTCACATATGTTCTCTGGAAAATTGCTGATGTTTCGATGAGTATTGTGTAATTTTGCAATTTATGTTTTATTAATCTTTTATACTAGACTGCTTAGCTAACTTGCTCTATGGCCCAAAGAGAGACACTATTTTTATTCCCCAAAGTTATCTTCTATACAAATATCCTAGAAAAATTAGTTCAGAACAATAGCCCATCAGTGTCCCTGCTCACAGACAGGAAAGTGCATGTCAATCCAAGGAGTATTGTCTTCTAAGACATTATAACTTGAATTACAAAACAATAAGCATAATACTATCTGAATTTGAATGTTGTTTCTGTTTAGATATGTTAACATGTTATGCTATAGTAAACAATTTCAGAATTCTTATTTAAATTACTGTGTCCAAAATAGTTTGTAGGGGGCATCCATCTTGAAAAATGTTTCAATAGCAACTACAGAGCAAGAGTGGATGTACTTAGTCATTTACTAGCTCTAAAAGCTTCTGTTTGGAAGTAATCTATATTCCTTCCACACACATTTCATTTGTCACAACAAGTCACACAGATGCATTTAACTTCCTAGCAGGTAGCAAGGTACAATCTTACCATGTGTCTGGAAGAAGGACAACTAATCTACATGGGTATGGAAGGAAGAAAGAATTCTTTCTGTATTTATAATCAAATCTGGGGATGACCACATTTACTTCTGTTGTGGTGCGTCTGGTAGAGTTGCTGCTTTCAGTACAAGACATAAAAAGCAATTCCTGTTTGGAGGCAGAGAAATTCTTCTTTGAGAATGAGAAAATTTTCATTTCCTTGTCAGTTACTTTCTTTGCCCTTAATGCCACAGGACTAAAACTGCCTGCCATAGTAATGTGTAAATAGTGCAAACTAGTCAGCTTTTCAGAATAAATATATTTGTAAATATCACTCTATTACCAGTCAGCCATGAAAACATATTTCCCTGTGCTTTCATTCCACCACTCTACTGCCTAACCTTCTCTTCACCCCCGCTCCCCGAAGAAGTCTTTGGAAAGAGTATCTTAAGCTGAGTTTCAGACCTTGATTTAAATTCACTTTTAAGAGAATCAGATAAGCATACATATTATCTTTGTTTTCATATTACCATACAATGTAATTTATTAAATTACTTTTTTTAAAAACTATAAACAAATAAAAGAGCATTAAAATGAAGACATTGAGAAATACAGGAATCATTACTAATCTGATGAAAAGTTACTACTCTTCAAGAAAAATATTTTATAGAGTTAAAAAGATTTCAAAATTACTAAATAGCTACAGTAAGGACAGCAAGAATTTTAAACTATATGGGACAAAACGAAATGTGTTAGAGGTATTAAATATACCAATAAAGAAAGTACATTTTTGTTTGTTAAAAGATAAGATTTTCCATATGAAAACTGTCATTATTAGTTTAAGTTTTGGGAAAATCTTGGCTTATGTACAAAATATTATTACACAAATTAAGCAGTATATTTTATAGCAAGAAATAGTAAAGCTTTTTTTAAAAATTATTGACTGTTGGAAGAATAATAAAGATACAATATTAATATACTTTTCATGAGGAAGCAATAGCAAAAAATGAAAACACATTAAGTCCTCACTGAGTAAATCAAGGTATTATAATATCTAGAGAAGGTAGGAATAGCTATAAGCACACTGATATCATAAAAAATGCTATAATTTCTATGAAATTAAAAGAAATACTATTACTCTAAAGCAAGTATTGGTAGCAATATTGCCTGTCCTGTGTCTCATCTTTACTATTCTTTCTTGTTGCTCTTCTTTCCCTCATACTATTCTCAATTTTATGTCCTCTCTTGTTTTCCTTCCTTCCTTCCTTCCTTCCTTCCTTCCTTCCTTCCTTCCTTCCTTCCTTCCTTCCTTCTCTCGTTTTTTTCTTTTTCATTCTTTCCTTCTCTTTCTTCTTTCTTTCTTTCTTTCTTTCTTTCTTTCTTTCTTTCTTTCTTTCTTTCTTTCTTTCTTTTTTTCTTTCTTTCTTTCTTTCTTTCTTTCTTTCTTTCTTTCTTTCCTCTCTCTCACTCCCTCACTGCCTTCCTCCCACCCTCCCTCCCTAGTAATTACCACACTGTTGTCTGGGTCCACAAATATTTTCCTCTCTGTTTTTTTTTTTTTTTTCAATCCCTTCACCACTCCCACCTAGCATCTCCCCATCCGGAAGAGCTGTCAGCATGCTCTCTATCTATTAGTCTGTCTCTGTTTTGCTTGTTAATTCATTTTGTTCATTAAATTCCCCATATGAATGAAGTTATATGTTACTTGTCTTTTTCTGACTGGCTTATATTACTTAGCATAGTAATCTCTAGGTCCATCCCTGCCATTGCAAATGGTAAGATTTCCTTCTTTTTGACAGCTGCATGATATTCCATTGTGTAAATGTACCACACCTTTTTTATCCACTCATCTGCTAATGGGCACTTGGGCTGCTTCCAAATCTTGGCTATTGTACATAATATTGCAATGAACATAAGGGTGCATATATTTATTTTGAGTTAGTGTTGGGGTTTCTTTAGATAAATTCCCAGAAGTGGAATTGATGGGTCATAGGCATTCCATTTTTAATATTTTGAGGTAATTCCACACTGATTTCCACAGTGGCTACACTGATCTGCATTCCCACCAACAATGCACAAAGTTACTCTAGAAATCCTTGCCAGAACTTGTTGTTTGTTGATTTATTGACAATATTCATTCTGACAGATATGAAGTGATACCTGTGGTTTTAATTTGAATTTCCCTGATATAAGTGATGTTGAGCATCTTTTCTATGTCTATTGGCCATCTCTATGTCCTCTTTAGAGAAATGTCTACTCAGATACTTTGACCAATTTTAATTGGATTGTTTGCTATTTTGGTATTGAGTTTTATAAGTTTCTTAAAAATGTTGAATATTAATCCCTTATCAGATGTATTATTGGCAGATGTTTTTCATATTTTTTAATCATAACTTTTTAGGTAATACAAAATGGTAAATGTAGATGCAAAGATGTGAAATAGATACATTCTTAAACATGAAAAGCAAAAGTAAGTGGGCATCGAGCTTCCTTGTCATATAAAAAAGTAAGTCAACAATGATTATAAGGATCCATTAATTCAACAACTTTATCATAGTTGAGGGATCTCTTAATTTCACAATGTTTACAATATTATTGTCAATTCTGAATCACCATTACACCTAATATCAAGCTCCTAAGAAGGAAATAAGTAAAAGAGGAGGAGGGAATGAGGGTGACCTTTCACCTGTAGAGAATTTAGAAGAAAGAAAACGAAGCACAGTGAGGTGGGTAAATCTCTAAAAGACTAGTTGTACTTTCATGGGTTTAAGGAAGGGGAGTTCATGAATATCTTGAAGACATGGGGACTTTAACATCTACATACCTATTGGGGTTGCCTAGCACTTGCCTCTATGAAAGTCCATCAATCACTGATTATTTGTCAATTATCAATATTGTAAAATTACTGTCTATGTGCAGTTGTTAGTAAAATAATAAAATGTTTTTTCTATATTTCTAGGCATTTGTGAATCTAACCTATTTTCTAGTTTTGTATTAAAAAAAAACCCCTGCAGAATAGAAAACAACTATCTAAACAAACCCTTTCTTAGTATGTAAGCCCATGCCTCTCACCTAATGATTTCACATTATTGATAAATTGCCTCATTGATAAACTGTAGCATATTATTAATAATAAATTGGGCAAATAAGAAGATGAAATTGCTGCTAGGCATTTTCATTTAGCACCACTTTCCTAAAGGCTTATCTTCCTACATCCTCAGAAATAACTAATTAGCTCTTACTTAATATGAGCACATGCAGAATATAAATGGAGTAAATTACTATTCATTGAAACTCAAGTATTTCCAATTAATTTAATGAAATATTAAGATTATTTTAACATGTTTTTTTATTAATTTTAATGGGGTGACACCAATAAATCAGGGTACATATGTACAATGAAAACATCTCCAGGTTATCTTATCATTCAATTATGTTGCATACCCATCACCCAAAGTTAAATTGTCCTCTGTCACCTTCTATCTATTTCCTTTGTGCCCCTCCCCTCATCCTTACCCCACCCTCCCCTCCCTCTCCCCACCCTGTAACCACCACACTCTTGTCCATGTCTCATAGTCTCACTTTTATGTCCCATCTATGTATGAAATCATGCTGTTCTCAGTTTTTTTTTCTGATTTACTTATTTCACTCCGTATAATGTTATCAAGGTTCATCCATTTTGTTGTAAATGATCCGATGTCATCATTTCTTATGGCTGAGTAGTATTCCATAGTATATATGTACCAAAGCTTTTTAATCCACTCGTCCTCTACTCAATTTTAAGAACCATCATCTGGATAAACCAACTTTGAACTAAACTAAGTGGACTCTTCAACCAAGGAACACAGAGGAAGCCACATTGAGACTGGTAGGAATAGCAAAAATGCAAAGAGGGCTGCCCAGCTCCCCGGAGCGAACAGCAGCCCGGAGAGACCCGCGTGGTGGGAGGAGAGTTTAACATGTTTTATATAAGTACATAGTAAGTATAAATCTAGAACCCACAATTTATAACTCATTACCAGTACTAGCCAGCTGATTCATAGTAAACCTCATTATGTGGCAAGTTACAACATTATACAGGTGACTAGACAAAGTTTACTATATACATATAAGATTACCAAAAAAGATGAAATTTGCTTGCTCCTTTCCTGATTCTTATGTAATAACACCAAAAATTATCTGAGTACAAGAAAACAACCTATTATATATTAAAATGAATAAACTAAGTAAAAATATACCATTGTTTATATATTTTCTTATCAGAGAGACAAACTTATAAAGCAAATAAAATCATGATCTCAAGAGTAAAACTATCTGGGTTCAAGATGTGCCTTACCATTTCTCAAATAAGTGAACAAAATTACTTCATTTCTCAGACCAGCTGGCTTAAACACAGAAATTTATTTTCTCTCAGTTCTAGAGGCTAAAAGTCCAAGGTCAAGGTCCAGATGATCCCATTTATTATGAGTTTTGCCTTCCTGGATTGCATATGACCACCTTTATACTGTGTCCTCACCTGGCCTTTTCTCGTGAACACACATCCTGGAGTCTCTGACTCTTCTTAAAGTCCTGTTGGGATTAGAGTCCTACCTTTATGACCTCATTTTATCTCAATTACCTTTCTGTAAGATCTGTCTCCAAACATAGTCACAATAAGGATCAGAGTTTCAACTAGTGAATTTTAGGGGACACAATTAATTTCAAAACAGTGCTGTTTTAATGATGGAAATGAAATACTGCATAAAAAGTGCTTACTCCCAGTAAAACCCCAAAAGTATTAATTGTGTTATTTTAATGTCATCGCTAGGGAGTAAATCCTGATTTTTTCTGATCAGGAAGTATAACCTGATAGATTATCCAGGTGGTTGAAGCAGACACAACACCTCTGACCCTCTCACCTTCTCAGTGCCTTCTCAATCAGGATTTATTGCCAAAGAGGTGAGCAAAATCTCACTCTCAGAGAGTGTGTTGTAATGGTCCATTCTCTCTGGTTTCAACACTCAAGATTTTCAGATCAATTCACTAACATCCCACAAATATCAGCTTTTGCAAAAGTGAAGAGTAACACTGCAAAAATGAAAATAAACAAGAAGAAAAAAAAAGATTTGGGTATACACTGACTGGTATACATCACACATTCAAATAGGACTATAGACTCAATCATTTACAGCTAATCTCTACAGGTTAGATATGCATTCCGCACCATCCCAAGAAAGATGAATTGAGTTATTGAAGAATTTTTTTGTTTCATATCTTTTTACTTACCTTTTGTAACCAGCCTTATAGCCCTCCGCATATCCCTATTTATTGACATCTGCACTGTTTTTTGTTTTGTTTTGATTGTTCATTAAGAATACCAATTAGAGACAGTTCTTAATTTTAAATCACTTATGTAAATGTTGCCTACACATGTAGGTTTATTAATAAACACTATGTGTTTCATTTTCAGTTGCATTAATATTTTACACCTAAAGTTGCAGTTATAGCAAGTTTATCAAAAAGAATTTTTGGCTAGAATTTAAATTTTAAAAAAACACAGAAAGAGAGCCATTTAGCATGTTGACTTTAAAAGGCTTCAGAAATAATTATATTTTTAGACTAGACATGAGAAATTTGGAAAACACGTTCTTTATCTGGAAGAACATCTTATAAGCACTCGCGCAGTTTACTTTAATACTGCCAAAATGATTACTTCTATTTATTCATAAAGAAAGCAAATTTTGTACCATACTCATCCTAATAAAGTACTAATATTTACATAAATATCAGCAAGCTACATTTAAGAAAATCCTAAAATGATACTTCAGATAATGTTAATAATATTTTTCTGTTTTAAAAGTGAAACATTTAAACTTTGAAATTTAGATATGACATAACTATTGTATTCTTCAGAATTATTTTCAAATTATAAATGTAACATATTTACAATTTAACTTTACACTTATATAGTTGTTCAAAATTCCAGTGTTTATGTCTGATCTTCAATGATTGCATTAACAAATTATTGAGCATATTCAAAGACAAAGCTATACAATAAAATAGTGACACTGATCTCTAAGAGTTTACAGTAGTTTCAACTCAAATGTAGTATTGACTGATCCAATTCAGACCTAGGTTTTCTATTCAGTTCCTATCTTGAATTACTTGAACACTGTTCTTTATGCATATATATTTTATAATGCAAAGAGTAGTGGAAGTAAAGACAAATAATTATATAATACCTAAGCTTTTGAAATTTTCAAATAGAATTATAATAGTACTTTTAAATTGGCAAATGATATTGTATATTCAGCTTACAAGAAAAACATCAACAAAACAGTTATTTGTAGATAGATGAGAGATAATCTTTCCACGGCATTAATAGAACACAGTATATTAGTCAGGCTTTTCCAGAGAAACAGGACCAATAGAATATATACAGATATGAGAGGGTATTTATTATGGGAAGTGGCTTATGTGGTAATGGAGAGAGAGAAGTCCCACGATATGCCATCTGCAAGCTGGAGAATCAACTCATTCAGACTCATGAAAAGGGAAAACACATGTTTCTTATAGTAAGCTACTGAAATTTGAAGATGTTATGCAGCAAAATTAAATAATATACAGTGTATTCATAAAGTCATGGTGCACTTTTGACCGGTCACAGGTCAAAAGTGCACCATGACTTTACAGACACATTGTATATTTCACTAGCGATTAGTGATGTTGAACATTTTTCTATCTGTCTAGAGAATGCAGATTAAAACCACAATGAGATATCACCTCACACTAGTCAGAATGATGCTTATTAACAAAAACAATACATGATACGTGCTGATGAGGATGTGGAGAAAGGGGAATCCTCCTGCACTGCTGGTGGGAATGCAAACTGGTGCAGTCACTGTGGAAAACAGTATGGAGATCCCCCCAAAATTAAAAATGAAACTGCCTTTTGACCCAGCCATCCCACTTTTAGGAATATATCCCAAGAACACCATATCACTGATTCAAAAGGAGAAATGCACCCCCATGTTTATGGCAGCATTGTTCACAATAGCAAAGATCTGGAAACAACCCAAGTGTCCATCAGTGGACAAGTGGATTAAAAAACATTGGTACATATATACAATGAAATACTATGGGGCCATGAAAAAGAAGAAAATATTACCTTTTGCAACAACATGGATGGACCTGGAAACTATTATGGTAAGTGAAATAAATCAGGCAGAAGAAGAAAAATATCATATGACCCCACTCATTTGAGGAATCCAAGGAACAATGTGAACTGAGGAACAGAATTAAACCTGAAGGGAAGGGGGGAGAGAGCTGTTGGAAGTGGGAAAAGGGAGATGTTGAAGGGAATACAGGGGAGGGGTGCTGCATTCGAGGAGACACTAGAATCTATGTAAATGCAATAAATAAATTTAAAAAACTATCAAAAAATAATATATATTTCAGCAAATAAAGTGGTAAAAGAAAGACATGGCTCAGGCTGAAGAGAATAATATAACCAAGGTATAAAGTCCCCCAAAAGACTGAGAAAATACATATCAAATGCATTGCCTAAAAACTGAGATTAAATTTTCATGGGAAAATTTAAAGGTTGATAAATTACAGTATCCCATCAAATGTGAGCTCCATCTGAGCAACAGTTTTGTTTACTTTGTCACTTCCTAGATAGTACCTAGTAGTAGTGCCTAGAACAGTGCATATGAAAAAATATGCATGTGAAAAATATTTGTTGGGTAAATTGTTGACCCAAATGCAATTAAGGACTTTTTTTTTTTTTTTTTTTTTTTTGCCAAATGAAACCTGGAGATAATCAAATGTTTTTCAAACTAGGAATTTCATAAACCATATTAGGCCAGTGTTTTTGGTGGCGAGATGAGAGGTTAGGGGTATTCAGTTCCCTCTAATACCTCTGTTTTTATATGGAAACAGCTCTAATACAGTTACGCTCCTGGACTCCTCAATAGAGGGTAAGTATTAGAACGACAAGACTTTAGAGCTTTATGAATTGATTAAGGCTTTTTTTTTTTTTTTTTTTTTTGCATACTCCCTGTAATTTTGATAGAGCAGGCTTTCTGGCTATCATGTATGTCTCTCATTCTTTAAACAAGAAGCAAGTATAAGAAATAAGCAGTACCAATAAAAACTCTTTAGGGAATTTATTAAACCTATTTTAAATGAGACTTTCTTTGCATTCTTGAAATTCATTTGATGCATTCCTACTGCTACTATTAACACCTTTGTTAACACTCAGAAAAAGTCTTCTATGAATTAAGTCAATAAGAATAAAGCATAAATGGAAAATGCAAAATAAAAAAGTCTTGCTGAAAGTACTTTGGGTGTCTGAATTCAGATATCTGAAGCAATCTTTTATCTTAATTTATGCAATTAAAGTTTTATTCATGCTTAAAGTTAGATTTCAACTGATTTTCATTTGAGCTCTTGTAAGTTATATAGTTGGAAGAATTGTGATTAATATACAGAATGAGATAAATTATGTAAATGGAAGGAGAAGAATTATAAAAGTAATGGTATTGCGGTAGAAGAGTCCATGGTAACTTATTGGATAAATGGAAAGAAACAGGGAAAATTTAAAGATGATTCTAGTTTAAATTCTGGGGAGGATGGTGATGTTATCAAACTACAAGGGGAAACAAAAAAAGTAGGATTAACTTTATGGAGTTTTATGTTGTTTGTAAAAGATTTGGACAGTTATGGGTTGATGACTAGAAGGTATTCAAATTTGTGATTTTGATTCACATGAGAATAAATATTGTGGCAATATTTATTTACAAGTACAGTATACCCCTCTTACTTATGCTTTTGCTTTCTGTGATTTCAGTTACCAGAAGTCAACTCTGGTCTGAAAATATTAAATGAAAAATTTCAGAAATAAATAATTCATTAGTTTTTAATAGTGAGCCATTCTTAGTGCCATAATGTACCATCCTTCTCTGTCTCATCCAGGACATGAGTCTTATTCCATTGGCCAGTGTATCCTCCCTGTGTACATTACCTGCCCATTAGACACCTAGAAGCCAACCATTACCATATCTCAAAGCTTGTGTTCAAGAAGCCCTTATTTTAATTAGTAATATCTCGAAAATGCAAAAGTAGTAATACTGATAATTTGGGTATGGAAAAGAGAAACCATAAAGTGTTGTGTTTTTTTTGTTTAAAATGAAAGTTCTTGACTTAAGGCATTTTATTATCTCACATCATCACAAGAAAAGTGATGCAGTACAAAAAGATGTTAGAGAGACAGACCACATTCACATACATTTTATTACGTATATTATTATAATTGTTTTAATTTATTAATAATTATTGGTAATGTCTAACAGTTCTTAAGTTTCTAATTACACTTTATTATAGATAAGTAGGTATAAGAAAAAACTTAGCATATACAACATTTGGTACTATTCGTAGTTTCAAGCATCTACTAGAGGTCCTAGAAATGTAACTCTTGTGAATAGAGAAAACTATTCTAACTAACAGAGTTACATAAAGGGGGCATCATGAAAGATGATCATGTAAGAAGAGTTTGTCCCAGGAGGAGAGTCTGTGACTGAACTGAGGAAGGATGTACACCTAGGATGGAAAAAGAAAGAAAAGGCCCCAATAGGGACAGCATGGGGACTTTGAAGAGAAGAAAAATAACCAGAGGAAAGAAACTTTATCCATATTGAATATAATGGTTTCAAGCATTTCCAATGCCATCTCATTTCATTCTCAAAACCCTGTGAGAAAGACACTACTGTTGAGTGATCTAAAACTTGGCAAGGTTATAAAAACTGGCCAAGATCCCAAAACCAGGAAGGGCCAAGCTGGGATTCAAACACAGTCTGTCCGACTTCAAAACCCATGGTTTTTCTGCCACCTCCTGAAGCCCCCTTCATGAGACAGTTTGCTGCTATCAGAGCTGAAGGAAAGCTAACTGCCAGAAGGATGCAAGGCCAAATCCTGGGGAAAGCATTAAGAGTATACTAATAAGCTATCACATTAATAATAGACCTATGTGAGCAACTGGTTCTATTATTTTGCAGCTAGGAAATGGGAAATGAAAGGATTTTTCCATCATCACACAGTTGGCTAGCATTCAAGGCAGAAGGAGTGCTCAGGTTTTCTGACTGTTCCTACGGAGCCGCTGTCCGGCACCGCCGTCTGCTTCGAATGCACATTGTTAAAAGATAAATTGAGACATATTAAAAATTTGAAGAGTTTATGTGACAAAGAATTTATTCATGCAGGGTGGCACCAAACCAGAGAGGAGCTGGAGAGAGGCTTTTATAGATAAAAAAAAAAAAAGAATATCTTATACAACAAGGAATTAAGAATATGCAACATTAGGAAAGCATGAATTTCACAGACAAAATAAGCTTTCCATGGATACTCCAGTTTCTGCTTGCCTGACTAAAAATAAGATATATTTTTAATTGAATTTATGAGGAAGACATTGGATAGTAAAATTATATAAGTTTCTGGTGTACAATTTTATAATATATTATCTGCATATTGTACTCTGTGTTTACCTTCGCAAATCAAGGTTCTTTCCAGCAGCACTTATTCCCACCTTTTCCCTGTCTTACCTTCCCCACCCCCTTTCCCTGTGGTCTGTGTCTATGACGTTTATTTTTTATTACAGTAACCCCTTTCCCTTTGTGCTCCAACCCCCCCTCCATCCCCTCTGGCAGCTGTCAGTCTGTTCTCAGTATCTATGGGTCTGTTTCTATTTTGTTTTTTACTTTATTTTGTTCATTAGATTTTACATATAAGTCGAATCATACAGTATTTGTCTTTCTCTGATTGGCTTATTTCACTTACCATAATACTCTCCAGGTCCATCTATGCTTGTGCAAACAGTAAAATTTCCTTCTTTTTTTACTACTGGGTAGTATTCCGTTGTGTACATTTACCAGAGCTTTTTTATCCACTCATCTGCTTATGGGCACTTGGTCTGCTTCCAAATCTTGGACATTGTAATAATGCCGCAGTGAACATAGTGCTGCATATACTCTTGAATTAGTGTTTCAGATTTATCTTCCCCTTCTGGTATCTTTATGATACGGATGTCATTATACTTCATGTTGTCTGAAAGGTCCCTGAAACTATCCTCTTTTTTTTTTTTAAAAAATTCTTTCTGATGTGTTTTTCTACTTTGTTTTCCAAATCACAGATTTGATCCTCTTCTTCATTCAACCTACTACTTTTCATTCCTTCCCTCCGATGTGTTCTTT
Organism: Rhynchonycteris naso; assembly: GCA_037038555.1. Classification (NCBI taxonomy): domain Eukaryota; kingdom Metazoa; phylum Chordata; class Mammalia; order Chiroptera; family Emballonuridae; genus Rhynchonycteris; species Rhynchonycteris naso. The sequence continues at coordinate 294,781,131 of CM072996.1, read as the reverse complement.
TTATTTTCTTTCTTTGTTTTGACAGACAGAGAGAAAGTCAGAGAGAGGGACAGATAGAGACAAATAGAAAGGAAGAGAGAGAAAAAGCATCAATCCTTCCTTGGTGGCATCTTAGTTGTTCACTGATTGCTTTTTCATATGTGCCTTACTAGGTGGCTATTGCAGACCAAGTGACCCCCTTGCTCAAGCCAGCAACCTTGGGCTCAAGCTGGTGCACCTGTGCTCAACTCAGATAGCCCAAGCCAGCAACCACGGGGCTTTGATCTGGGTACTCTGCATTCCAGTCCAACGCTCTATCCACTGTGCCACCACGTAGTCAGACCCTTCCAATGTATTCTTTTAATTCAGATACTGTGTTTTTTTATTTCTCACTGGTAGATTTTTTTGGTTTCTATGGCCTTTTTCATGCTGTTGAACATCTTTATAACCATTATTTGAACTCTATGTATGATACATTTCTTCCTTCATTTTACTTAGCTTTTTTTCTGGAGATATCTCCTGTTTGTTTTTTTGTTTGTTTGTTTTCCATTTACACCTGTATCTTTGTCTCTCTATCTTGGCCACCTTATTGTGTTTGTTTTTAACTATTAGATAGATCTGCTCTTCTCCCAGTCTCTTTGAAGTGGCCTGATGTTGTAGGTATCCTGTGAGGTGTCCTATTGCAGTCTCCTTGATCACCTGAGCTTGGTGCTCCATCAAAGTCCCCTGTGGGAGTTCTGTGGGCCCTCCCATTGTAACTGAGTCATGATTGTTATTGGCCTATATATGCAAGGGATTAATTCTCAGGCTGGCTGATTGTGACACTCAACACTCACCACATCGTGTGAGCTGCCGTGCAGGTGCTAACCACATAAAGCAGAATTCACCTTAGCAAGGTTTTGTTCCTGTCAAGATCGCTCTTTGGATACATCACTAGTGAAACCCATTTAAACCTGCTCTGATGTTGTCTGAAGCTGAACACTGCGTATGTTGTGTCTGGGTCTGTTGGGAGGAAATCTGGTGAAGGACAAGATAAGATGCTGCCTCTAACTAACTTTTTGCCACCTTGATAAAGCTACAAGTGATCCACAGTTTGGTTGCCTCTGCTGGGTTTGAGTTTGTGCAGGAAGGACCAAGCTGTGTACCAAGGCTGTCTTTTAGCAGCACCAGGCCTGGAGGCGGTCCATCAAAAGTCCCAAAACAACCCAAGATCTGCCTCTGCCTGCCTCCACTTGCTGTCTGCCTGATGGGCTCAGTCACTAGAAGAACCTCTGGCTGCTCTTCAGTCACGTGGTATAGGTTTTCAATTAGCCACGAGAGAGTCATGAGTGGTGTTCACCAAGTTGATACAGGTTCAAAGTTGGTGCCAGTGCAGGATTGGAGGCCCCTCAGCAGATGTCCTTGGGTGTATGTGCCAAGTCTAACTTCTCCCTACCTTTGGGAGGTCACACACCTTCTCACAATGGTAGTGTCTTAAGGAGTCATTAGGGTAAGCCCAGCCGAGTATATCAAGCCTAAACAAACCAAGATTTGGCCACTGAAGGAAGGACTCTGATCCTGTCAAATGTGCAGGGGAAATACAACCCCTCTTCTAGAGCCACACAACTCAGTCCTCTGGAAAGAAATGGAGCTCAACAGGGTGGGACTGCTGAGTGTTGGGAGGATGGTGCTACTGAGTTTCCTGTGCTGGTCAGTCTTTGGAGAAGGTGGGGATTTTGCCCTGACCATGGCAGGGAAGAACCCCTAAGAGTCAGGCCAGTGGAGGCCTCTGGAGCCAGAACCAGAGCCCAGAGGGTGGGTCTGCCAGAAACCTGGAAGGTTGTTCTACCAGATTTTCTGTTAAAGGGAAGTGCCAGTCAGGTTCACAGTGGGGGAACGGTCTCCTTCCGAAAGCCAAACAACATAGTCACTGACAATGCCTTAGTTCTTCTAAACCTCCGAGCCTTGGCCAAGGCAGCTGACTGCTCAGCAGGATATAAACGCTGCAGAGTGGGAGCTAGAGAGAGTCCAGGGTGTGTGGCTATTTCTTTCTCTGAAGGTGATGACACAATGGAAGAGAACACTCCCCCCGAGGAAGATGGTGACTGCTTTGTAGAAGAATGACGCAGAGCGGGATTCCTGGCAGCTGTCCCTCCAGCTCTCTCCCCAGAGTGTCAAACCCAGACCCTCCTCATATGGCTCTAGTTCACTCCGTCCTCCCGCCACCAGAGCCCAGTGTGAGTGACTGTGAATGAAATTTTGTGCCTTTGCCCTTTAAGAGGGTGTCTGTGTCTCTAGTCAATTCCTGTCTCTCTCTGGTTGAGATAAACTCCAATGCTTTTCAGAACCTTTTGTTACATGGATTCTTCTCATGGCATTGGTGCTCTTGGCGGAAGACCTTGGGTTGGGGTTGAGACCTCACATTTCTTAAGGGGAAACGCACCACATAGCTGAGATATACCTCCAGGATTCTCAGCCACCACCCATGGAAACAGGGCCAGCCCTTTCTGTATCTCTGCCCTTCCTATCAATCCCAATGTGGCTTCTTCTGTAAATCCTTGGTTATAAAACCTCTTCTGCTAGTTTTCAGTTGATGATTCAGAATGATTGCTCTGTAATTTAGTTGTAATTTCAGTTTGGTCCTGGGAAACGGTGAGTGTCTTCACCTTAATTTTTAATAGTAAAACTGTGTTCACATTCTTAGAGTGTTATGCCAGTCATTATCCCTAATGACTTCACCAGCTGTTGTGCTCAACTCTATATCTCTGTATGAAAACTTGATGATTAATGTGAGTAATGTAACAATACAAGTACCACTTACTTTTAAGTTAAAAAATTAATTTCTCTACTCAAATGAAATGAGATTATGATGTTTTCACATTAGTTTGTACAGTTCAATGTTTCTATCCAGAGGATTTCCTTAGAGATCTCTGATTAACTACATCATCTTCATAGGTTTAAACAATTTATATTAGCTGATTTATAAAGCACTGAGGAGTGTTAGAAATTATATTTGAGGTTAAAAGAGTATTTTTACATACATTTTCATTGGAGACCTATATAATTAGTAATTAAAATAGCAGAATTTGAGAATTCTATAAAATACAAGCAGTCCCCAGGTTAGGAATGAGATAGGTTCTGTAGGTTTGTATGTAAGTTGGAACAGGTACATTTAAATGCAACTTAGATGTTTGTCTTAACATAGTATTTATTTTTACCTTTTTGTGCACATAAATACTTAAATATATTCAAATACAACTTCAAACAATCTTGGATGATGCAGAAGATGAAGGACTTGTTGGAGAGGATGGGACTGGTCAGAGTGTGATGCTGCTGCTGGAGTCAGTTTCTTGAGGTTGGCACCAAGGAGGGCTTGTACACAGCTTTTTTTTTTTTCTCGTTATAAATGGCCCTGCAGCAACTCAGATCTTCAGTAACTGTGTGGTAAATTTTAGCAACCTTCTCTGTGTAGGATCTTGCTCCTTTAACCTTGTCATTTCTGCTTCAATGAGATGAAAAATATCTGCTAAATCTTTTATAAAAGTTTTCTTTGGTCCTGGAGTGTCTAGGTCCCCGTTTTCTTCCCTAAATGCTATCATCTGCTGTTCTTGTTCCATAAGGTCTTGATTTGTTAGTCTTTTGCCATGGGGATTAAATAACTCTATGATATTATTTTTACTGCTGTCCAACTACAACTGATCACCTATAGCACTTTGTTTATAAGTATGAGTTGTACATAAGTTGGATGTTTGTAACTTGGGGACTTACTGTACAATGAAGAGTAGCTACTCTATAGTGGTTTTCAAAAATAAAAAACACTCGTGACATAGTACTTGATTTTATGAATAAACTGTTTCAATATTTAGTGTTTAAAAGGAAATGTTGATATATTTTTCCTAGGATCAAGTAAAACTAACATTTAAGAGGTTAAAAAATAACAGCCTATGACCTCTCAGGACATTATTTCTTCTGTAATTCAACAGTTTTATTTTACTCAGCACTTATGAAAAGATTGATTTAACTCTATTCATCTTATTCATAATATGGCTGTTTTATTTAAACTAATTTCTCCTTCAGGATGCAGGGGAAGACAGCAGGTAAACGTTAAGTCTTAAAGAATGAACATCTAGCCCAAGGCATGCTCTACTTAATGCCCTGCCGTCTCTAACAGAGAAACTATGTTTGATACTATGGCTGTTAGGCTGTTTGTAGCCAGAATGAACAGCAATTGGCCTGAATTGGACAATTTTCAGGCAGTATTTCATGTTTCAGTGAGAAATCTTAAATAGAACTTATGCTCACATTTTGGGCTCTTAATGCCATTCATGTAATAAATATAGTCAGGTTGAGGCTAAATCCATATGTAAATACACTGCAAAGTAGGACTTCTCATGTAAAGATAAGAATAATTAGGTCATCATTTATTACATTTATTATAATATTTTATGGTAGTTTGGATTTTGGAACTCCGAAAGAACAGTTTGTCTATTCAAACAAATAGAAACAGTTGAGAAACACATATAGGATTTAAGCAGATGGAAACCAAATTATCATCATTATCATCTTTACTATTGATAAAGATATAAAGAGAATATATCTTTTTTTTTTTTTTTTTTTTTTTTTACAGGGACATAGAGAGAGAGGGGGGGATAGATAGGGACAGACAGACAGGAATGGAGATAGATGAGAAGCATCAATCATTAGTTTTTCATTGCCATGCGACACCATAGTTGTTCATTGATTGCTTTCTCACACGTGCCTTGACTGTGGGCCTTCAGCAGACCCAGCCAACCCTTGCTGGAGCCAGCGACCTTGGGTCCAAGCTGGCGAGCTTTTGCTCAAGCCAGTTGAACCCACACTCAAGCTAGCGACCTTGGAGTCTTGAACCTGGGTCTTCTGCATTCCAGTCCGCTGCTCTATCCACTGCGCCACCACCTGGTCAGGCAAGAGAATATATCTTAAGAGGTCAGCCATATGGGCTTTATTTATTTGCCTCTCATTAGATGTTTCTTCTCAACCTTCCCCACAAAGGCAGAGCGGTATCATGCCAAAGTTCCCACAATTCAAAGAGATAGAGCCAAATTATATATTCTCTGCCAGATACCAGGTCAGAAAGTAGGGGACAGAAGTTGTTGAGCCATATTCACCAATTGAATAAATATTGTTTCGTATTAAAAAAAAAAATGAGCCTGAAAGAAAGAAAAGATGATCTTGTACTTGACATAAAAATGGTATGATAGAAAAAAAGGGTATTAAACAATTATCTAAACAATCATTTGGGCATCCAGTACTATTTGTTATTTTATATAACACAACAGATATAGAAGGATAAATTTAAGGCCGAAAAAGTTCTGCTATCTCAATGCCCTTTCCATTTTTGGCTTCAGAGGAGATAGTCTGGAAAGTTATTATTGTAATTTAAATTATAGACATGACTTTTTATGGTGTCAGCTGAGGCCATCATCTCATTTTACTTAAAACACCAAACAGCTATTGAAAGTTAATGAACTTTCTTTATTAGCATATCAAGAACATTTAAACCAGTGATCTAGAGGAAAAAAAAAAACCCTTCATGTCCAATTATAAATTTTGGAACTCCCCATCTCCTTGATTAATACCGTCTTCAAGATTTGGAGAAGTGATATTCAAATATATGCATATCCTCATGTTTTTTTTGTTTTTTTTTTTTGTTTTTTTTTTTTTTTTGTGTGTGTGTGTGTGTGTGTGTGTGGCATACTTCACTATTATTTTTGGAAGGAAGCCATATAATATTATTTACTATTCTTATTGACATAAGTTTCATATGGTCCTATATACTACACAATACTTTAGAAAATTATGTTGTTCCACCTAGTACACATGACTTAAAATATAAATATGGTATGATACATATAACTATATATATTTATATCAATAAAATATGTTCATAAATATATATTAAAATGTACCCATTTTAAGGAAAAAATATTTTTAAAGTAAGCATATAAAATTAATCATCTTCAAAATCAAGATATATTAAAAACAGCTAGGTATTTCTTAAGCTCTAATCCAATTATTAACTCCTCGAGAATAAACATTGAATTCTATCTCCATAGATTACTTTGCTCATTTTAAACATTTGTATAAATACAGTCAAAAGATATATAACAACTTATCTGTGAAATTTAGCCATGCTGATGGGTATATGTGTAGTTTATATATATATATATAAACACACACACATATAATTTCCATTGTGTTAATATTAAACAATGTACTTTGATGGACATACACTTGAGTTATTTTCGGTTCTTTAATTATTATTATGTGTTTAAATCAACTTCTTGTCTGCAGGGTGAATGTGTGTACTAATTTTTCTGCATCTGTGCCTAGTGTTGTTTAATGAACCTATGTGTACGTTTCTGCTGGTTATATCTTTAGAAGTTACATTGTTGATAAATAGCCACCTTAAGTCAAATCTTGTAAAGTACGTCAAAGAGGACTCTTGTTTTCCTATATGTAGTATATAAGAGTTCTAGCTACTTTACGTCCTTGTTAGTGCCTGTTATGGTCTGCCTTTTTATTTTTTTCATTTTACTCTTTGAGTGGTCAGATTGAATAACCTTGTAGCTCATTGACGTTTTATCTAGCATACTTTTACATGGTGACAAAAGAGTGGAAGAAAATTTGCACCAGAGCTTGTCTGAGTGTGGATTTGTGGGGGATGAACCTTGAAAGGTAGGATAGGGTTAGTGGTGAAAATCTGGGTATAACTAGGAAAGCATTGGGATTATTTTTTTGTCTGAAAAATGTGCAAATAAACTGAAAATATTTAACACAAGACTTCTGATGAGTTCTACATTTAAGAATGTTTTGCATGGTGACAATATCTAGACTGGATTCTAGGCATTGGATAAACAAAAGAAGGAATGATTATAAATATCCAAATGACAGAAAGTCATAAACCAGAAAAACCATTTCATCTTAATTAGCACTTTCATTTGTGTCTAGTATAGCCGGTGTCCTATTTCCAGGTAATTGTTTCAGGTATAATAATCTCATCTTTCCAATGAGATTGTAAACTCCTTGAGATCCAGAACCTCAGCTTATCTTTCTTTCATATGAGAAAAGTATAGAACAAAGCATTATTAAATTCTCAATGAACACTGCTAATTGAACCAACTCAGTAAAGTTCTAGCAAAAAGAATAATAAACTTCAATTCTTTTTAAATTATATATATATATATATATTGGGGTGACAGTTTAAAAGTACTTGGGGAAATGCTGTTTGTTCATTATGAATAAAGATTTATTCTAATGTAGCAAAAGGAACTTAGTCATTAAATTTTAAAATACTTTATGTAATGTATTTGTGATGGAATCTACGATTGAAGATTACCTTTATATTTAATGGTTATAGAAATAGTAGTAGTAAAATGTGCTTATGAAGTATGTTTTTAAATTTTGGAAGTCTTGATTATCAAAATATGAAAGGCCTGTCATCCTCAATCTCTTTAGAATAAAGGCTAATTCAAAGCTTTTTTTCTCTAAATAATAACTTAATTGCATTATATTTTACAGATTCTATAGAATTTTATGTCTATATACAGAATGACCTTAAACATTGTTTTAAAATAAAGTAAGCTATAGATGATGAACAATGACTTTGCATCTTTTTAAATTATGTCCATTTTGTCTGTAATGAAGCCATGTGTTAATGAGAAACTCAAATTCTAGAGTGCCTGTAGTCTGCTTTATTAAATACATACCTATAAGAAGTCTGTTGGACTCATATAAATTCATGACCATATTAAAAGAGTAGAAAGGATGTTTCTATATCCATGTTTTAAAAACAAATAAGATGAAATGAAGAAAATTGAACTTATAATCATTAGAGTTAGGTAAATCATAACACTTGAAATGTAAAAAAAACAATTTAGTTTTGAAAAAATTTTCCAGATAAATTAGAATGCATTATCTTCTAAAATGTTTAATAAAATTTAAAAGACAAAAACATTAAATTCAAAATATAAAAGATATAAGCTTTCTCAATTATATTAATATGGGTTTGGATTTCTTTATAAACTAATTGTATGACTGGAAGGGTGACTTAGTAAAGTTAGTGATTTTACCTCTCTATCTTCTAGAACTCCCTCCAAGTAAATGCCATTTTTGAGATGAATTTATTACACTTTATCTCTTTTTTATTTCATTTTGTTTTTGAGCAAATTGAGAAGCAGGAGCTCTATGAGTTCAAGTTACAATATCAAGTACCAATATCAAAAGCTTTTTTTTCATTTCTAAGATTTGCATATTACAGTATCACCTATGAGGACACATTTTTTCCTGCTAAAAGTATTTTCCAGATGATCCCAGTTACTTTAGTTCAACATCTCCTATAAAAAGTTAATTTCTGTTTGAGAAAACAAACCTATTTTAAAATTTACTTATATTTAAGAATCAATTTTTGATCTTTTGCCAAGTTTTAATTATTTAGAATAACAAAGAAATGTTTCAAATAGAATTACCTCAAAATCATAGATAATAAAATTATAAAATTAGATGGTTAAATTGTACATTGGAATGAAAAAAAATCAGGAAAGATAGTTTCTACTTTAAAGTATTATTAATTAAACTTTTTTTAAAGTAAAAACAAAAATTAAAATGTGAAAGAGAAACTGAGCAACAAAGATTCTAAACAAGGACACAACTACCTACTAAGTCAATTTTTGAATAATTCAGTATTGATTTAAACTAATAATGTGCTTTCACATAAAGGAATATAACCAAATTTAATTGAATGCTAAGTACCAAACATGTCTTGTTCTTTACACAACACCAGTGAGAGTTATTATTATGAAGCAAGGAAGCTGGGATCATGTAAATTTTTACTGTCAGATCATATGTTAAAAAAAGCCAAGTTTTGTGCACTGGCAGTATCACAGCCAATGAGCTTTATGGGGGGGTGTGATTATTGCTAATTAAAAACTTTGGACATATATACCCTGATTTATTAATGTCACCCCATTAAAAATAATTTAAAAAGAAGTAAAAAAAAAAAAACTTTTTCTAAAACCCTGTCTTGATGACTTGAAAAAGCTAAGGAGCCAGAATTTGCAATGTGATTACACTAAAATCTTTACTTTTTTCTTTTTTAACACATTGTTTATTGTAAGAAGAAAACATTGCAGTCATTAATACTCTATGCTGTATTCTCTTAGTTTGCTTTTAGAAGTGTGGTCCCATTTTAAACCTAGGGATCCTCATTACAGAAAGAAAAATGCATAAACATAATCCTACAGGGAGCAGCAAGATGGCGATGGAGTAGGCAGACGTTCCAACTTCCACCTCCCTGAACAAAAGTGAATTACAACTTAATTTTAAGAATAATCATCTGGAAAAACCAATTTTGGTCTAAGCCAAGAGAAATCTATAACCAAAAATCACCAAAGAAGCCCAAATGAGACTGGTAGGAAAACTGGAAATATGGAGAGGGCTTTCCAGCTCCCAGGAATGAGCAACAGCCCAGAGGGACTCGCGTGGCAGAATGGCAGTTTCCGAGAGAGGAGAGTGTCTTGGGCCCTAGGACCGAAGCCCCAATCTGCAGCCCCAGAACCTAGAAGAGGTGTACAGACAGTATTTAATGCGAAACAAGCCATGATACTGTTTGCGAGAAATTTCTCACACCCAGGATTCGTCTTAATTCGTCTTAAAGAGACTATGCAGAAAACCTCTTTCACAACCACTCACCTGGGGCTCCAGGGGATGGGGAGAGCTGAGAGAAACAGAGTAGCTGAAAGAAAGTGTAATCTATGAGGCAAGGGAGAAACACTTTGAGGGCCAGCCACCCTAATCCCTGGGCTGAGTCACTCCCCAAATCTAAAGTGAATATTTTTCCTGGAAACAGCAATACCTGCAAAGGGAAGCAGGGCACCAGCCAAACAGAAGCTCTCCCGCTGCAGTCAGAACAGAGAATTGCTTAGAAGCAGGGAGCCCTCAGGTATATAGTATTGAGTGCTGAGGTCTGAGCTACATCGCCACCCCCACACTGCTGAGTGCTTGCTGGAGGAAGGGTGGTGGTGGGGTAAAAGCTGGGGGCTGGCTGCAGCTACAGCCTGGACTCGAGAGTTCAGTCTTGCCCAATGGGGTGGAAGCCAGGGCTGGCCAAAACTGAGGATAAGGTGCACAAAAGCAGTCTGACCTGTAGCTGCAGGCTGGGTACACGAGAGCAGTCCTGCCTGCAGGGGCAAGGTGAAAGATGGGGAACTGGCTGAGGCTTGTGGTTGGGTACAGAAGCTCAGTTCATCCTGCGAGGGTGGGGCAGAAGCTGGGGACCAGCCAAGGCATGCAGCCCAAGTGTGTAAATGCAGTCCCACCCACAGGAGTGGTGTGGAGGGCAGGGGCCGGCCAAAGCTTTCAACCCAGGCACTCGAACACAGTACTGCCTACAGAGGCAAGGCAGAAACCACAGCAACTGTAGTGTCAGGCCAGCGCTAGCAACAACCATGTCTGAATGCTCAATGTGGTGGCAGGCCTGCAGACAGACCACACATAGGGAACACAGAGGCCACACCTATTGGACTCCTGTGGCCACACCCTTCTTATACACAGACAAAATAGGAAGGCAGAAAAATGCAACCCAAATAAATCAACAAGAGAAATCCCCAGAAAAAATCTGAATAATATGGAAATAACCAAATTACCTGATGCAGAGTTTAAAATAATGATTGTTAGGATGCTCAACAATCTTACAACAACAATGGATGGGCATAATAAGCACCTAAAGAAAGAGATAGCAAATATCAAAAAAGGACATTGAAATAATTAAGAAGAACTAATCAAAAATGACAAACACAATATCAGAAATGAAGACCACACTAGAAGATATTAAAAGCACGATGGATGAAGCAGAGAATTGAATCAGCGATTTAGAACAAAAAATAAAGGAAAGCACAGAAGCATAGCAGCAAAAAGAAAAGAGGTTCAAAAAGTCTGAGGAAACTCTAAGAAAGCTCTGTGACAACATGAAGAGAAATAACATCCGCATCATAGAGGTTTCTGAAGGAGAAGACAAAGATCAAGGGATAGAGAATCTGATTGAAGAAATAATAGCTAAAAACTTTCCTAAATTGATGAAGAAAAAAGTCACAAAAGTTCAAGAAGCACAGAGAGTCACATTAAGGATAAACCCAAAGAGGCCTATACCAAGACACATTATAATTAAAATAAAAAATTAAGAGATAAGGAAAGAATACTAAAAGCTGTAAGAGAAAAGCAGTCAATTACCTACAGAGGAGTCCCCATAAAAATGACTTCTCAACAGAAACATTAGAGGCCAGAAAAGAATGGCAAGAAATATTCAAAGTAATGCAAAGCAAGAATCTAAAACCAAGATTTCTCTATCCAGCAAGGCTATCATTTAAAATTGAATGAGAAATAAAAACTTACCAGACAAAAAAGGAAAAAATCCTCAAGGAATTTATTACAACCAAACCAATGCTACAAGAAATGTTAAGGGGCCTTCTATAAATAGAACGATTGGGGAAAAATCTAGTAAAAGAAGAATGTACACTTAAAGAATTAATGGCAATAAACAACTATATATTAATAATAACATTGAATGTAAATGGATTAAATGCTCCAATCAAAATACATGAGGTAGCTTTGGGGATAAGAAAACAGGACATGTACATATGCTGTACACAAGAGACCCACCTCAAAACAAAAGACATACATAGACTGAAAGTAAAAGGATGGAAAAAAATATTTCATGCAAATAGAAATGAAAAAAAAGCTGGGGTAGCAATACATATATCTGACAAAATAGACTTTAAAATAAAGGCTATAGTAAGAGAAAAAGATAGTCACTACATAATGATAAAGGGAGCAATTCAACATAAAGATATAACCATTATCAATATCTATGCACCTATTATAGGAGCACCTACATATATAAAGCAGATATTGATGGACATAAAGAGCGAGATCAACAGCAATACTATAATAGTAGAGGATTTTAATACTCCACTAACATCCCTGGATAAATCCTTATAAAATAAAATTAACAAAGAAACAGCAGACTTAGAGGACACACTAGATTGACTGGATTTAAAAGATATCTTCAGAACCTTTCGCCCTAAAGCAACAGAATATACATTATTTCAAGTGCTCATGGTACATTCACTAGAATAGACCACATGTTAGGACACAAAACAAGTCTTGATAAATTTAAGAAGATTGAAATGATATCTAGCATCTTCTCTGATCACAATGGCATAAACCTAGAAATCAACTACAATAGAAAAACTGAAAAACATTCAAACACTTAGAGACTAATTAGCATGTATTAAATAATGAATGGGTTAACAATGAGAGCAAGAAACAAATTAATAAGTTTCTTGAAACAAATGAAAATGAACATACAACAACTCAAAATTTATGGGACACAGCAAAAGCAGTCCTTAGAGGGAAGTTCACAGCACTAGAGACATACCTTAAGAAGCTAGAAAAAGCTCAAATCAACAATTTAAACCTGCATCTAAAAGAACTAGAAAACGAACAGCAAGTAACACCGGTTGAACTAGAAGGAAGGAAATAATAAAGATCAAAGCAGAAATAAATGACATAGAGGCTAAAAAAACAATACAGAGGATCCAATAAAACCATGAGCTAGTACTTTGAAAAGGTAAACAAGATCAATGAACCTTTAACCATACTCACCAAGAAAAAGAGAGATAGGACTCAAATAAATAAAATCAGAAATGAGAGAAGTAACAACTGACACAGCAGAAATACAATGGGCTGTAAGAAAATACTATGAAGAACTGTATGCCATAAAATTAGACAACCTAGGCAAAATAGAAAAATTCCTTAAAACATAATATTTCAAAAATCAATATAGAAAATTCAGAAAACCAAAACAGACCATGTTCATCAAATGAGATGGAAACAGTCATTAAAAACTCCCAACAAACAAAAATCCTGGACCAGATGGCTTCAAAGGAGACTTTACCAAATATTCAAAGAAAAACTAACTTCTATTCTTCAAGAGGAGGGAAGATATCCAAGCTCCTTTTATGAGGCAAGCATAATACTGATTTCAAAACCAGGCAAAGACATTCCAAAAGTAAAAATCTTAGACCAATATCCCTGATGATCTGAGATGCTAAAATTCTCAGCAAAATATTAGCAAACCAGATCAAGCAATACATGAAAAAAATCATACATCATGGTCAGGTAGGATTTATTCTGGAGAGACAAGGCTGGTACAATATTTGCAAATCAATCAATGTGATTCAACACATAAAAAAAAGAAAAGATAAAAATTACATTGTAATATCAATAGATGCAGAAAAAGCATTTGATAAAATCCAACACCCATTTATGATAAAAACTCTCAGCAAAGTGGGGATATTGGGATCATATCTCAACATGATAAAGACCATCAATGACAAACCCAAAGCCAACATCATAATCAATGGGCAAAAATTAAAAGCAATCCCCTTAAGATCAGGAACAAGGCAGGGGTGCCCCCTTTCACCACTCTTATTCAACATAGTTCTGGAAGTCCTAGCCACAATAATCAGACTAGAAGAAGAAATAAAAGGCATCCAAATTGGAATAGAAGAAGTAAAACTATCATTATTTGCTGATGATATGATACTGTACATAGAAAACCCTAAAGTCTCAGTAAAAACTACTGGACCTGATAAATGAATTCAGCAAGGAGGCAGGATATAAAATCAATATTCAGAAATCAGGGACATTTTTATATACCAGCAATGAACTGTCTGAAACAGAAATTTAGAAAGCAATCTGCTTCACTATTGCAACAACAAAAAATTAAGTACGAAGGAGTAAATTTAACCAAAGAAGTTAAAGACTTGTGCTCAGAAAATTATAAAACATTGATAAAGAAAATCTGGGAAGATATAAACAAGTGGAAGCATATATCATGTTCATGGATAGGAAGAATAAACATCATTAAAATGTCTATAGTACCCAAAGCAATTTATAAATTCAATGCAATTCCTATTAACATACCAATGACATACTTCAAAGATATAGAACAAATATTCTAAAAATGTATATGGAACCAAAAAAGAACATGAATAGCCTCAGCAATCCTGAAAAAGAAGAATAAAGTGGGAGGTATCGCACTTCCTGATATCAAGTTATATTACAAGGCCATTGTATTCAAAACAGCTTGGTACTGGCATAAGAACATGCATATAGATCAATGGAACAGAACAAAGAACTTAGAAGTAAACCCACACCTATATGGACAATTGATATTTGACAAAGCAAGTAAGAGCATGTAATGGAGTAAAGACAGTGTCGGTCAAATAAGTTTGTAAATTTGATATACATGTTTGCTCGCTTATAGTTTGCATTGGGTATGGCTTTAGGCTATAATGACGTGCCTGCTTAAAGCTTGTCCCCCATACCCAATGCACCACCCCTTATAATGCAATAGTCAAGGGTGTGGGGAAAAGCTTAGTTTTGAGAAGATCTTAGTATTAGAAGCTTTCCCCCACACCCTTTACTGTTACATTATAAGGGGTGGTGCACTATTATGAGGAATCCCATTTATGCCTCAGATAAGTGAATTTGTATCAGAGACTCCCTTGTTTGTATATTGGATGAAAGGTTTTGATTTCTATACTATAAAATGAGGCAGAGGAGCCCATGCCGGAGGAGAGCAGAGAAAGGCCACATGGATGAGAGGAGAAGCAGCCAAGATAGAGGAGTGCTGAAGAAGAAGCCAGTTTGTGCAGAGCTTGAGCAGAGAGAAGAGATGGGGAACAGAGGTGAATAAGGCTGGTGAGGTAGATACCTTTAATTCTAGGAAACTCGAATGAGTCATTGGCTTTGGGCACTCTGATTGGAAAGGGAAGTGTTTTTCCACTGTGTGTATTTCTTGCCCGTCGGGTGCAAGCTAATATTAAACTAATGGCCTACCAGTTCTTGGCTCAGTTGTTTCATTAGCGTCTGTCTAAATGAAATGAGAACCTGCACAGGCCAGGCAGTTGTGATGGTGGCCATGGCTACTGGCTTTACAGACAGTCTCTTTAACAAATGTTGTTGGGAAAATTGGACAGCTACTAGCAACAACAACAAAAAAAATGAAACTGGATCATCAACTTACACCATTAACAAAAGTAGACTCAAAATGGATAAAAGACTTAAATGTAAGTCGAGAAATCGTAAACATCTTGGAAGAAAACATAGGCAGTAAACACTCCAATATCTCTTGTAGCAACCATTTTGCTGATTTATCTCCACGGGTAAGTGAAATAAAGGACAGTATGAACATATGGTACTATACGAAACTAAAAAATTTTGCACAGCAAAAGACACCATTAAAAAAATAAAAAGACAACACACACATGTGAGAATATATTCGCCAATATGTCTAATAAGGGGTTAATAACCAACATTTATAAATAACTTATAAAACTCAACACCAGGAAGACAAACAATCCAATCAAAAAATGGGCAAAAGAAATGAATAGACACTCTCCAAAGAGGGCATACAGATGGCCAACAGGCATATGAAAAAAATGTTCAACATCACTAATCATTAAAGAAATGCAAAATAAAAGCACAATGATGTTATCAAGGTCCATCCATTTTGTTGTAAATAATCCAATATCATCATTTCTTATGGCTGAGTAGTATTCCATAGTATATATGTACCAAAGCTTTTTAATCCACTTGTCCTCTGACGGACACTTGGGCTGTTTCCAGATCTTTGCTATTGTGAACAATGCTGTCATGAACATAGGGGCGCACTTCTTCTTTTCGAACAGTGCTATGGTGTTCTTAGGGTATATTCCTAAAAGTGGGATAGCTGGGTCAAAAGGTAGTTCGATTTTTAATTTTTTGAGGAATCTCCATACTGTTTTCCACAAATGGATGGACCTTGATAACATTATATGGAGTGAAATAAGTAAAACAGAAAAAAAAAAACTGAGAACAGCATGATTTCATACATAGGTGGGACATAAAAGTTAAACTATGAGACATGGACAAGAGGGTGGTGGTTACGGGGTTGGGGGAGTGAGGAGAGGGTGGGAGAAGGGGGAGGGGAAGGGCACAAAGAAAACCAGATAGAAGGTGACAGAGGACAATTTATCTTTGGGTGATGGGTATGCAACACAATTAAATGATAAGATAACTTGGAGATGTTTTCTTTGAATGTATGTACCCTGATTTATTAATTTCACCCCATTAAAATTAATTTTATATTCGGTGAGACACTTGAATCTATGTAAAGACAATAAATTGAAATCATAAAAAATAATAATCCTACAGACTGATGGGTAAAATTTTAAGTAGTGCTCAGATTTACCAAACTCTTTTGAAAAACATAGTCATTGAAAACATCAAAGTATGGGTGGTTAGTTCTTAAATAGAGCATATTTTTTAAGGTAAAAACAGGACAATACCAAGTCAAAATAAGGCATGGAGGAACCTTAAATGCTTATTAGCATATGAAAAGAGCCAATCTGAAAAGGCTACATGCTGTATTATTCCAGCTGTCTGACATTCTGGATAATATAAAACCAAAAAGACAGTAAAAAAGATCAGCAGTTGCCAGGGTGCAGTGGGGAAGGGAGAGATACATAAGTGAAGGACAGATTTTTAAGGCACTTAAACTATTTTGTAAGATACTATAATGAGGGGTATACGTCATTATACACTTTGTTGTGAATTTAAAACTATTCTTAAAAAATAATATCCATTTAAAAGGAAAAAAGAATACACAATTTGATGCTTTAGTGATTTGTGAGCTGACAAAAGCACAAACTGCTTATAATTTGAAATGCTTTAGAAAATATCAGTTTTAAAGTTGTTATTCAATCTCATAGTATAATTCATAGTTAAACTCATGCTGAAGGGGCTTATTCTAACAGAATTCAATTCAGATATATTTCAAGTAAGGAAAATTCAGGGTGAAGAGTTTCCACTGAGGTTAAACTATTCAGTATAACTCTACATAGAATATGGAAGTAAGCACCCTTAAGCAAAGAAATAATATCATTAATCTGATGATTAACATATATTATATATAGATTAATAACATATTAACCTCATGATTAAGAAAAAGCTGAACATAAAGTTACTTTTTAATCAAAGTGTGCTATAAAAGAAATAAAAACATATGCAGTTCAGAACCAAGATAATTTTTTTTTCTACCAAGAAGTTTAGAAGGGAGAGCAGTGATATGGGAGAAGTTGACAATAATAGCTATTTATATACAGCTTTTAGTCTTCAAAAAAATATGGAAAAAATTTGTATTTTTTCTTACTTATCTTGAACAATATTTAAAAGTGATATTATATTAATTTTATCTATAATTAAATTGGAGCTCAGAAGAAATAAATACTCTATGTCTCAAAGCTAGAAAGGTTTAGTATAGACATGCTTTCTTTTATGGAAGCCTGGGTCTATTACACTTCAGCATGCTATAGTACATGGGAGATATAAGTTTTAGAATGTTAACCTAATAAACTGTGTAAAGGTTAAATATACTAAGGTTACAGGCTAAATTTTCCCCCCACAAATGCATATGCTAAAGCCCCTGATACCTTATATAGGGGGAATAAATATTTATGGATGGAGACTTGACTTAGAAAAGTGAACTCACAGTATTATGTGTAGTTGATGAGTTATAGAATCATGCACCTGAAACCTGTATAATTTTGTAAACTAGTTTACCCCTATAAATTCACTAAAATAGAAAAGTAAAATCCTTGATATCCTAGAATGTAATTATATTTAGTGATAAGCATTTTAAAGAGGTGATTATGTTAAAATATTTAAGTTAAAATAACTAGATTAAAAGTAGCCTGGAACCTTCTTCCAATATGAGTTGTCCTTGAAAAATAGGGATAGAAGGCAGGGATGGGCACATGGTTACAGAAGAAAAGACATATCAGGACCAAGTGAGAGGGCAAGTCAATGAGAAAGTTCTCAGGACAAACCAACTCTGCCAGTACCTTGATCTTGGACTTCCAGACTTCGGAGCTGTGCAAAAATAAATTTAGTTGTTTAAAGCACCCACTCTATAATATGTAGTTCAGGGGTCCCCACACTTTTTCAGCTTGCAAGCTACTTATAAGATGACCAAGTCAATATTATATACCTACAATAAAAATGCAAAACATAAATTTATTTCTTTTATATTATCATTATTTAAGTTACTATTATTACTATTTAATATTGTGTATTCTCCTTTCACCTTTCTCCTTCTCAGCTCTCTTTTCGGAGGAAAGTCAATGTCATAGTTTTTATGAACAGTCTGAAAAAGCCGCTCCACATTTCCCTTCTTTGGAATAGCAATGGCACACAGACAGATGAGGCAAACACACTTAGAATATGACATAGTGAAAAAAATCCTCTCCCATTCTGTATGACAGTGGTAGGTTTTAGGCTTCTTACCCAGACCAGTTATGGCATTCATTTTTATACCCTTTGTTGTATTTAGTTTAAATAAATTGAAGGCTAACTACACAGCAATGTAACTGAACAAGTTAGTGTGGTTTAACGCTAAGGTGTGTAAGGTGTCAAAAGTTCAGACGTTAGATTGGCTACCCTGTATGTCAATCAAAAGACAAATGTCTTTTTAATGTCATGCGATCTACCCACACTTCCTTCGCCATGACCAGTAGGTCGCAATTGATGTATTGAGCACCCCTGATGTAGTTATTGCAGTTTTAGCAAAATATTACACATTACAAAAACCTACATCCTTGACACTGGTCTGGTGGCCCAGTAGATAGAATGTCTTCCCAGAGCATCAAGGTCATGGCTTTGATACCCAGTCATGGCATATATGAGAAGTAACCATTGAGTACACAACTAAATGAACACTGAGTTCATGCTTCTGATTCTCTCTCTCACTCTCCCTTCCACTCCTCTCTGAAATCAATGGAAAAATTAAGAAAAAAAAACCTATATTCTAAACTACAGTTGTAATCAACATAGAAAATTAATAAATTAATTATTTCTCTATTTTCTGGTTGCTTTTTTCTTCACTTTGAGCTCCTAATTACTATAGCAAAAGACCCACATTTTTGTTGTTGTTGATACTAAATCTTTGGTGCCTCTTTAACTCATAGCAATGATTAGCCAATAATATACATAAATTGTATAACACTCCTAATGGCTTTTAAAGTTTCTTTCAGTTCTAAAATGTATGATTTTTCTGGATTTTGAGTGGAGATAACTATACTTATACAAATTATTATTATTATGCCAATCTAGTTAGAAAGATCATTATAAAAATTGGTAAAAAGACTGAATAGAAATAGAAATAAATTTCATTATCATTGATTGCTCAAAGCTTGACTGACCTAAGAGATCACTGCATTATTCTATTTCTGAATAGTTAAATAGGTTTAGTTATATCATGTATGGGATTAGTGGAATAACTGTGTTATGGACTAACACAATAAATGTAGAAGTTTGTTTACAAGTCTCTTTTAACAGACTGTTAAAAACAAAAAAAATATTCTATGAATATAAATCTCAGCAAATTTAATAGCTCAGAACAACCCATTTCTCTTTTAAAATTGGTGAATTAAGTAAAACCCAACCATTTGCTGATATAGTAGGTTTTCAGATAGTTATAAGTTCTTACACATGCTATATTAACTAGATGTATTCCCCATGATGGTGGTTTTATTATCAACTTAACCATTAGCTAACATTAACTGAGCACCTATTGTGTGCAGAACACTAAACAATCTATCTCATATAAGTATGTAGATTCACAAACAATGGCTATTTCATTGATTACATTCCAGTTAATATAAACAAGTCTTTGTTCCAGCTAATAACATTTAATGAGTAATTAATTATCAACTCATAACTGCAAACCTACCTCATATCTGAGAACTCACTCCATCAACTAAAATATTCTATGGACAAATATTCTAAAGTTCTCAAGACAATTATACATTTATTTTTATATTTTGAATTTTAGAAGCCCACACATTGAAAATCTAAAACAAAAATATTAAATTAGTAAGATATATAGATAAGCATTAATAGAGTACCAATTATTCTAAGCATAATTTTTAACTCCTTCCTAAAAGAAAATAGAGGTATCTTTGGCAGAGTGGTCCACAGTGGTTAATTTAACCATCTCTTGAATGACTGGCTCTCAGAGGTTAAAACCTTGCATTCAGAGAGAAAAGTGTGAGGGGTTTTTCCAGAGTGGAGCTATATTACTAGCCAAGACACTGCTGTCTCCACAGGGATAGGGGTTAGTAGTTCATCTGAAGAAGAGACTCAGTTGTCAAGATTGATAAATTAAGAAGAATGAGACCTGATTAAATGAGGGACCAGAAGGTACTGACCTAAAAGAAACAAAAAAAAATCCAAATATCCGGTGTGGATTTGCACTTTGTACAAAATGCCTGAGAGACACTAGAAGGTGTCAATATAAAAAGGTGTTGATTAACACGATTGTCTAGCTCAGTGGTAGTCAACCTGGTTCCTACCACCCACTAGTGGGCATTCCAGCTTTCATGGTGGGCAGTAGCGCAGCAACCAAAGTATAAATAAAAGGATAGATTTAACTATATGAAGTTGTTTTATAAAGATTTATTCTGCCAAATGTAGCGAAAATTCGACAAAAAGTACTTGGTAAGTAATTATTATTGTATACTTTAACTTGCTGTAACTCTGCTTTATAAATTTTATAAAGTAAAGTTACTTCCCCACTTAATAAATCACCATTACTGTGGAACTGGTGGTGGTTAGAAAATTTTACTACTAACAGAGATACAAAAGTGGGTGGTAGGTATAAAAAAGTTAACTACCCCTGGTCTAGCTGGATATATCACCAAAATTCTATGGCTATCCTCTCATTTGACACATAGGCAGCCTGGGGGCCAAACTCAGACATCCGCTTCCTAATTCCGAATTTCTTTGACAATGACAATCTCATGTGTATGCTTTAAAATTGTACATAAATACTAGGTGTTAGCAATAACTAGATTAGGGTACTTGTTATTTCTTATAATTATATCCTTTTGTTAATAGCAAAAGGGCTATATATAACTTATACTCCAAATTAGCCATTGTATGATGACATTCTGTGACCATCCTGGTATATTTTGTCATTTGTCTCTACCCTATTAATTGCTTCAGACTTTGATAAAAAAATTTGAATTCAAATAAACTTTAAAATTGTAGTATAGAAAAGTATCAGGGATAATTAAATCAATCTTCTTCTTAACTAAAGCACAAAAATAACTTCCTTGTTTCTAGGAAATGACAGGAGAAGTATTATACTGGAACAGGAGCAGAAGGCAAATATCAGAAAACAACATATATTGTTGTTTCTTGGGGAAAATGAGGTTTTTAAGTAGAAGAGCATTAATTTTGCTTATCAATCTCTTTTAAAAACTTTCTATGTATGTCCTCTTTGGAGAAATTTTTATTCATTTCTTTTGCCCATTTTTTGATTGGATTGTTTGTCTTCCTGGTGTTGAGTTTTATAAGTTCTTTATAAATTTTGGTTATTAACCCCTTATCAGACGTGCTGTCGAATATGTTCTCCCATTGTGTGGTTTGTCTTTTTATTCTGTTCTTATTGTCTTTAGCTCTGCAAAAACTTTTTAGTTTGATATAGTCCCATTTGTTTATCTTGCCCTTTTATTTTATTTGCCCGTGGAGATAAATTGGCAAATATATTGCTGCTCCAAAGAGGACATACAGATGGCTGATAAGCATATGAAAAAATGCTCAATATCACTAATCATTAGAGAAATGCAAATTAAAATCACAATGAGATATCACCTCACACCAGTCAGAATGGCACTCATCAGCAAAACAACACAGAATAAGTGCTGGCGAAGGTGTGGAGAAAAGGGAACCCTCCTGCACTGCTGGTGGAAATGCAGACTGGTGCAGCCACTGTGGAAAACAGTTTGGAGATTCCTCAAAAAATTAAAAGTCGAACTGCCTTTTGACCCAGCTATCTCACTTATAGGAATATACCCTAAGAAAACCATAGCACTGTTTGAAAAGAAGAAATGCGCCCCATGTTCATGGCAGCATTGTTCACAATAGCGAAGATCTTTAAACAGCCCAAGTGTCCGTCAGAAGACGAGTGGATTATAAAGCTTTGGCACATATATACTATGGAATACTACTCATCCATAAGAAATGATGACATCGGATCATTTATAGCAAAATGGATGGACCTTGATAACATTATACGGAGTGAAATAAGTAAATCAGAAAAAGAAAAACTGAGAACAGCATGATTTCATACATAGGTGGGACATAAAAGTGAGACTATGAGACATGGACAAGAGACTAGTGGTTACGGGGTGGGGGGAGGGAAGGGAGGGTGGGATAGGGAGGAGGGGAAGGACACAGGGAAAACCAGGTAGAAGGTGACAGAGAACAATTTGACTTTGTGTGATGGGTATGCAACACAATTGAATGATAAAATAATCTGGAGATGTTTTCATTGTACATATGTACCCTGGTTTATCGGTGTCACCCCATTAAAATTAATAATAAAAAAACAAAATACTTTCTATGTAGTTGCTACATAACATAGCATGTCATGGAGATTTATCAAGCTAGTAAATTGTTTCAACATTCTGTACAAACTTTGCAAAGATTTATTAAGGAATTACTTTATGTCTAAGAGAAGTGCAAAGGTGGAAGCTTCTAAAGGGGGTACAGACATAATAATAAATAATTGCAGTTCAGATATATAATAGTAATTCATGAAACACATTGTCCTGAAGGAGAGGCAAGTATCACTCCACTGCCATACTTCTTTTTTCTCCATACCCAACTTTAAAAATTATTTCTATTTTTCATATATATTTTCTAACTTTGATTTTTATATTTTTTTATTTAGCTCTTTTTTTTTCTTTTCCAAGTGAGGGGAGGGAAGATAAACAGAGAGACTTCCACATATGCTGGACCTGGATCCACACAACAACCCTGTCTGGGGCCGACACTCTGCCTATCTAGGGCCATGATGGCAACCAAACTATTTTTAGAGCCTGAGGCAAAGGCTCCAGGGAACCATCTTCAGTGCTGAGACTAATGCGATTAAACCAATTGAGCCATGGTTGTGGGAGGGGAATAGAGACAAAGTGAGAGAAAGAGAAGGAAAGAGCTAAGGGTGGAGAAAAAAATGATCACTTCTATGTGCCCTGACTGGTAATTAAACCCAGGGCATCCTCATGCTGGCCAATGCTCTACCACTGAACTAACTGGCTAGGACCTGTATATAGCTTTCTTAAATTCATCTCTTTAAAACTAATGGAATATATATTTTTTTCAAATTTCTTCTAAATTTTTTCCAAGTACACCTCCTGGTCAAAATGTAAGTGAACATAAGAAAACCTTTAATTAAATTTTTAATATTTATAGAAAAAATTTTAATATGACATCTGAACTGGATATTTCTTTTTCTAAAATAGTTTATAACACTTTTAGGGCAGAGAAAAAGGCTTTAAAAGGACACATATATTTGAGAAAGAAGAGCATTTTTAGGTAACCAAGAAAGGCTTTTGGTGTGTGGGACTTACCTGTCATGGAAGGATGAGGTCTGAAGGTAGAAAGGCATCCAAGAGCAGATGTGATAAATAATGAAAGTTTTCTATGAGAATACTGGGAAGGAGACTTCTAAAGATTGTTTTCTCAAGTCACTTTTCAAACTATAGAATTCCAATTCTTTCCTCTACTTTGTGCTTTTTCAATGTATTCTGTATTTTAGTTCATTTCTTCTTTTCCTGGAGGTGACCATGGTGCTGTCAATCATGATAACTCCCCTTTCTTCTTTTTCCTCCTTCTCTTTTTTCTCTACCTCCTCCCCTCATCTTTTCTTCTTTAATAATTTCTTCCTTCTTTAATAATTTTATAACATACTTTAAAAATAATTGGTACTATAGGCCTCAAAAAAATCTTAAGCTTATTAAAATGAAAAAAAATATCCATTTAGTTAAAAAATTTTAATCTTGTTATAAATTAAAATCATTGTTATGCCCACCTTGTGTTTATAAGACAAAATATGAGGCAGGTACTCTTGGGATATATAAAATGCACTGTTTATATTTTCTAAAAAATTTTGACCACTTTTAAAGCTTATGACCATTTCTAAATTTTCTGACTACTTCATGTTTTCTAAAAGCTTTTGAGCATCATCATTAATTTGGAAGATAACAATTATATATATATATATTATGAGCTAAACAGTATTAAGTTTTTATTACCATGTAATCAATTACTACAATCTTAGGGCTTAAAACAATACCTGTATATTAGCTGACAAGTTCTTTTAGAACAAAAGTTCAGGATGTGTGACTAGTTTCTCTGCTTATGGCTTTACAGGATGTGAGTCAGTTATTAGCACGGTTGTGTATATATCTGGAGCTTGAAGTCCTTTTTCAAGCTCACATTATTATTGGTAGAGTGCAGTTAGTTGTTATTGTAGAGAGTACTGCTCACTTGTTGAAAAATGGAACCTGTTCTCAGCAATTAGAGACAAATAAAACTCCCTACCGCCTTACCTCTTCCATAGACCCTTTAACACATTGAATATCTCTAGATTCTTGAAAGGACTTTCTTATTTTAACCTGATCTGATTTGGCTCACCCAGAGATTCTTCTTATATATTAACCCAACTGATCAAATTAGTTTAGATCTTAGGTATATGAATCCAAGTACATGGATAAAAGTGTCTTATACCTCAGTTAGATTAAGAAAATTTCCTTGCCATGTAATTTAACATAATCAGGGCATTGATATATTATAACATCACCAGGTCCTCTGTGCTAAAAGTCAATAATCTGACAAAGTAAGATGGGATCATAAAGACCACCTTAGAAGTCTGTCTCCCATGAAAATATGGTGTTAAGGTATTTACATACATTTTACTTATATCTCAATTTAACTTTATTGTCACATATTTAGAGATTAATAAAGCAAGAATTTGGGAAAATATGAAAGTTGGCTTAGAACATAATCTGGAAGCAACTGAACTGTGTAGAATCTGAAAGGCAAAGCTAAAATCTTTAATACTATGAGATATTGTGCTGTTAAGCAGAAAAAGCAATTTTTCATATAGCAAAAAATTAATTAAAACTTATAAACTATAATATTGACTCTATTTTATTTTCTATTTTTATATAATTACGTTGATGTATATGGAGAATCTAGACCAATATTAAACTGGACTGTAGTAACTTAGAAAATGTTGTGGACATCTCCCTGCAAGATTTGTGTGTGCACTCGCAGAAGCACACGTGTTCCAAGTAAGAAATACTGGGTAAGCTGCTCTGATGTTGTAGATTACTTTGCCAGTTTTATAGATCATTTTTTGGTTTTTGTTTCTTTATATTTTTTTCTATATGGAGTAAATTAATGTAAACAGAATAAAACTGAACTCTTTATAGCGATAATTGATCCACACGTAGTGTTGGTAGAATTCTAAGATATCCCTCAGTGTTTCTTCTTGCGTCATGCCTTATGTAATCCCTGGGACTGTGTCTGATGAATTTTACTCCTATGATTATATGATAGTATATGGTATAGTTTACCTTAGGATAAGAAGCTCATAATGATTAATTTTGGGGGTCACTTGACTGAATCAAAGAGTACCCAAAGTAAATAGTATTTATAGGTGTTTCTGTGTGTGTGTGTGGGGGGGGGTGTTTTGATTGAAATTAGCACTTGAATCAGTGTTTTCATTAAAGTAGTTTTCTCTCCCCAATATGGGTGGGCAACACCTAATTTGGTTAGAACAGAAAGGCAGAAGAAGAAAAGATTCACACCCTCCCCCCACAAGTCTTTTAGAAGCATAACGATCTGATCTGCAATCTGGTCATAGAGTCAGAGAGATTGAAAGTGTAGGAGGGAAGGTCTCTGTTGCTGAATTAGAAGAGACCACATAACAAGGACCTGAAAGCACCATGTATATGCTGAGAGTGATCCTGGGCCAGCACCTCCTATCACCAGGACCTCCTATCACCACAAGAAAATTAATTCTACCAGTTTTCTCAAGGAGCCTGGCAGTGGGTCTATTCCTAGATGAGCTTTTTAGTTCAGGACATAGTCAACTGACAACTTGATTTCAGCCTGGTGTGACTCCCAGCAGAAAAAAATTCCAGATTAAATGGGTTTAACTCTTGACACAGAAATTATGAGATAATAAATTTGCATTTTTAAAACTGCTCAATTTGTAGTAATTTTCAATTTAGCAATAGAACACTAATCCAGTACATGAAAGGAGAGTCTTAATATTATGATTTATTTCAAACATTTGGGTTAATTAAAAAAAAAACAAACAAAACTCATTGGATTCTTGAGGAATGGCATATAGGCATGCTCAGACATAGACACTGTTTTCTTATCAACCAAACTAGATTGTCTTGTCAGGATGCTTCAAGGGGATGTAGACATAAAACCCATCTGTTCAATAGAAGTGAGGTGAGATTTCCAACTGACACATTTGATTGCTCTCATGTAGAGTACCTACAGTTTGAAAAAGAGAACTGCATCACTTAGCTGGTGACTTGGAATTGGACACTAGATTTGGTTTGGCTCCTCTAAATTATAATGAAGATTGAATTGTGTTCAAGTTATTCGGTTAAAATAATAATAGTAATCAAGTGATAAGAATAGTAAAATAAAAGAAAGGGAAATGATAAGAAAGGCAGTGGAAAATTACATCTAGACTTTATGAGTGGAACAGGTTGGTGTTTGGTGGTAAACAACTGAAACTACAGTGAGATTTACAACCTAGAATTAATTTGGAATCAATATTTGTGCTTCACATATATGGAGTTACTTATATTTACAAAGAATTTAGACACCCTTGTGGTTATTTTTTTCTATATAGTAGGTTTTAAAATTGGTTAACATATAACTTTTGCAAAGAAAAATTGCTCTCTAAACCTAATATTCTTTTTCCAGAGAAAAGTCTATTTTAAAGCGATGTTTTTTCCTCTCTGAAACAGAAGACATCTTAAATAATAACATCGTCTTTGATTTACATGTGATAAACCCTTCTTATACAATCATTTTTATGAAGTATTGGCATTTCTTGTTATATGCACATGCTGATGAACACAGATGTGTAGAAGCCATATGGTCACACTTCCTAACTCATCTGTTTCATTAAGGACACATTAAATTTTACTCCAGAACTTCAATAAAGTTACTTTGTTCATTCTTACATTATTCTTTCTTTCATCGGTATTTCAAAAACAATGCCAAGGTTCTTTTCTATTTTGTAGCATACAGGTAATGAAATTGAAATCAATAAACACTTTAGTCCTAACACATGCCTGTTTGAGACTGGGGAGAAATATGGTGTGAATTAGCACCCTCTCTTTAGATGAAAAGACTCCCTTGTAAAGGAAGAAATTTATATGCTGAGAATCATAATCTGTTGGATGCACTCTAATAAAAAAATTGATCACTTACATTTTCATAGCATTGTATTCCTCAGAGAGCAAGGGCATGGAATTAGAAAATAGATCATAACAAAATCATTTATTAATAGTGAAAAATACTGATTAAATCATTCTCTACTTCCTAGCAAGTACCGGCACTTAAAAAGAACATACTAAGAGAAATTCAAAGGCCTAAAAACACTGAGATTGGAGCATAATATTCTCTGGCATACACAGCATTCTTAGCTAATATAGTTTTTGCTGTTTGTAATTTCCTTTCTGTTTTGTTTGTTTGTTTAGCACACCATGACAGTTTAATTACAATTCAGTAAATATCTTCTATGTGTTCTTAGTTCTTTCAAAGTGCATGTTAAATATCTATCTTATGGGTGAGTGGGAGGTCAAAACTATATGTATTAGAACAATTGCTACATTTCTAGCCTCTGATTGTTTTAGGATGGCTAGAAAAAGAATGGATGCATTTTTCTGCATCACTTGACCATTTTCCTCATATTTCTTACTCATTTTTCACAAGAGATAAAAGTTTATATACCATATTAAATGTTTAGGAACTTGAGGGAGCATGAGAGAAAATCGAAGGGAGAGAGAGAGAGAAATTGGGTGACATAAATCTACATACATATCAAATAAATTCTGGACTCTTAAAATGAAATATCAAAGAAAGAAGCCCATGTGAGAATACAGCAAACAGGAGTTGGGTATTACACATTGCTTACTACTATTCTGGATAGTACTTGAAATTTGAGTAAAATTTGAAATATTATGGATATTCAATTTGTGGACTGAATATATATTGTTGATTTATTTGTAAGGAGACTCAGGCAATTCTCAAATTTGGGTTTGTCAACATGAACTAGAATAACTTAGTTTATGGCCCCTCAGAATTGAGCAGGATTTAGAAAAAATAAGAGCTACTACTACTCATTTTGCTTTCAATCTTGCTGATGTTTACACTGTAAAATAGTGTAAATAAAATTGTGTTTTCATCTCTTTAATCTCTGCTTTAAAAATTCTATTAAAACCAATTTTTGGAACTTGAAGAATGAATGAATGCTTCATATAGGTGACAAAGTGTAAGTCCAAGTCAAAACAGAGGTTCAGTTATTAAGTAACACTTTGTCAATATATGACATTCTTTTAAACTTAATTTCCTGGGAAATCAACATAGACAATGAGACCTGCATCGTGCAAATGCTAAATTACCCAAACTGCATCACATGAAACATTGCAATGAAGATACCATCATAGTTTGCCTTGAGCAGCAAGCTCAATACAATGACCTTAATACAGAGCTTTTTCAAGCACTTTTTGCATCCTTTGT
The DNA here is from genome assembly GCA_037038555.1 of Rhynchonycteris naso. Classification (NCBI taxonomy): domain Eukaryota; kingdom Metazoa; phylum Chordata; class Mammalia; order Chiroptera; family Emballonuridae; genus Rhynchonycteris; species Rhynchonycteris naso. The sequence continues at coordinate 294,752,409 of CM072996.1, read as the reverse complement.
GTCTCTTAGTTATGATGAAGATGTTAGCATTTGGGGTGGGTATAATTTTTAATATGAATATAAGAAGGTATAATCTTCCTGTATTTTGGCAAATAATTCCTCTGCTGAGTTTATTGTCTAATAGGTCTTATACAGTTTACTTAGCATTTGGTGGATAGTGGAGCTGCTGTTCCCTTGTTGTTATTCTAGAAGTTTGAAGGACAAGTTTAGGTTCAAGGGGATTTAAGCTTCATCTCTGAAATGGAGCAGTATCTGTAGAAATCATTTGGGATTCTTCTGTGTTGAGATATTTGTCTATTTTATCTAAATATTTATTGAGTCAATAGTTTATATCAGGATAGATGTTTATTTTACACCTTGGGTTATAATTCAACACTTTATTTTTGTGCTCACTTGTTCAAGCTTTGACCATTGGGAGCTCTTTCAGTTGCTTCCTTTAGCATATCATCATTAATAAAAGGGATTGTTTTTGTTATAACACTGCCTTACATACTGCCACTACAAGGTATTCTAAAATTATCTTATATATTCCTTGCTTGAGCCCTAGAATCTGCCTCAGGGGTCCTCACATAACAACAGTCTCCACATATGACATTTTGAGTTTATGAAGCTCGCTCCCATAAAAACTTAAACATATTGAGACGTGAGTGTTTCAGCTTACACTGTTAGCTTCGTACATATGGACTACTTGGATGAACTAGTTTGCTTGTGCGCAGTGGAAGAATATGCAGTAACACGAAGTGATTGGGTTTTTATGTTCTAGATTATGCTTTTACAGCTATGTTTGGATAGGTAAGTGACCTAGCATAAGGTGTGCTTTGACTTACACCAAAATTCAAGTTATGTCATTATGTAGAAATGGAACTGTGTTGTAACCCAAGGACCCACTGTATTTCTCCAAAGAGCCTTGGCTCCCTTTATTTGAAAATGATGTTAAAAACCAGGATTTAGCTTTTGGGTATGTTTGTTGCTACTAGAGCTTCACTGCCTCTAGGCTCTTTCAGGAGACAGAGTTTAGAGCATATATGTGTATACCTACTGTATTTAATGCTATAAAGCAATCATCATGAGGTGTTGAATGACTGCCCCATAATTTTAAATTCAGGATATATTTCAATGAACTGACATGTAGCTTATCTAAATCTGTAAGAGCTTTAGTAAGATAAACTTGCATACACAAGCAAAGCAGCTGCTTCTAGTGGTGGCAGGCCTGGAAAAATCTAAACCCCTCCCAGAACAGGGTTCCTTTTAATAGGGGATTAATAACAAAATCATATGGTGCAGCCTGACCAGGTGGTGGCACAGTGGATAGAGTGTCAGAATGGAATGCAGAGGACCCGGGTTCGAGACCCCAAGGTTGCCAGCTTGATCACTGGTTCATCTGGTTTGAGCAAAGCTCACCAGCATGGACCCAAGATCACTGGCTTGAGCAAGGGTTTACTCAGTCTGCTGTAGCCTCACGGCCAAGGAACATATAAGAAGGCAATCAGTGAACAACTAAAGTGCCACCATGAAAAATTGATGCTTCTCATCTCTCTCCCTTCCTGTCTGTCTGTCCATATCTGTCCCTCTCTCTGACTCTATCTCTGTCTCTGTAAATAAATAAAAAAGACCATATTGTGTATAGTCATGTAGACCACCAGAAAGAAAATGCATTTCTAAGTTAAAAGATAACGTCAAACAGTTGTTACACTCCATACATCCATTAACCTCACACCAGGGCATGATGTTTATCTTTGGACAGCAGCTTCTGGCTTTCTGAGCAGCCAGCTCAGCATGAGGTTGCAGAGTCATGGAGATATTCACTGAGAATGTAGCACTTCCTAGACGCCTTTGCTTCTAAAGCCATAGTGCACCTCAACAGTGAGTTCCGCCCTATTGGGTCAGATTTCCTGAGAATTGTACCTCCAAGTGTTGGGCTGCTGACTGATTTCATTATCTTAACCTGCAGCCCTGAGAAAGTTAACACTAGCATGCTATATACAATAAACTTGTATGAAAATTGCAGAGGTGTCCTAAATACTACTACCATAAATTTCCTCTCTGCCACTTTATGGATGTATAAGTTATTAAATAATTTGATCTAACAAGAAGACATCCAAATATTTTACATATATGTGTTATATAATAATGTATATTTTTATACATATATAATCATAAAAGTCTTCCTCATACTTTGGTTTACTTATATAATGATCAATGTTGATCCTCATGCTAATCATTATATGAAACCATTGCAATAGTAACATAGTTGAAAGAAAATATGTAGAAAATTTTTAATAATGCTCTTTTTTGGGGTGGGAGAAAATTTATACCACCCATAATATGAAAGTAAGTAACATTTTAAAATATAATAACCCCTGTAGAAAGTTTTTAACAACTATTTTAGTATATTTTATATTATTTATCACATCTTATCACAGTGGCACCTGAATGTATCTTATGAATACAAAAATAAAATGATTTAAATAAATAAGGAATTATGCTTGGGCCAAGATGGATTAACAGAAATCAATTAAAACTTTATTTCCTGCCCCCAACTCCAAAGAAGATAAAAGATGGTATAAAAATTAAATTTTAACTTAATTTAAATACTAACGACAACAAATCCAAGCTCATCCCATAGAGTTTTTAGGATACGCCTGGCCGATTCCCTGGTTTGAGGAAATGAGCTGAAAGTCCAAGACTACTCACATTACTAAAGTTTTCGAAGAAAGAATTCTGCAGAAAAGGACTGAAGAGATTTGCAGAGAATGCCCCATGAATATACAACTGGGAATGAATCAGTGCTTGCACGGGAGAAGTACTGCCACACTTTAGCTTACTAAGTTTTTTCCAAGGTGGGAGAATAAATATACAAGAGAAAAGTAAACTGTCTTCAGAGAAAGTGATGGTTGCATTTAACAAAACAGAGCCCGAGGAAGAGAGTGTTGACCACAGTGCCATAACTTTTAGTCATTTTAAACATTAAGACAGGCTTCTTCCTGACAATAGACCTTTTACCTCTCTTTTCTTAGAGTATTTACTTTAGAAAACTTGCAACTGTAAATTATTTCTGTACCTCTTTCAAGTAAAAATCATTACAAAAACCTGAGAGCCATCTTTTTTGGAATGTTATCATTAAGGATTGCACCACTATCTTTTTCTTTTTTTAATTTATTGATTTTGAGAGAGAGAGATACATCAAATTATTGTTCCACCTATCTATGCATTTATTGATTGATTCATGTATGTGCCCTGACCAGGGATGGAATCCACAACGTTGGTGTATTGTGACTATGCTCTAACCAACTGAGCTACCAGCCAGGGTAGCACCACTATTTCTCACTATTAGGGGTAGTGTAGTAGCCTCATTTCTATTGCTACTAATTAGCAAACCTGTATAATCTAATCACAGAGAAAAACATTTACAAGCTCAGAAATAACTCAATATGTTTGATCCATCTCTTTGGCCAAATTCCATTTATTATTCTTTGGTACCTATTTAATGGTCCATCCCAACCCTTAAAAACCTTCGCACCTTTTGTTTCAGTAGAATTGAGGTTCAGTTCTGGTTTCTTGCTTATATTTTAATAGTCTTGAATAAATTGTCTTCGCCTGTTTAGTTATTTTCCATTGCAATTTTTCCTTTGATGGTGTCTACCTGAGCACTTGAGGGATGAACAGGAATTTTTGTTTTCAACATATGATGACCTTCCAGATACCCAGTGGAAGGTTTGGGAAAGTTGGGAAGCAGAGAGTAGACTGACTCAGGTTAAGAAAAGTTGAAGCAGTAAGTTAAGAATATAATAGAGGATATGTCAGTGTAAGTAGCTAGCTATTTGTAAGGAAAGAGAACAAAAACATTAAAAAGTCTGCTTGCTTCTCTAAGAGATTAACGCTCCTCCCTCCACCATGTAAGGAGGAAGAACCAACCTTTCAATCTCTCCTGGGTACAACCAGTCCATCCCCAAAGTATGGGAGGGAAGAGAGAATAACAGCAGGAGAAATTACTCTGTTGGGTACATGCCCAGTAGAAGTCAAACGAGTCCAGGGGGAGACACATCTACTTTGACGCATGCTCAGATGGAACCAAGATGGTGGCTATAGAGTAAGATGACCAGATTTTAAAATTGGTAAAACGGGACACCATTGACTGGGGGGAGGGTGGTTATTGATTAAAAATTTGGTCTATATGGAGAAAAAAATTTTTTCATAGAATGCAAAAATAGTATTGTAATATATATTTTTAAAATTTCAACATAAGTACAATTTACAAATATAATACATTAAAAATTTATGTATAGTATTATTTTATTCTTTAGCATATTTCTCATTTGAGTGAAATTTTTTAGTAGATTGCTGTTGTTGTTTAAAAGGTCATAAAATTTTTCACAAGAATTTGTTAAATTATATTTCACACATAAAACGGCTTTCAAAGTCTCAACACTAATTGTGATTTTTCTGATGTCCACACTTTATTTACTGTAGAAAAAATGTGTTCAGTTGCAGAATTAGTTCCTGGTAAAGAGAGCACATATTCCACAATTTTTAGTGCATTACTGTATGGAACATGGTTTGTTTCAAAATGTTGAAATATTTCTTACCATTTGTTCTCTAATGTGATTTTTGCTGATGCCCAAGATTTCACCTTTTCCTTATCAATCTATCTTTTTTAATAATGATACCTCATTAAAAAGATCATTTTCTGAAATATTACTATATGGCAAATTTTGAGTGAGTCAGAGGGATCGGGTTACGTGGTCCCAAAACCGATGCCGGAGCTGCACAAGCGAGCGGGAACAGGCAGTGCAGCACTGCTGGCAGGCCTATGGGTAGTTAGGGGACTTGACAGCTGCAGCCCCAACAGGTTCATCCCGCCTGAAGCCCGAATTTCTTTGTTTGAGGCTCCACACGGAGCAGCCAGCTCTTGCAGCAGTGTGGGCGCTTCCAGGTCGAGGCAGAGTCTCCACGCTGAAAACCGTATATTCCCTTCCTGTCCCCTCATCGTTCCCTAGCTTTTCATGCATTCTTTCCAAAAATTGGGATTTTTTTAAAACGCCGTGGGACACAGGACAAATTGTTAAAAATCAGGACTGTCCCGCCAAAAGCAGGACATCTGGTCACCTTACTATAAAGGCCTATCTGTGTAGCCTGGGAGAAGGATCTGGTTGGTTAAGAGGAAGTTCCAGCACATCCCAGAAAAGATTGGGAAGTTGATTGGCCTGTTTGAAAGATTTACAGTATAAGCCCCCCCAACCCAAGATAATATAACCCAGATTTAGCAAAGAGCTAGTGCTGTCTTCTCTCATTCTCACTTGGAGATACAATGTTCACACAGTTTGTTCTCCAAGTAGCCATGTGGATCTAGAAATAACCGAGTCTGGCAGCTACACACTCCCTAGTGCAGATGCAGAGTTGCAGGCTTGAAAACAGCACCAGAGTGCAGCCAAGAATACAGACTATGCCAGCCAGACAAGAACAAAAACTGGACTAGCTAAACTTTGATATGAATTGAACCATGAATTAGAGTATTTGGACATTGGTCTTTGTATTGGGTCTAATAAAGACTAAGCAGGAATTCTTTTTCTATGGCAGAACACTTGGAGATGAAACATTTGGAACCTGGAGGCAACCTTCTGTTTCAACTCCATTAATTTTTACCAAGCCACAATCTCCCATACGTGAGTCCTTTGTAATGCCTCCTCTGTATTCCATAAAAGAATACTCTTTCCACCAGTAAGAAATGGATAATTCCAGTGCTTACATTTTGTGAGAGTTCTATAACAGCAACATAAGTCTCATAGAATTAGTTTATCCCAAGCTATACATGAGAACAATTCTAAGTAGGCTGTGCTAAATATGAAAGTAAACTCCTTGGAAGAAATCTGTGCAGAAATCTGTGGAAGAAATCTTATTTTGGAAAATAATTCCCCAGCCTTTTTTGTTGACCACAAGGGAAATATTCCTCCTAGTTGTCCAAGGACCAAATTCAGCCCTATATTTATGAAGATTTAAAGCTCTAACTCTTTTTTATTTATTATTTTATTACAATTATGATTCCCATTCTAATTTGTTTCATTATCTAATTTTGTACGTCTACTTTCTTTATCTCTACTTTGGACATAACTTTACATGTGATTGTTGCCAACATTAATTAGAAATGTTATATGTAATGTGCTTAGAGCAGTACCTAATTTAGTATGTGTTTTGTAATTATCTACTACTATTATTATTAATGGCAACCAAGGAAAATCAACAGTGTGGGCAAAAACTTAATAGTACATTTTTCATGGGCATTTTGAAATTTCCTGTGATATGGAATTTTGCACCTACCCCTACCTCATTCCTTATTTCTAAATTTTGCGTAATGTTTCTATATTATTATTCTTTTATCAAATTTCATTTACCAACTTAATGCTTAATCAAGAAAGAACCCACTTCATTTATAAATTGAATAAAAATATTTACTCACTGTGCATTACACAAAAGGAATGTGATGTTTTCTTTTTCAGTAACATGCATTGAAATGCTAGATAAATAGAGTTTATAATTCTGAAAACATGAAATGCTCAGGATGTCTGTTTATTCAAATAACAAAAGAGCTGGTAAATAAATCTTGATGAATCATGATACTGAAAGATAGACTGTATTTACTAAAATGAGGCTTCTTTTTATGTGTTTTTTCTTAAATAAATTACAGTAAGTTATATGTTTGTTGCAAGTTAATGTAGTTTTTGTATCTCATCTCTGATTCATATAACATTTTACATTAAATCAGAAACAGACAGAAAGAGACAGTCTTTATTTGATGTCTTGTCATTGTATGTAATAAAGAATGTAACAAATATAATCTAAGCAAAAATATAGCTTTAATTTTGATTCACTATAAACTCATATTATTTCTAGAAATCTCTATGATCAAGAGAAAAAATGTTATTTGAATTATTAAAGTGAAGTTGTTCTGGGTCTATGATCCATTTTTGTATGTCAAAAAATAATCAATTGTTTAAACATGAACAACCTGATATCTCCCATAGTGTCAAGAAATGGATTTATTATTAAGATTTTAAGAAAACCGTTTTTATAAATCTAGTATTGTTGTAGAAGCTACATAAACTTACTAATCTCTGAGGTAAGGTTGCAAAAGGAAAGCTAGAAAAAAATTAATAAAATGATATTTCTAAGAGTCTCATGGGTTTTTAGCCTTGCAGTGCTGTTGAAAGGGGTTGTGTTTATATGCTCTGTGCAATCCGAGATATCTACAATTCTCTCAGCTACAATTAAATTCTCATTTTGGATTCTTACATCTTTCTTTAATGCATTTTATAGTTTCAAACTCTTTAAAAAATTTACAGGAAAAATTAGTGCAAACTGTAAATTGCCTTGTTCCTGGTTCATCCAAAGGAATCAACAGGTAATAATCATTTGAACCCAACAAGAAAAAGAGGCTATTTTTGTCTGTGTGTCACTGTACTTTTATTTAGGGCATGTAATATGGATCATTTCCTTGGAAATATTCTGTAAAACAATTTTAACTAACGATTATAATAAAATAAAACTTTAGAATGTGTCTAAATAGATGTATTTCCCCTTAAAATAAAAGTTTTATATTATTTAAGCTGTAAATAAATATGTTTGTTCTCAGATCGAAGGCCAAAAGATATTCCTAAGCATGGGAATAAAGTTACATTCTCAGCTTTTAAAAGTATTTTATTTCTCTGTATTTTTTATGTTGCTGTTTGTTTAGAAATTATTTCTTGTTTAATTTTCTTCTTATGCAATTCTTAAAAGCAGTGTTGGGAAAGTGTATTTTTTTTTATTTTCAGCTCTTGTTTAGTCTCATCATTGGCACTCATCAAACACACCTGTCTGAATCACACTCTCATTTCTGAGCCTATCATCATAACTGTTTATTTGAAGTAGGTTATTGAACACTCAGTACACTGGTGTCAAGGTAGAAATCCATTTGTATGCACCTTCAATCAAACACAATAAAGTAATGATTTTTACATTAGTGATATTATTCTTAAAATGCTTGATAGTTACCCTAGAACCTCAATAGTAATACCAATTAATCATGAAAATTTTTATGTTGTATGAAGAAAAACTATTATAATTTTTGAAAACATAATCAACAAGGAGATAAACAAGATAGGCCTATTGTATTATTATTGATTTTTTTTAAATACTAAGAAAGAAAGGGAGAGAAAGAAAAAGAAAATAAGGGAAGCATTCATTTGTTGTTCCACTTAGTTGTACATTTAATGATCGCTTCCCATATGTGACCTGACCGGGGATCAAAGCGGCAAACTTAGTGTTTTGGGCAAGGTCAAAGATCTTTCCAGAGCCATTTGTTTCTTAAAAATAACTACCTGAAAATATTAATAATATTTCCAAAATGATAAAATTTGGGGCGGCAAACTCTACTCCCCTTCAGTCACATTCTTCTAGAGAAAACAAACTATTTGGTTATATGACATTTGATCATTTAATTCTTAATACCTCAGAATTAAGGAAAGTCCTGGAAATGCAGAAATATTCAGCTCTTTATGTTCTTGTACATGTTATACAAATATCCAACAATTTTATTAGGTCAAATGCATTTAACACATCTGTTACAAGACAAACTATCTAAAGCAAATTACTGCTAACCAGTAGAAGTATTACATTGTTACTTAAGAAAACTCTTAAATATCTTAATATAGTTGACACCAAAGTGATTTCTATCACTATGGCAAAAATATGTGTCCAAAGCCAATTGTCTTGTACATAAAGTGAAATATTGTTCACTTCACCAGAATTCTTGCAATCATACACTGACTTGGAGTAATTTTTGTTAGCTTTCTAGAGAAGGTTAATAGAAAAAAAACTTTAACTCAGCTCTTTTCCCCCCTCCCATATCCTCTTCTTTGGCATTTATCTATTTTTCTCTTGTCCAGTCCCTTTATTGCTGACAATATCCAGAGGTTTGTCCCTATTGTTCAAAAAAGCCGTTTGTTGTCCACGTGATGGTCCCCTTCCCCGCCTGCCCCCTGCGTCCTCCTCCATCCGTGTTACCTGGCACCAAGCCTGGGAAGTGGGATTCCAACAGCATAGAGAATCTGACATTTAGGTTTGTACACAGCAGTCCCCTCTGATCCCCAGTTTTGCTTTTCATAATTTCACTTATCTCCTGTCTACTATGGTCTGAAAATAGTAAAAAAAAAAAAAAAAAATTCAGAAATGAACAATTCTTAAGATTTCAATTGTACACCATTCTAAGTACTATGATGAATTTTTCTATCTTGCGCTGTCCCACCTGGTACATGAATTATCCCCTTTTCTAGTGTATTCATGCTATCTACACTACACACCAATTGATCACTTAGTACCCATCTCGATTATTAGACTGACTGTCACAGTAGCACAGTGCTGTGTTCAGATAACCCTTACTTTCCTTAGTATGGTCACAAAACACAAGAGTCGTGATGCTGGCAATTGGAATATGCTGAAGAGAATTCATCAAATGCTCTCTTTAAGATAAAGGTAGAAATGCTAAATTTAATAAGGAATATTTTTTAAAAAATATATGCTGAAATTGCTAAGATCTAGAGTAAGAACAAATCTTCTATCCATCATATTGCTCATTTTATAAACTAAGCTTTATTATAGGTATATATTTTTAAAAGATTAGTACATGCTGAGTTCAGTTTTATCCATGGTTTCATGCATCCCCTGGGGTTCTTAGAACATATCCCCCATGAATAAGAGAATATTATTATATTACCTTCCTAGTGAAAATGACCTTTAGCTGCCTGTCATAACTGTTTTCATTTTTCAATTCCCTGTCTTTATATTGGCTGAATTCTGCAGAGAATCTTCTTATTCTGGATCTGTACTTTCTACCTTTACCTACTAGATATTATTAAAGTCAAACTTTTTACAAAGTTTCTTCTCTCCTAAATCATTGGTGATTTTGAGATTATTTTTCTCTACTCTAGGATAACTCTTTTTCTTTCACTGTTTGGGTTAATTACCCCCAAGAGTTATTTGGGACATTAAAAATATACCTCCATTTTTTTTTAATGCAGTGCTATTAAAGAATCAAACCTGTATTGACATGAAATGGTAGAAATCGATGAATTCTACCATATTTTTTTCCCCAGCTATCATTCCTGACATTTGTTTTTCGTTTAGCTGGATGTCCTTTTCACCAGAGTCCCATAGATACTTGCTCTTGACTCCCTGTCTACCCTCCCATTCTGCAGAGCACAGCCCCCCAAGGTGAGTGTAAGAAGACAAGGACAGTGTAAACAACAACCTCCAGGATAGCTCTGAATCACAACACAGAATACTAGGAGAATTCTCTTTTGGGTCCTTGAATTCTAAGCTTTTTTTTTTCCATGCATGGATGCCTACTAGATAAGCCAAAGTAACCTGGGCATTTATAGTGACATGATTTATACTTCGTATTAACCTGTAACCCAGACAGAGGTCAGCTATGTCCCTGGCAGTGAAGGGTGGGTGAGAGGTGGAGGTATTATAGAGGTAGGCAGTCTCCCTCTTCCCTGTTAGTTATGTTCTTTCTACATGAACTTCAGCAGAAGATCCTCCAAAATTTCCCCACGAACACTCTCCAAGGACAAACTAACTATACTTCTGTTTACCTCATTTATCTGAGTTTGTATCGCCGTCATATTAGTAAGTTAAGGTGGAGGTTCTGTTGCCAAGGCAACTAGATTATTTAAATCCATATGTTACAACCCCTGATGAGTTCTCGGCTAGGCACATTTTTTTTTTCATTTTATTAAATAACAAAATTTATTCCTGATTTTTACATACTTTTTTTCTTTCTTTTTGATGATTATCTCTTCACTGAGGTGTTGTTCTCACTCCCATTCAAGCCCTATACAGTATCTCCTGCATGAATTAATTTATTTACTTCTAATTTCACTTGTTTACCTTGATACATTTTTGTCTCTTCCTATACCATAGATACTCCTTTTGATTATTTCTCATCATAAAAACACAGATTATTTATATTTAATGAATGTATGAAAGAATAAGAACAAGAAATGTAGAAGAAGAAGGGTAGATCAGAGTTTTGTAAGGCAAATTGAGAAGGCAATAAATCTCCAAAGGCTTCAAAACCCTGGTCTTGCCTGGTCAATGCACATGTGGGGGTTGATGCTTCCTTCTCCTCTCCCTTTCTCTCTCACTCTCTCTGTATCCTCTCTATTATAAATAAATAAAATCTTTAAAAAAAAATACAAACTTCACCCTGTAGAGGTCCTGATTTCAAAAGGCTACTCACTACATTTATTGCAAGCCAGCTTCTCTTCTGTTCCCATGGCCCCGGAGGGACAAGGGAGAAGCTAGAAGCTGGAATGTGTAATAAGGTGTTGGTCTCTGCAGAGTATACAATGTCGTTTTGCCTGACCTGTTGTGGCACAGCTACAGCTGATAAAGCATTGACCTGGAACACCAAGATTGCTGGTTCAAAAACCCAGGCTTGCCTGGTCAAGGTACATATGGGAGTTGTGCTCCTCTCTACTTCTCTCTCTATCTTCTCTAAAATAAATAAATAAAATCTTAAAAGAAAGAAACTCAAAAGATAGGAACAGGACCAAGAAGAAAGTTGATCAAGCTTAGCCAATAACAGAGACAAGTAGTATGTTTAAAGAGAGGAGGGAATGGTAGAATAAGCTGAATGTGTAAATTCAATAGCCTCTGTATTTCAAATGTCTACCTCATATTGAATGTTCCCCTACACACACCCAATATTTGGTTATTTTATAATTAACAATGACTATAGTGATATGAACTTCACTTAAAAACCAAACCAAACCTATGTTTTGAGTACAGTGTTAAATGTTTTAATTTTTGTGATTTTAAAATATCAACTAATTAAAAATAAAGAAAACAAAAGACAGTAATGAAATCAAAATAGAAAAGAAAATTGAAATCAAGAAGCAGTGCAACTAAGAAGAATATAGACAAGACTAAAAATGTTTTGAATTGATAATCATGTTTTTGTCAATCCATTTAGCTTTGAGTGTTATTTTCAGTGAGAGTAGTGTTTCTCTTTGTTTTGTTTTGTTTTTATTTTTGTGCCAGAGACAGAGAGACAGAAAGTGGACAGATAGGGACAGACACACAGGAAGGGAGAGAGATGAGAAGTATCAATTCTTTATGAGGCTCCTAAGTTGCTCATTGATTGCTTTCTCATATGTGTCTTGACCTGGGGGCTACAGAAGAGCACGTGACCCAGTGTTTAAGCCAGCAACCTTGAGCTTCAAGCCAACAACCTTTGGGCTCAGGCCAGCAGCCATGGGGTCATGTCTGTGATCCCATGCTCAAGCCAGTGACCCCGTGCTCAAGCTGGTGAGTCTGCACTCAAGCCAGATGAGGTAGCACTCAAGCCGGCAACCTTGGCGTTTTGAACCTGGGTCCTCTGTGTCCCAGTCTGATGCTCTATCTACTGTGCTACCACCTGGTCATGCAAGAATAGTGTTTCTTTTTATTTTATTATTATTATTATTATTATATTTTTAAGTATATATATTTTTTATTTCTTTTTTTTATTATTCATTTTAGAGAGGAGACACAGAGAGAGAGAGAGAGAGAGAGAGAGAGAGAGAGAGAGAGAGAGAAAGGGGGGAGGAGCTGGAAGCATCAACACCCATATGTGCCTTGACCAGGCCAGTGCAGGGTTTTGAACTGGCGACCTCAGTGTTCCCAGGTCGACGCTTTATCCACTGCGCCACCACAGGTCAGGCCGAGTAGTGTTTCTTTTTAAACTGTCAAATAATAATTTCAAATAGCTTGTATGTTTTCAGACTGAAGATGCCACCCTTCCAAAATGTTACTTTCCCTCATACCCTCTTTCCAGGATCCACTGCTGGTTTTCTCCCCTTTCTGTAACCTCTGTCACTTTAAATCTGTGATGGTCTATGTAACCAAGAGAACGCAGGGCAGGTAACAATGCAGCACTTCTGCAGCTGTGTCACAAAACCTCTGAGTTTCTGTCTGTCTGGATCACAAGAATTCTCAGTCTTATTTTGGAATCCAGCCTTGGTGTCTTAAAGAGCTCAGGCCACACTGAGAAATTATGTGCAGGATTTCCATTGCACAACCCACACTGAGCAGCCAACTGATAGCACCACATACCAGCCTCCTAAGTGAGACTGTCTGGGCTTCCTGAACAGTCAGGCTTTCAGTGACAGCAGTTCCTTCTCACAACTGACCACAATTACTTGAAAAGACCCAAGCAAAACCCACTTCACAGTTCCGCAGTCATGAAAGGTAAAAATGCACTGCTGAGAGTTTTGTTAAGTGCAATTGATAACTGAAACATATCTTACGTAGAAGATTCATTACCAACTGTCATTTCCCTCCAGCCTTCAGTGCCATGCTCAATCCAAACAAACAAGAGATTAGAAAAGCCCATTGGACCTTTATGAAAGAGACTTCTGAGATTAAACCATCAATTCCTTCAATGCAGATATAAAGTTCTCATTTCACCAATGTTAATTTCAGTCAAACTGGGTTTGTTTACATGAGAACACGTGACTGTGTAAGAAATCTACTGAACTCTGTTGTAATTTAAAAATGGTTAATTTTAAATGTTATATTACAGCTAAAGTCCCCATTGTTTGTCCTAAATGATAAAAGTTGTATCTTTTTATCCTGATCTCGGCTGTCAGATGAACTATATCTGAGTAAATGTCCTTCAGGAATTTTATAGGAGTAGAGCTTTGAGTAGGTTTGTTTTGATTCTTGGTGTGAGTTAAAAATGTACTGTATTTTGTTAGTTCTATGTATGTTTGTTTGCCCCTTTAGTTAGTATCATCATAAAAATGACATATCTTCATGGAAGAAAGCACAGATATCCAACATTAGGTAATAAAAACTACACGGGCCTGACCTGTGGTGGCACAGTGGATAAGGCATCGACCTGGAACACTGAGGTCGCCAGTTCAAAACCTTGGACTTGCTTCGTTAAGGCACATATGGGAGTTGATGCTTCCTGCTCCTCTCTCTCTTTCTCTCTCCTCTCTAAAATTAATAGATAAAATCTTTAAGAGGTAAATTAAACAAAATAAAATAAAAATAAAAACCACACAGAATTTAACTTTGTACTACAAAACACTTAAGTTTTGAATGCATATTATTTAGCATTATATATTTGTGTGCGAAATTTTATCCCAACATTTTGTTATACATGTACTTTTTAAGTGTATTAATAATTGTGAACATGTTTTCCTGGCATTATATATGCTACCATGTTATAATTTTAGTGTCCTCATGATATTTTTATTGATGTATAAATATATACTTAGAATTCTTACATAATATATTTTTATAATCATGAAGCAGGTTGGAAGTTCTCAAATCTTGCATTTTAAACTAATTTTATACACAAATTTGAATAATTAGCTAAAACACGTAGGAATAATTATTATACAACTAATCAACCCTCATCCTCAATTTTAATGTATCTCATAAGTACCTGTTAATATAGATATAAACATATTTTTTTCTTATATATTAGAACATTTTTTCTATTAATACAGAAATTGTGTCTCACTATTCAATCAAAACAGGGAAGAAATGTGTTGTATTTATTCACCTGCAATAAATGGCAGAGAAGAGAAAGATAAGTGAATTGGATAAAGTATTTTAGAAAAAAAATTAACATTCAATTGCATATATATTTTACCTTTGGTGTGCCATAGAAATACTAAATTGAAATTTATATCTCAGAAGGTCTATAAGAATAGGAATTGAGTCATTTACTAAATTATTAAATTGTACTCTCAGAATCATTAGCCTAAACGTTATTATTGGATTAATGTATGCTATCACAGGATTCTTTCCATATTTAATATTCTTTCAGGTTCTTCCACACAGTTTCTGAAGGTTATTAAGGGCTGAAGAATGACATCATAAGAAGACGCTTTTTTTTTTTACAAGTTAGTTTATATACAGAACAGAATTCCAAGCAAAGCAGAAAAAAATACTTATTTCACATGTCTACATTATAGTGATTATTTTCTTTTAATTCCTATATGAAATGAGGCAGTAGGAATATAAGCTGTAAGTGCATCTGTGTTAATAAGATTGGATGGTATTCATTTTATTCCTTAACCTATTTATTTATTTAACCAACCTATTTTCCATGGTTTCTTTGCTTTGTAGAGAAGAGTTTAGCATGACTTGATAAAAGAAATGTCAGATTGCTAGTCACTCTATTGATATCTTTGAAGACAAATAAATGATTGTGACTATTAGTTAACTGATTTTTATTCTTGAAATAGGTAGAGCTGTATAGCTCTTCTTTATTGTTCTACAGATACCACTTTCAAAATCCCAAAGGCTGAAGTCATTATTGTTTCTCAAAATGAGCTCTTCCATTTTATTTCTCATCTTGGTGAATGATACCAGTCATTTAAAGACCTAGGACCTTTCCAGATTTATTTAGATTACTTTACTAGATTTTAAACTGGGTTTTCTGTCAGCTTAATTTTTAATCCACTCTATTATTATTGCACAGTATTTGTAACATTCAAATCCACTCATAATGTTTCCTTGTTAAAATTAATTGATGATTATCCCTGTGATGATTAACTCAGAAGTTACAGTTCAGAATTTTTAGTTTAACATATAAGAACCTTATTATACTATTTTTACTTAAAATTTCTCTCTACTATTCTTCACACACAGTTTTACTAGTTAATGTTAGGTTTAGTTATAGTAACATAAACTTAAAATAAGGGACAAAGATGGTTATTTCTTTCTCCTTAAAGATTTTTCCTGAGGACATAAAGTCAATCTCTACTTTCATATTTTTGGCTGGCTAAAACTTAGCTATGTAAATCCTTCCTAGATTTAAAGAAGAACTACATAGTCTTGGGAGTAAGAGAGTCATACAGCATTAATAAAGAAATAGAGGAAAGATCATTGATATTTGGTAGAGAGCTAAAGATTCTGCTACAGCACTTCTAATCAATGCCCATGGAATGATATGTCTTCTAAATGTGTCCTGATGTTTCATGGACACTCATGGTGCTCTGTGTAGAATGTCTTATTTTTTCCTCATTCTATTTATTCCTCAGAATCAATTGGAGTCTCTCCAAGAAATTTCCTGAGATACTCTCATTCTTGTATACTAGGTTAGTGCTCCACAGTATGCTTTTTTTGTTAGTATTGTTTGTTTGCTTTACTAAATTTTATAGTCTTACTCATTCAGACTGAAAATCAAGGTCTTTCTGGAGTTACTTAAAGGTATATGAGATACCAGTGATGCTCATAAGTAGGAATATTTTTACCCTTATGTTGTGAGTCCAGGAGAAGGCGGTAATCAAATTCTGAGAATTCTATTATTTTACATATGTAATCTTTTACTTCTTTCCAGTTTTTATAAGATAGCCTGTAAGTGAAACAAAATGTCTTTTAGTCATAAGTCCTTTTTTATATAAAATAAGAGTTAACCTGTTTTATGTTTTTTTTAGTTTAATAATTGTTATATAAAATTGAAGTGCTCTAATGCCTTTTGCTGAATTAAAATGTACAAAAAGCATAAACATCTCTTGTCAAAGAGTAACTGTTTATAGCCATTGAACATTTTACATGATGGTTTTCTTTAATTTCCCAAGCCCCGCTGAAAAGAAATGCTTGATTATGTGGGGCTGCATAGCATATCTTCCTGAAGAAGAAGCTGTTATACTGCCACGGATTGTATTCCATAAAATTCAAGATCTGTGCTGACCCTAAGAATGAAACCCACTGGGTTAGCTATAGAGCAGTAGATATACAGTAGAAGTCAGGGTGCTTCTAGAAGAGTAACGGGAATTGGTTAGAGGTAACTTTAATAATAGAGAAAAAAAATGTGACCTTTATTCAAATCTGTTACATTTGCATGTCAGTAAAACAAAATAAGAACCCAATACTCATGTAAGAGAAAAGACTACTATGTGCAAAGAAAATAGTCAAGTTCCCTCTTAAAAGATAAAACTGTATAACCTTAAAAGAGCATTTTTACATGCCACTCAGTTTAAAGAAGAGTATGAATAATTGAATTGTATGACTTTTTTTTCCTGTGAAATATCGGTATTCTGTTTAAATATTTACACACTTGGAGAATGAATTCTACCTAAATCCTCTGGAAAAAATTACCTGTTCTTACACATCCTCAGGCAAATTCATTTTTCAGTTGAAGGTGTCAGTTTTCCTAAATTTAAACTTTTACCTGTTAGTGCTTACCACGTTGTTTTCCATTCTTATCTTAATAGCAACTGAGATGCATAATGTGTAATGATTTGTTTCCTGGAGATGTTTATTTCTTTTCATTTTGAATAGAAAAAAAAAAGAAATTAGAAATTACTGATATTAAATAATAAAAGAAGTAGATAAATAGCTTTCAACAACATTTCTATTGGTGGCCAGGCCAAAAGAAATAACATCAAAATTTTTGATTGAATATAAGAAAAGTAATTCTAAATATGAAGGCATTATATACATTTCAGCAATTAAGATGTGGCAAAAATTAAACTGTAAAAGGCCAATTAAATTTCATTTAAAACTATATCTCAATGGTTGGAAGAGTGATGTATAATCAAATACCAAAATAAATGATTTCAGGAAGAATATTTTTGATAACTTTAGATTAAGCCACTTTTCCCTTGAAAGTTTTCTTTTATCCAAACAAGACCTGGAGGACATGTTAACTGTTATCAGTCTAATTTATTACACTGGGGAACAAAATTTTTGTTGCATCTACAAAAACACTTGTTCTTACCTAACTCACGTGTGCGGATCTCAAATCTGACATTAGTTTTTCTCTGTAAACTACAGGTTTTTTTTTTTTTTTTTGCAATTCAACATTTTAGGTTTTCATCTTATTGTAAAATTTACAACATTTAGTTTAATATAATAAAGTAGAATGTCTTCTTGGGCATTATCTTTGTAAAAATATAATAATTTATATAATACAGTAAATACACTAACACAATAAAAGGTATGATTGCATCAGAATTTGTCTATAATTTCAAAATAGAACATTTTTTTAAACAAAGACAGAAAGAGAGTCAGAGAGAGGAATAGATAGGAACAGAGAGACAGGACAGGAGAGAGATGAGAAGCATCAATCATCACTTTTTCATTGTGGCACTTAAGTTGTTCATTGATTGCTTTCTCATGTGTGCCTTGAATGTGGGGCGACAGCCAACCAAGTGACCCTTTGCTTGAGCCAGTGACCTTGGGTCCAAGCTGGTGAGCTTTGCTCAAACCAGATGAGCCCACGCTCAAGCTGGCGACCTTGGGGTATCGATCCTGGGTCCTCTACATCCCAGTTTGATGCTCTATCCAATGCACCACCACCTACCTGGTCAGGCCAAAATAGAACATATTAAAACACTTATATTAATCATAAAATTTGCGCAAAACTTATTTAAATTCTATTCAGGCAAAAATTTGCGTTTGTAGCTCTTGTGTTTGTGTACTTCTTGAGGAAAATCTTGTTTGATGCTCCAGCAGTAGCCTGCTCATCACTAACAGCTCCAAGATTTTTGGGAAACTTACCAAGGTGACTGTTCAAGAAGTGAATCTTAATGCTCATGTTTCATCCAATGTCGCAGAATGCCAAGAGCATCCTTTGAACCAGAAGTTCATAGTTTTCTGCTTTTCTGTTGCCAAGGAAGTTCTTTGTAACTGCCACAAAGACTGCCATGCTGCTTTTTCCTCCTTATTCATCTTCCTGGCAAATTCTCTGTCACGTATGAGGGTTCGAATTTGAGGTCCATTGACTACACCTGCTTTTATCCTCTTGAAACACAAGGCAAGAAAAGCAGAAATAATATGTTGAAAGCATTCACTTTCTCTATTCAAAGCCTGAACAAACTGCTTCATTAAGCCAAGTTTGATGTGAATTGGGGGAAAAATGATCCTGTCTCAATTAGTTACAGCTTCAGTCACAATATCTTGCATCCCTACTTCCAGAGCTTTATGTTTCGACCACTCCTTCTGTGCCCAGTGTTTCTCCGGAGCTCAGCTGTCGCACAAACACATAAAGCAAGGATATTTCATGAAACCTCTCTATTTTCTTAGCAGGAAAATTACCATTTTAATATCCATACAAATGATCTAGTTATGCTCCTTATACTTCAGAAAGTCAAGGACAATTTTTATGTCATTATAATCTTCTCACAGATGAGTTGAATAACCAACTGGAGCCACTGCATAAACATTACCGTTGTGTAAGATAACACATTTCAGACTGTTTAGAGCTGTTAAGAAATAGCTGTCATTCTGTTGGACTATAAGTGGTCACACCTAGCTGGTTGAGAAGACTACTGATATCATGACAGTAAACAAAGTGTTAGTCTTCAGAAAAAAAGTCCACAAAAATTTGTTCACACTTCCTGAAATGGGATACTTTAGCTGACCCACAAAGTACATTCTTTTCTTTAAACCTGGAGACTAATAACTCAGCTGCTCTCTTTGATAGGCTTAAATCTCTTACTAAGTCATTCAATTTGGGTTAGTTAAACTACTGAGGGGTTAATGACTGATTGGGATCAGAAGAAGACCCTTCATATTCTACAATCCTTTCCTCATGCATCTTAGCAAAATATTCTTGATCACCATGTTCACTTTCTTCATCCTTTGAAGAAAAAAAACCTTTGAAAACTGTTCCTGGGAGTGTCTCAGAGTGTGGGATAAGTCGTATTGCTGAAGGAATATTAGCATATACAATCATATGCCATTTTTTCATGCCGATACCCTTTGTTTGGATCAGACAGAAATAACAGCTGTGGTCCTTAGGTTCACACCAAACCATGAGAATACCAAGAGGCATTCCTTTGCATTTTCCTTTTGTACAGTCATGAAGCATTTTCTCAATATACTAATACACAATATGAGAAACCCAATTCTTGTCTTGATTACCAAGGGAAACTTGAAAATAGGTAATATATGCACGTGTCACAAATGATGAAATATTGCACCTTTAACATTGAAGTGTGTAACAGCCACATATATAACAGAAGGTATCAGGATTATTCTTACATTTATGCCTACTCGAAGAAGCCATGATTCAATCTTAAATCAAAATAAGAGGTTGTTTTTATCAGATAATATTTTACATTTAAAAACAACTACAATTATGTAAAAGTGATGTTTGTAAAACATTAATTGCCTTGTTGTTATGATCAATCCAAGAGTTGTTGCCCTTTATCTCCAACTTAAAAACCAATGCATGCCATTAACTGTATCAAAAAAAATTAAAATGGCATTATAACTAGAACATGCACAAAAACAAATGAATTTCAGGTTTGGAATCAGCAATGCAGATATATATATATATATATATATATATATATATATATATATATATATACACACACACACACAGTTCTAAAACCTCATGCAACAGAAAATGAAAAAAAGAATTGTTCCCCAGTGATTGATGGTTTTATAAGATTCTGGGTCTGTTGTGGTCTGTGAGCCTTGTGGTTTAAGGACTTTGTGTATTTGCACTTTCTGGCCTCACCTAGAATCTACCACTTAATATATATATATATATATACGGCTTTAAAATTTTTTTTCAACTCTTAATATTTTAACCAGAATACCTTGAACTAGTCAAGTTAGTATATGTAACTGAGAAAAAATGTATATTTTCAAGTTTTTCCAAATTTGACATTTCTCTTAGTTTAAGTAATAAAAAATAGTGTTTTCTATAAGCTATGTATTCTTTCCTTTTTCCCCTCACCCCCAAAAAGTTGTTGATTATAATGTTTTGAAGAAACCTAATATCTGGAAAATTTATCAGAACTTATTCTAACTCTATATATTGATTTTAAGGGTAAATTTCATAAAGATTGATTCCATGCTTCTAATTTGACAGCTATTTCTACCAGCACATTAAACAGTCTATAATTACTAAATAGAAAGGTATCATAAGATAGCTTGACAATTTCAAAAATACCAGGAAAAACCAAGTTAAAATCCAAATAAATGCAAATAAATTCTCTTATATAAGACATTAGCCAGAGAGCACACTATATTTTTCTATCATGCTACCTATACCTTTGTAAATAACTCTGTTATTATAACATCCTCAAATTATTTTATTTTGTTTATTTCATTTGTTATCTGCTGTGACTGATTTTTATCTGTTATCACTGGTTCAATAATTAGCACCATAAGGGGTCTTATCCAACTGTGAAAACAGGAGACTCGTGTGGTTTTTCATGTATTCAAGCAGTACTGGGATAATCTCATTACTGGAGTAATGTGACACATGTAATTCTTGGCATGTGGTTTCATCATAATTACTCAAATCATTTCTAGTATAATATAAAATGCAATGCAGGAGGAAAATAAGGTTGTAAGAATTCAAATGGCTGTTACAATAGGTGCCAATGTAACAAGGACAGATACAAAGTTGGATAGACAGTCAGCTTTTTTCTGACATTTCCAGAGAGCACATATAAGAAATAAGAAAACTGGAAAGTTATGAATATACAAATTGTAGCCTGTTACTAGAGCCAGAAGACCTGCACAGTTTTGAAGGTATTTTTATTCACCTATAGTCAATGGGCTAAGGACCAACCTGCTTCCAATTGCAAGCGCAGAAAATTTGCAGTGCCTATTAGAGCCTAAATCCTGCTACATCTTGTATGTACAGGTAAGGGTTGGCAAACTATGGATTTTTAGTTAACACTTCTTTTCATAAATAGTTATTTGAGTAGTCACAACATCAATAGCAGAGTTGACAGTGTTATTTCAACAGGGACTGTATGGCTCCAATACATAAAATACTTGTCTTGCTCTTTAAAAAAAAAATCTTTGTGAATCCCTGTGACATGACAATGATATTTTTAGAGAATGAGTACGATCCTGAGATATACTTTGTACACTTTGAACAAATGTAGATGAATCTGAGAAAACTAGCCTCCAAAATTTGTGAACTACACTTGCCTGTGAATGCAACACCATACGAGTTTTTAGGAAATCATTTCATTTAACCTAAGAAAAATAGAAGACCGATATGGTTGTCATATAAGTACCTCTACTACCTATTATGTAATCCTGAAGAGAAGTACAAGCAGACAATGGCTTGACACTAAATATATTAGAACATATTAATTTATATTAGCAATAGTTTGAAGAGCATGTGAAGGATCAGGAGTTAGACAAAAGGTAAATCAAATAGTAGATTCAGTTTGGACAAATTCACTAGCATGGATGTATGTACTTTACCCAGGTTTTGGGGTTTTATGTGTTGGGTTGATCTACTGGGAGTGCTGTTAATTAATTAGTCTAGTAGGTTAACTAATTGAAGCCTAGACTCAATAGTGACATATAGTCAATAAAGTTAAACTGTTGGAATTTTTCTTACGTACTATAGAGAAAGAAGTTTCAAGACTCAAGCAATGAAAATGTTAGACTTAATCCATTTCGAGCACTTAAACAGCCACCTGCTAACCATAAACCCCAGAAGGGCCCAGAGAAAATGTCCTACTCCAAGGCATTCAAAATCTATTGACCTGGAACAATGAGCTTCTTTGAAGTATTCTGTGGTGTCTACCTGCTAAGAATGATGTGAGAACTGCAGAAATTAAGGACACCACAGAGAAAGATGGTGATTCCTATTCCATTCTCACTTAACTTGCTGACTTAAACAATGAAACTGTGACACAGAAATGTAAACTAATTTGCACAAATATACCCAAGTGGTTTAAAAGTAGTGACAGTAGCCTAATCAAAGCAGTCTAAACCCAGGCTGGCAGTTTATAACAAATATACAATGTTGCCCTTCAGACAAGGAGGAAGGTAATCAACAGAAGCTGAAATGAGTGTCTGCATCCTGAATAGCAGAAGAAACAGCATTTAATCTTCTAAAAGTCTCAGTTTTGGTAAGGGACGACAACAATGTGTTTTCTTTGTAAGCAAGAGATAATTAGTCATTTCAGAGAGTTTAAAATATTTGGCAACAAAAAAATTATAAATAATTTTTTTTGAAAGAAGACTCAAGCCTGACCAGGCAGTGGTGCAGTGGCTAGAGTGTTGGACTGAGACACAGAGGACCCAGGTCCAAAACCACAAGGTTGCCGGCTTAAGCTCAGGTCATTGGGCTTGAGTGAGGGCTCACCAGATTGAGCACAGAGTCACTGGCTTGAGTGTGGGATCATAGATATGACCTCATGATTGCTGGCTTGAGCCCTAAGGACACTGGCTTGAAACCCAAGGTCACTAGTTTGAGTCCAAAGTTGCTAGCTCGAGCAAGGGATCACTCACTCTTCTGTAGCCCCCTAGTCAAAGCACATATGAGAAAGCAATCAGTGAACATTTATGGTGCTGTAATGAAGACCTGATGCTTTTTATTTCTTTCCCATCCTGTCTGTCTGTCTCTATCTGTCCCTCTCTTGTCTCTCTATCTCTTGTCACAAAAAGAAAAAAAGAATAGAAAAGAAAAAGAAAGAGGGCTCAGAAATTATTTTGTTTGTTTTATTGGCATGTGAAGAACTCAGTTTGATTACTTGTATATTTTCAGTAAAACATTGGTATGGAAAAATGTCCCTTTGGGTCATTATTTGCCTAAAATATCAGTTATAGTATTCAAATGGAAAATTGGGGGTGTTGATGACTGTTATGGAATGAGATATGAAATATTCTAGTATAAGAAATAATTCAGTATTGCAACTGTAAACACAAACTGCTATGTTTAAGTGACTTGATTCAAGTTATGGAATTGAATTGCCTCTGGAATGCAAAGAACTTTCTTTGCTCATGATCTAGATAATGAGTTTTGCTATCCTATGGAGAGAAGAAATTTTGTAAAGGAATTAAAAATTCTGAAACTTACCTTTATGATCCTTAGGCATAACGTTCAGAGGCAAATTAAGTGAGCAATGTGGCCTCCATTTTCCCTGAAGTGAGGTTAGATGAATTGAGGAAAAAATCACAAATGAAGGGACTTTTGTCTCAATTTTAGAGAAAAAGGTGGTGAGGATTTCAGATTACCATAGTGGTAGATGGGGACAAAGGATGAGCACTCAGTGTCCTTGAATTAAAACAAAAGGTAACATTGTATTTGCTTGTAATAGACTATGTAATACCTGAAAAATGAAACTGTGTATTAATCTTTGAAAGTGACTGAAAAACAAGGAAGGATGATTTAACTGCTGTGGCTGATAAAGACAATGGAAATATATATAAGAAAATGTTGTTCTTGATTTACACCAATTGGATTCCAGTGCTTGGTAAACAATACAGGGTAACACCAGATGGAAACTTCAGCTGCGTGTTTGCCTGCAGTCCCTGTAGAAAGTTCCTAAGTAATCACATTGTGAGCTCAGAACAAGTATTTGTTTTAAGAAATTAAGGCTCATCATTGATAATTTACTCTCAAAAGGTAACAGAATTTATACATAAAGCAAAAATTTTATTGCAGATTTTTCTGATTTATGATGTCATGTCTCTGTGTTTTACTACTGCATGATTAACATCATACTTGTTAATATCAATGCTTGTACCAAAGTTGCCACTTGTTTGCTTTAACTGTCGATAGAAGCAGAAATAAGAATCCAATGAATGACATATACATAATTCAGTATAAATTTGGTCATCTTAAGTTTCTCAAAATTGGCAGTATACACTGAATCTTGCTCTTGGCTTGTTTTTAATCTTTATAAATAGATACTATGCAGCATGCATCTGACCACATTACCTAGAATGTAGCTGATTCTTAACATTAAATCATGTGCTATTGGTAAGCACATTTTTGTGCAGAACCAATTGGGCCAATGATAGAGGCTTCATGGAGAAAACAGATTGGTATTTTGAGAAAAAAATATTTAAAGTTAAAATACAATGTTGAATTAGTTTGCCTATATGAACATCATCATAAAGATGGCTTGTATATAAAAACTATTGTAATATTTTTAGCATGTGAATCACAAAATAAGCACTTTCAAAATGTCTGAATAAAGTGATTCATTTTGCAGTCTGTAGAATTTATGCCAATTAAGTCATATATACTGCATTATAGATTAAACAACTATGTTACCCTCTTCCTAGCTACTTTACTGCAATTTTACATTTTGGTTAACTTTCTATGCACAACATACACTCATTTCCTTGCTGTTAAAACTGGCTACATCAAGCTAAGTTGATATTCAGAATAATATATTATTCACTTTGCCCAGTTACCTATGTTGAAGTTGAAGTACTTCTGCATTTCATTGTGTACCTTAATTGGCAGCAAAGGTTATTTAAAAGAGGAGCCTTTATGACTTGCAATAAGTCAAATGAAGTGCAATGTAATACAATATTGTTTTGATTTTTCACACGAACTATAAGAAACCATGATCAGTAAACTGGTCCTTTACAAAATGTGAAATGGAGAGAATCTAAACAGACCATCAGGGTAATCTATTTCATCTACACTTAGGCATTCAAGTCCAATACTGGGAGTTTTCATTTATGGAATATGTCATAGAAGTTTGAGAAGAAATCTGAGAAGAATAACAAAGTGATGAGTACTCTAAGTACCCTGTAAGATTTCTTCTTATAAGAGCACTTAATATAAAAAAGGAGGAATAATTTTATTTTGGTATTCAGATTTATACAAGGAATATTAATAAATGAGCATTTTTTATTTACTGATTCATCTATTCATGTAAATTTTAACAAATAGATGAAAATTCAGGAGACATACATTTTAAACCAATCAAAGAAACAATTGCTTTATACTTTGTTACTCTATCTTTCTGAAAACAAGCCTCCCATGCAATCAATGAGATAGATTTTTCTAGGACACACTTAGATTGTTCTGTCTTTGTAAAGATTTAAGGTGGTTTGGAAGGAAAATAATTTTACCATATTACTTGAATTAAAACTGGGATAAATCATTTTCTTGGAAAAAAATATTGTGAGGCAGAAAGGAGAATGAGGTAGAAGCAGATATCATTCACACAGAAATCAGATTTTTCCTTAAAAATGTATTTTCTGGGTCCTCAGAATCTTGAGACCAATGTCAGTCTACCCACATCTCTGTATAAATTACAAGACTGTGTCTCTTCTGGATTAAAGCATCTCTGTATGAGCCCAGTAAGTAGAGCAGTAACTGGATAGGCGTGCCTACTTTCTTGTCAGACAACAACCTGCAATAGAATGTTACATAGTCAAACCAGCTTCAGGGCCTGACATTTTTGTCTGAATCCACACTTTATACATACATTTGTTAACAATTCTATTTAAGTATACCTTATCTTTCTATTTAAATTGTCATGAAATAAAAGAACAAAGTACTACATGTCTTAGGTTGGACTGAAGAGATGAAAAAAGATGGTCTTTACTTATATAGTAATTTATTATTGTCAATATAAAAAAAGTCTTCTAACAACAAAAATAAATCAACCGATTATAAACGATTTCATAAATACAGAACGAACATACGCCACAGGCATCAAATAACACCATCCATGGCCCACATAACATACTTATATCTACATATTTGGTAACTAATTTCAGTATGCAGTGTGATGTTCTGTACCAATAGTGTTCAAAGAATATTTTTATTTTAGCAAGAAAGACAGAGGTAGAGAGAGGGAGAGATTGGCACAGACAGACAAGAAGGGAGAGAGATGAGAAACATCAATTCTTTGTTGTGACACCTTGGTTGTTCATTGATTGCTTTCTCATATGTGTGTTGATATTGATGTGGGGGGGCAGGGAAAATATAGTGACCCCTTGCTCAAGCCAGCAACCCTGGGCTCAAGCCAGCAACTTTGGGTTCAAGCCAGCTACCATAAGGTCATGTCTATGATCCTATACTCAAGCCAGCAACCCCACACTCAAGCCGGATGAGCCCATGTTCAATTCAGTGACCTCGGTGTTTCAAACCTGGATCTTCTGCATTCCAGGCTCACACTCTATTCACTGTGCCACTGCCTAGTCAGGCTCAAAGAACATTTATGAAAACAAAATGCTTATTTAAGAAATTAAGAAACTATAAATATATTTAAATTGATTTTTGACTGTTGACATATGTCAGTTTCATTATCATTATTTAACAAATCCATATTTGGACAAATGTGTGTATTTTATTGCAATTCTCAAAAACAAACAATTTTTTAAATCAGTTTGACTTGTTTATTTAAGCAGTAATGTGTATCTTACTTTGAAAAAATTACAGCTAAAGCTACCAAAAAATTTTTAATTAATTTTAATGAATTCAATTTTCCAAACTCTCTTTTACAAACTGATTATCTTAATTGCAAAGTCCCTATCATATATCAGGCATCAGGTTTGACTTTTGAGGTTAGGGATTTCAAAGTAAATAAAATTTTATCTCTGTATTATGTATTCAATATACTGCTCACAAAAATTAGGGGATATTTTACCACTTCATATTCATTTTGAAATATCCTCTAATTTTTGTGAGAAGCATATGTTTTTGTCTAAGGGAAAGGGGGTGGAGGTAAGGGGAGGAAGGAAAATGGGAGAAAGGAGGTGAAAAGAGATTGCTTGAAATTTGGGGAATACATGATGCTGTGTACAGATGGTGTTATATTGAGTTGTACACTTGAAATGGTTTGGCAAACTGCATCATCCCAATAACTTAAAAATGAAATAGGTACCAAACTGAAAGCACTTCGAAGAGCCACTGCTACTCCACAAAAAAAGTGAACAAAACTTCATCTCTGACCTTAAAGAACTCACAATCGGCCTTGACAACAGAACTTCTACCAAAATAAGCTTCTGACAGCAGTAAATAATTCTTGCCCTAACACATCCCAGCAAAAAAATTGGTTACTCAAAGTTTGTCTTATCTAATCCCAAAGTCAGTTTCAGAAGTCAAATTAGAGGTTTAGTTATTCAGTTCTTTGGATTACTGAATTCTGACTATTTAATACATGTTCCAAACTTTTTTTCATTATTGACAATAGTAGTTTACAAAAGCACATATGAATACATTGGTTATAAGAAACCACTTTTAAAAGAGACAAATAAGAAACAAAGACAAAATCTTAAAACCTTTCTAACACAATTGGTAAGAATGGAAATGGAAAATATCTGCTGAAACAGTTTCTGTCATTAACTGAAAAATATTACTTAGAGCAGATTGATGTATTCTTTTTCTTCTTTTTATTTCAAAAATATTTATTATTGATTTAAGTAAGGGAGGATACTTAAAGAGAGAGATAGAGAGAGAGAGAGAGATAGAGAGAGAGAGAGAAAGAGAGGAACATCAAGCTCTTCTTGTATGTGCCCTCACTGGGGATCAATCCAGCAACCTTCCTGCTTTGGGATTATGCTCTAACCACCCCAGTTATCTGGCCAGAGAGGTATTTCTTTTCTTGAGATTCATACCATTAAATCATATTAACTGTCTTCCTAGAAATGGGCAGCTCAAAAATCATAATACTTTACACTATGTAAATTATTATTTATTTTTGAAAGTAGTGCAAAGCAATAAAAAAAGCCAGTAAAATAATTAAAATATACTACTGTTCTTCTACAGATGAAAGGGTACATAGATGAAGAAAATATGGATGACAAAGGGTTGAGACAGGAATGTTTAAACCTCTGCTGTTGGTTCCATGCAATGTGCCTGTGAGCAGGAGCTTTTACAGGCTTTGAGAACATTTCAGGGGTAACTTCAGTAAAATATTATACTTGATGTATACTGAAAGCCCAGAATGGCCACATCACCGATCCAGATCATCTTTTAAAAATTTTAGATCACTTTCAAAAGGCTTTTTTCCCCCCAGAAATTAGGTGATTTTAATATAATCACATGGTGGGGCTATAATTTGGTTTTTCTTTGTCTAAAATGTATAACTCTATAGTAATATATTATCCAGATTCTGAGTTGTCCTTTTAGGGACATTTGTGAAATCTGCATCTGTTATGAGACTCAAGCTCTCTTTTCATATTCTCTCTCTCTCTAATCCAGGGTAAATGTATATCTATACCTTTTTAATATATCTGCATTTCTTTACTTTATAAAATGTGAGTGGCTAAAACTTTAGATACTATCATTTCTAGAAGCATTGATATGGTTAAGGTTTTTTTATTCTCAAGAATTATTAATATCACAGTCTCTAATCCTGCCCAGTATACTTTGTCATTCTACATAGAAACCTATTTCCACAACTGACCTTAATTCATAGGAGTTTTCGGAAATCTGGAGTATTTCATTTTGTATAAGCTAACAAACGTGATAACAGAAATAAGAATAAATTTCCTCTCTGTCCTCCTAAAGAAACAGGAAAAATCTAATCTTCAAAACCACCTTTCATATGATTATACCATAATTAGAAATTATAGTCTTCTTTGTGGGACTCTCAATAATAAGAACTCTATAATATTACATTTAGTAATGACATAAAAAAGAATAGACCTTCCTTCCAACTGTGCAAGTGTAAAATTGTTAGTAGATACACCTTCTCTAAAATTATATTGAAATTTTATTCTACATCCTTTGGAAACCTGTTTATAAGAGGGCAAGTTCTAATTACCTCTTTCATTTCTTTTTATAGATTCAGTTCTTCTTAAGTTTGCTCCATATAAAGTTATTCTTTACTGTATGATATTTATTTTATCCAAATTGTGTTCCAGAAATAAAAAAAAAGATTGTAATTTATTCTAGTCTAATAAGACTAAATTTTTACCTTCTCTTATAAATGCTTTGTCACTGTACTTCATAACTTTTGTTGAGCTGATAGACTCTACTATAAATATTTTACCATAATTTTTAATTAAAATACAATAAATGTTTGAGAATGATTTTTTTCTAGTTGAGATAGAGGAAGAATTATTACATCCATGTTCTTGAATGTGACTTTTTCTTCTGGAGATAACAAAATTGCTTGCTTGTTTCTGTTTCATATGTACTGCAATCATGTATGAATTTGCCTTCTATTATCACCCCTGGGTCTATTTTGTCACCGAACATAAATTTTATTAGCCCAGTGAATGTGCCTGCTTATTTTTCCCTATATGTTTTATGCGGTTTGAGTTTTTGTAACCTGACTGAGAGTTATGACAACCTTTTCCATATGTTTAACCAGTTTTGGTGAAGCTGTACATTTTTTGCTCTTCTCTTTGTAAACCTGTACCAATTTAGTACTACCAGAAAAATTATGTTTATACCCTAACCTAGCTATTCTTCCAGAGTTCCTACAATTGAGTCAATATTTTTTGACTTGTGTTATAGAGCGTAAAATTTTAAGTTAATGTTTAGAGTAGCCAAACCAAAAGTATAATCTTCCATTTTTAAAATAAGAATTTGATTGAAATTGTAACACATAGATACAGATGACAAGGCAGCAAATCCCAGAGAGATGAGGGGAGGACATTAGGGAGAGGGGGGCAAAAGGGGTATGAAGGGGGACACAGGTCAGGGGTGAGGGTGTTATATTGAGTGGGACACTTGAATTCATGTTAACACAATAAAATAAAATTAATAAAAAATTTAAAAAAATTTCAGCAAAAGAATAAAAAAATAAAATAAAAACTTGATTTTAAAAGTCATGGCCATGTAATCATTGTGAATTTACTTCCTCAAACATTTTATAATGTTTTGAACATTTTCCTTTTGAAGTGAAAGAACAAGCTAAAAATTGTATCTTTTAACCTTTTCTATTAAATAAGAGCTTTTTATTCTTGAATTTGAGAAAATGATCATTGTCAACTTAAACAAAATACTGCCAAATGTAATAGATTATACCATATTGATGTTTTCCCATATAGATTGCTTTTTAAATAATTTTATTACTATAATTTTAAACAAATTATATATTTGATACCAATTTAAATCTATAATAACATGTCCATATTTTAAAGCAATATTTAAATCCCTGTCACATTTTGAAGCAGTTTTTCAACACTGATGGCTGCTTTACAGCAAGATTTCGTAGTGGTTTTATTAGGATAATCTATACTTAAAATTACTATTTAAATATATATCATTTAGCCATACTTCTGGCATTGCTTTAATAATGACATTGGTAGTAAATAAATGAAATTCATTTAAAGAAAGTATTTATGCAGTTTCTGTAAAAAAATAATAGACTGTTCTAAATTATATAAATGATCAATTTTCTCAGGAAAAATTAAGTCAAGATCATAATTTAATTAATTAAAATGTTTTGATTTAGTCTTACCGATCATTTACCTCAACTACTAGGTATTCTAATGTCTGTGTATCCAAATGGATTTTCTGATGTCACCCCTTTCAAATCTTTTCCCATCTTCTCTCCCTGTTCTTGATTTCATTAGACTCCTCAAACAAAAGTGTATGCCTTCCATAAATAGGTTTAGACTTGCCCACGATTTCCCATTAAAATAAAACCAGAACAGAAATGACTGCACAAGAAAGATACTATATTTCTCATTAGGCCTGCTGCTTGACTCTCATTAGGCCTCCTTGATCTCTCTTTAGGAGCTGGGCTCTTGCAGTGGTGTGTTTTTCCATGGTTGTCTTTAATGGTTTGACTCATCATCAAAACGTCTTATAGCTGAACGAAGCCACAGGAGTAGATGTTAATTCTGTTACATATGCTTCGTTCTCTGAATTCATATTTTTAAAAAATTCTTTAGCAAACATATAAATACTGGCAATATGAAGACAGAAAGTTTTATTTGATTTTAACTCCTTCTTTCTCCTCATGGTATTTTTATGCTCATCATAGAAGGTCCACATTTAAAAACAAAATTTTCCATGTGAACTAACATAAAATTCAGCATAAAGAAACATGACTTCAAACTTTTAATTTTGTCCTCAGTTCTATTACCTCACGTCGAATATTCAGATTTAATTATCTTATCTCTGCTTTTAGCTTTCTTGGAACATTTATTGCATTAGAAACGTAGATTTGTAAAGTAAATCTACCATTCTCCTTTTTGACTATGTTTTTAACCAGTGTGATTTCTAGTATGTTTTACTTTCCATTTCTAAAGATTATGCAACAATGACATATTTATTTTTTAATCAATAAAGAGTAAAATTGTTTTTTCTAAGTAAACAGAAAAAAATAAAACATTATTTTGAGATACATTTTAAAGTTTCCTTCTGAGATATTTTCTTTTCCAGGCACTAATGTTAACACTATGATTTTAAGAAAAAACAGACTTGAAAAATATTTCACTCCAGAAACCCTTTCTTTGGGACCTTTGTACAGCCTTTGCAGTATGCCCACTAATATCTGTGAGTAGACTTGAAGAGGAATGTTTTCCTAGCACTATGGTATTGTGTTTATATAACTGACCTTATTCTTTCTTAGAGACTTATTGTCTATTCATGTAATCACTTGCTCTCTCATTTTTTTTTTTTTTTGCCTAAGTGCTTTGAGTCCAAGGTCAAGACTATACTGCATTAATTCAATAAGCCTTTACTGACTGCTTCCATCCTGTCAAACAAAACATTGGTTGGTTCTTCTGATGTAAGTCAGTCAATGTTTACTTTGGAAGATTTTTTGTTTGTTTATTTCTGTACACCAACTCTGAAATCTCCATTGCTCAATATGATCCTTTTCTGCATGCTAAGGTTTAACTAGCAAAATGGATCATGCAATATAAAAGAGTTAGCAGTCTACTCATAATCATAATCATTTTATAAATAAGTCATATATTATAACAGTGATTCTTAGGGGGATAAGGGTGCTATCTTTTATTATTTTTGTAGCACGGAGTTAGATTGTCAAACTCTTGAAAAGCCAAGTTCAAGAAGATAATACTAGAAAATAGATCGTTGTGAGCAGAGAAGCATCTGTGGATTTCTCCCAATAATGGCACGGGGCCAGCTCCAGATTTATGAATTGCCCGATTTATGAATTGCCCATCTTGCATTTCAAGCAATCATTTTCTCAGTCACAATGATAAATAGGACATTTTTTTAAGATTAAAGTACTTATTTTAAATTTAGTTGAAGAACTTCAAGAAAATGTCTGAAAGACCATAACTCAACATATCTAAAGTAGATCTCATCATCACATTCCCTATGACACAGACACATGCATTCAAAACTAAATCTACTTTCAAATTTTAAAAAATACAACATTTGGGTCAAAAGGCAGTTCAATTTTTAATTTTTTGAGGAATCTCCATACTGTTTTCCACAGTGGCTGCACCAGTCTGCATTCCCACGAGCAGTGCAGGAGGGTTCCCTTTTCTCCACATCCTCGCCAGCACTTATTCTGTGTTGTTTTGCTGATGAGCCCCATTCTGACTGGTGTGAGGTGATAGCTCATTGTGGTTTTAATTTGTATTTCTCAAATAATTAGTAATTTTGAACATGTTTCCATATGCCTATTGGCCATCTGTATGTCCTCTTTGGAGAAATATCTATTCATTTCGTTTGCCCATTTTTTTGATTGGATTGTTTGTCTTCTTGGTGTTGAGTTTTATAAGTTCTTTATAAATTTTGGTTATTAACCCCTTATCAGACATATTGTCGAATATGTTCTCCCATTGTGTGGTTTGTCTTTTTATTCTGTTCTTATTGTCTTTAGCTGTGCAAAAGCTTTTCAGTTTGATATAGTTCCATTTGTTTATCCTGCCTTTTTTTTCATTTGCCAGTGGAGATAAATCGGCAAATATATTGCTGCAACAGACGTCATAGAGGTTACTGCCTATGTTTTCTTCTAAGATGCATATGGTTTCATGGCTTACATTTAATTCTTTTATCCATTTTGAGGTTTTTTTGTGAATAGTGTAAGTTGATGGTCTAGTTTCATTGTTTTGCAGGTAGATGTCCAATTTTCCCAACGGCATTTGTTAAAGAGGCTGTCTTTATCTCACTTTTAGGAATACACCCTAAGAACATCACAGCACTGTTTGAAAAGAAGAAATGCGCCCCCATGTTTGTGGCAGCATTGTTCACAATAGCAAAGATCTGGAAACAGCCCAAGTGTTCGTCAGAGGACGAATGGATTAAAAAGCTTTGGTACATATATACTATGGAATACTACTCAGCCATAAGAAATGATGACATCGAATCATTTGTAACAACATGGATGGACCTTGATAACATTATACTCAATGAAGTAAGTAAATCAGAAAATACTAAGGACTATATGAGTCCATACATAAATGGGACATAAAAAGAGACTCAGAGACATGGACAGGAGTGTACTGGCTATGGGGGGGGGGAGAGTGAAGGAGGAGGAAGGGAGAGGGGAGGGGCACAAATGAAACCAGATAGAAGGTGACAGAGGATAATTTGACTTTGGGTGATGGGTACGCAATATAATCAAATGTCAAAATAACCTGGAAATATTTTCTCTGAACATAATGTGCCCTGATTTATCAATGTCACCCCATTAAAATTAATTTAAAAATTTAAAAAATAAATAAATACAACATTTAAACACAATTATTTCTGATGTAAGATAATGTCTTAGCTCTGTGTTGAAATGTGTAATGTATGGTGTAATGATTCCTTGTTACTAAAACCTTTCTCTACCACACTTTCAGGCAATTAATTACACTTTAAAAATAACTCTACAATACAATTACTCCTTGTTATTCTCATTAGCATGAGTTTAGAACTTTAGTTTCACCATATACACAAGCAACCTTTTCAATTTCTCTTTAGCCCAAATTCCATATTGCCTCTGTAATTAATCTTAGTATTCTGTGTCTAATGGTAGCACATTACATTGGAAATATATTAGTTTTCCAGGGCTACCATAACAAAATACCACATACCAGGGCGCTGAAACAACTGAAATGTATTTTCTTGCAGTCTAGAAGCTAGCAGTCTAAAATCAGCAGCATTGGTTTCTTCTGAAGCTCTCTCTCTAATGATTTACAAATGGCTGCCTTCTCACTATGTCCTCACAAGGTGATCCCTCAGTTTATGTGTTGTATGTGTCCTAATCTCCTCTTCTTATCAGGATGCCAGTCATATTGAATTAGTCTTTATCTGTATGACTTCATTTTACCATTATTATCTCTTTAAAGGTTCAGTCTTCAAATACAGTCACATTCTGAAATACTGAGAGTTAGTGTGAACATTTGAGTTTTGGGGAGATGCAACTTAGTCTGTATTGATGCCAAATATTTTCCCAAGTACATGAAGCCTTTCTAACCCAGTACTAATGGATCTCTATTCTTATCTTTTGACAATCTACTCCACTCCATTCACCGACAGTTGTTTGAAGTAAAGTTCATTTTACCTGAGTGCTCATTACTTCTTCACCTGAAAAATATTTATTCTTTCTTCAAATGCTTACTCAAATGTTGTCTTTCAGGTGATAGCATAATGTCATATACAGTAGTGTATTTGTTTACATAGAGAATGAAGTGTGGAGTCAAAGGTCATTAAAATATTCAAAACTGACCTCATTTCTATATATGTTTTATATCCCTTTCCCATACCTCTATTAGCCAACTT
Organism: Rhynchonycteris naso; assembly: GCA_037038555.1. Taxonomy (NCBI): domain Eukaryota; kingdom Metazoa; phylum Chordata; class Mammalia; order Chiroptera; family Emballonuridae; genus Rhynchonycteris; species Rhynchonycteris naso. Next base: position 294,717,035 of record CM072996.1, on the reverse strand, counting down.
TTATTTTATGCTATCTTGTTATTGGTATACTTCTAAATTGAATTAAATACATAAAACTGAGACATAATGGTACCAAATATCATATAAGGGAAAGGAGTGCTATAGTAAATCTTAAAATCCTAACCATACAGGTTATAGTCGGTACTATGTCTAGGCCTATAAATTATTATTGAAAGGTTTTAGTGTATGTGCTGCTGAAGTGAACACATAGTGAAAGGTTTCTAAGCAAGCTTTGTCTATTGTTCATGTGTATTTAAGTTAGCACACCTTTGAAATGCAGAAGTAATGCCCTTGAAGACATGACCAACCTCAACAGAGCACATATTAACTAGCCTATAACCCAATCCACTCCTTGCTTTCTCCTACTTTCATGTAATTTTCCTTACTTTCCTTCTTTAATTTCAAATGCACAAAAAACTGCAAAATCGCTACTACCCAAAAACATATGAGATCTTTCTTCCCAGTAACAGCCATCATTTTTGACTCCAATAAACTCTGATAAAATTTCTCTACAAGTTTTGACATTTCTTATATTAATATATCAAGTGCCTACAAAGCCAATGTCCTTATTGCTGAGGATGCAATGGTAAATCTATTGATCCCTAGCCTCAAAGAGTTTAAGCTTGCACTAAAATAGTCTTGCAAATCTATGTTAAAGAAGCTGCCACATTGTCTTCTAATTTAGCTATATACATCTATGCGTCTTGGCTGAATAGTAAGCACAAATATCAGGGAATTTTATTATTCATCTGTTCAACTCATGGAACCTAGCATAATGTCTAGAATAAAATAAATATATATTTTTAAAGAGCAAAAGGCATGGTAACAATACGATGTCATTTGTTCCTCTTCAGATATAACCAGCCAAATAATTGACAATTTTAAGTGATTGACTTGTGGATGCGAATAAGAGCATTTCATTAACTTCTCTCCTTTTCTATTATGCTATGTTTCTAGCTTCACACATGCTAAGAATTTGGATTTGAAATTTCTATATTTACCTAACTTTTATTTAATTCAGTTTAGGCTAGATACCCTTTCCTCTGGGATGTGGTTCTCAAACTGCTCATTGTAAGTAAAATGACTCCTCATCTTCTTACACTGTGCTTCCAAGCAGTGTAGACCAGCCTGCTTTTCAATGGATTATAATTGCTTATTTACCATTATGGCAGTGGTTTTTCTGTTTGTTCAGTGTTATATTTTCAAAATTAATACTGTGATTTCTATATATTATGTTTTAGATACTTACTATTTATTGAGTGGATATCAAATGAATGAGGACAAAATGCCCAATATTTTAAAATTAGCTAAATATAATAGATCCTGTTATATTTCAACCAATCCTTTTCCTCTTACTAAGAAACCACAAAACCTGTTTACAATTATATTCCTCCATCCCTATATATAAACAAACATAAAAATCTTATTTATTTCTAATAGATACTTGCTTTTTATTTTTCCTTAGTGCAGAGCTTGGTAATGTCACTTACTTCTGGCTAATGAGACATAACAAGAAATTTTCTTTGGCCATGCAATAAAAAAATTTTCCTCTTCTTTAATGAAAGAGACAGATGTAAGAAAAGAGCTTGTTGCTGCTATTATTTTCCTCTTGTTCTTAACCAGAAAGTAGGCGTGATTCTTGGAGATGTGGCACATATGTTTAAATCTGAAGTAACAGGACAAAGCAACTATGCTAAAATAATGAGAAGGGAAAAAAAATCTTTTGTGGGTCTTTGAAGTTGTTGAGTTACCAGCACAAAGCTATTAAGCTTATGCTTCCTACAAACTAAGCTATAAATAATTTCAATGGCATAAGACAACTGTCCATAAACTGTTATTATTTTATTTCATAATGGATATTCTAATACTCGGATTTATTTGATACAATGCCTAGTACATTTCCTGGCCCATAGTTAATATTGAATAAAATGTGTTGAATAAAAACTATAAGGAATGCTACTTTTCAGAGTTCTGCATGCAGGTCTCTGTCCAATTGCAGTCTCCCTCAAAGTGAAATTTATGTGATAAAAAATAATACTACAGTCTTTGAAAATCTAAACTATAATGACATAGGCATATGATTCTAATCTATTCAGTTTATTGACAGTTAATGGAATAGTTACAAGTAAGTAAATAAAAAATAATGGGTGCTAGCCTGACGTGGTGGCGCAGTGGATAAAGCGTCGACCTGGGAACACTGAGGTCGCCAGTTCAAAACCCTGCACTGGTCTGGTCAAGGCACATATGGGAGTTGAGCTTCCAGCTCCTCCCCCCTTTCTCTCTCTCTCTTTCTCACTCTCTCTCTCACTCTGTGTCTCCTCTCTAAAATGAATAAAATAAAAATAATAATAAAAAAAATAATGGGTGCTATATTTGTCTACATATAGTTGTTAAATTTGTGTTTTTGTTCGGGAAAGAAGGATGGAATCTCCTATTCCACAATCTTACTGATATCACTCTCCAAACATGTTTACACATAAGTCTCAATAGTTACATAGAAAATAAGAATGTAGCAATATAAAGTTTTCAACAGTCTTATCATAAAAACAAATAATATTTGTTTTTCTCATATTAGGTATTTTTCTTTTTGGTTTTATTTATTTATTTATTTATTTTTTAACAGGAACAGAGAGAGTCAGAGAGAGGGACAGATAGGGACAGACAGATAGGAATGGAGAGAAGTGAGAAGCATCAATCATTAGTTTTTCGTTGCCATTGCGACACCTTAGTTGTTCATTGATTGCTTTCTCACATGTGCCTTGACCGCGGGCCTTCAGCAGACCAAAGCAACCCCTTGCTGGAACCAGCGACCTTGGGTCCAAGCTGGGGAGCCTTCGCTCAAGCCAGATGGTCCCGCGCTCAAGCTGGCGAGCTTGGGGTCTCGAACCGGGGTCCTCTGCATCCCAGTCCGATGCTCTATCCACTGTGCCACCACCTGATCAGGCTATACTAGGACTTTTCAAACATGAATAACTAGAAACAAGTTGACTGACTTGTTCAAAGTCACATGGTAAGAACACCAAAGATGCTGGATGCAAATCTGTACCTTTAAAGAAAATGCTCTTACCTGCTACTCAACCTCCTTCTTAGATGTAGGTACACCTTGAAAAAAATCTACTAAGTGGTAATATGGTGAATTGAGCATTGACCTGAGACATACTGAGGTCCCAGGTTTAAAATCACAGAATCACCGATTTGAGAATGGGTTCATCTCAAATCGGATTGAGCACAGGCTTATCAGCTTGAGCATGAGGTCACTGGCTTGAGTGTTTCTGTCAAAGTTTGCTGTCTTGAGCAAGGGGTCACTGGGTTAAATGGAATCTTCCATTCAAGGCTCTTCTGAAAAGCAATCAATGAACAACTAAATTATTCTATGAGTTGATGCTTCTAATCTCTCTCCCTTCTTCTCTTTTCTCTCTCTCTCTCTCTCTCTTTCACACACACACACACACACACACACACACACACACACACATTGCAAACAACTTGTGTAAGACAAATAAAAAAAAACCCCTACTAAAATCAGTATGATTTTTCATTACAACCTTGTTTTACTATGTGAGCAATTTATTTAATGCCACCCTTGGTGACTCATCTCATGGTGACAGTAATAATACAACATATGCATATTCCAGGATTCTTTGAAGAGTTATTGATAATGAACCTAATGTGCCTGTCAAATTTATAATTACATTTATTTTTCTATATTTTCTAAATTTTTGGAAATGACCATGTAGTGCTTAATTACAAAGTGTAAAAAGATGTTATTAAAGTAAACTAAACATAACATTTCACATGTAATAAAAGCTAAAAAACTACTCATTATTTAAAATAAAAAGACAGGTCTAGGTTTGGCATTCTCTGAATTAATTCTTATATTATTAACCAGCTAATATCAATGACATACAAGAGCAACAAATTTACATACACAGAATATTATTAACTAGACATACACAATGGGATTGGATATGTCATGTTCTGTCCCACACAGCGCCCCCTCTACACCATCACTGAATGTAAGACAGAGAAGTATTTTAAAGTGAATGTTAGACTGGTCCTCTTAATCCAGACACTTCCCATCATCAATAATGATTTTATCCAGTTAGTTTCTCATTTTTCTCAATATAGGCTGAAAACTATAATCTCTGGATATTTGCAACAAGTTGAACAGCAAATTAGATTCATAATTAAAGAGGCTAATTCCATACTTCCCAACGAAGAACAGGTTATCAAATTATGCTTTACAGTTAAAGAGTATAAATGGTATGTATATTTTTGTACATGTTAGTCTATACATTCATCTATCATAAAATAAAACATAAATGTATTTAGTGTAGAAATGTATTAGCTAGCAAGCTTTGGTTGCCACCAGTGAAAGGCTTAAACTCAGTTTATAGGTTTACGAAAAATTTAATACACATTTATTTAAAAGCATGCCTTAAAGAAAAAGTCAGTAATAGTGAAAACTTATTTAAATATAAATACAATAGAATTATATAGTATATGTTGATGGTACATTGCATGAAGACCTATAATATACAGGTATTGCAAATTGCTTTGGTCCATTTCCATGAATTTCTTTGCCTACTCTTAAAATTCTACAGCACATCTCTGAACATGACTTTCACAGTGATATGATTTTGTTCTTCAGTGAACATTATACATTGTTTAATTTAAAAGATAAAGGGAGGGCATTATTCTATAAAAGACAAAATAAAGGGATTTCAATGCAAATGTCACATTGCCTGTGTCTAGGATATAAAGAGCTTGTAGCTTTGCATTTTCTTTTCTTTTTACAGATCCATTAATAAAAGATTATGTTTAATCTGTTACAAAAGTTACATTTGACTTTTTGAACAGTCCCATCAGTGGCACCTACAAGCCATACTAAAATCAAATAGGAAGATAGGATCCTTGATTATCATTGATTACAAAGTCTTGGAAAGAAGTTAATCTGCAAACCCAGAGGAGATTTTATAAGTACCGCTGTAACAGGCTGGACACAGGCCAGGGTTAGGTATTAGTAGAATAGGAGAGGAAATCCTGTGGATTGTGGTGGGTGGGCTTATAGGGAAACAATTGTGTTAGGAAAATTTCATAACCAGCATGTAACAGACAAAATTTTCATCCATCTGTATTTTTCTTCAGATGGCTTTAACAAACCAGATATTTTCAATATTCAGATGTTTGTTGCAAGCATAGAAAATTTAGACTCTTTAGCCAAAATTTCACTTTTAGACATTTTTGAGAAAATATTTGTGCAATTTTGTATCCCTGACAGAGAGCTTCACTTTAATATATACTATTGTTTTTCTTGCCACGTTTACTACAAATGGCAATTTCAGAACAGCTAAGCTGATTATGATCAAAAAGAGAAATTAATATTTGGTATAACACTAAAATCTTCACCTCAGCATGTTATTTCTATAATACATTAACTTGTTTATATCATTTATATTAATACTGTATACATTTATATCAACTTTTATTCTCTCTCAGAGCAGCAAAGCTATTTTACCACTGTACCTTCTTCAATAAAAAGCTTTTTGAAGAGACTGAATACACTAAACACATGGTTAACCATCTTAATCTTCCTGGCTCATTTAATTCCACTCCCTCCCTTTCTTCTCTTCTTTTTCTGTTCTTCTCTCTCAATAGAAGTTCAGCAAAATTAAAAAGCTCACCTTTCCATCTGACTTATTTTGCTTAGCATGCCATCCTGAATTCACTCATAGGTAAGAAATTGAACTGAAAGCAACAAAAAAAGCCAACATGACAAACAAACAAAAACTCAGTCACAACCCCGGCCAGGTGACTCAGTTGACAAAGCATCACCTGCATGCCAAGGTTGCAGTTTGATCCCCAGTCAGGGCATGTAGGAGGAGTAATCAATGAGTGCACAATAAGTGGGTCAATGAGTTGATGCTTCTCTCTCTCTCTCTGTATTTCTCCCTCTTCTTTTTCTTTCTCTCATATAAATGGAAAAAGATTAAAATAAAAAAATCCTCATAAACAAAATCATGGTGGATACCAGAGGAAAGAAGGTGGGGAGTTAGTAAATAGCAAAGGGGTCAAATACGGTGGTAGATTTGATTTTGTGTGGAGAGCATATAATGCAATGTACAGGTGTTACATTACAGAATTGTACACTTGAAACCTGTGTAATTTTATTAACAAATGTCACCTTAATAAATTCATTTTTTAAAGCTTGCACAGACCAAACAATTACTAAATAGAAAAGTAAAGATTGAAGCCCAGATGTTTCAAAACATTGAGTGAACATTGTAGTTTTTTTTTTTTCTCAGCAAGTCATTCACCTCACTTCTCTTATGTACCTGTGTTGAGTTAGACTGACTCACGCAAATGCCAGGAATGATTTTTGATAACTTACTGTGACAGAACAATGAGTCTGTTTGGTGGGGAGCTACATATTTCATGTCATGGAAACTGGGCTTGTATTTTTTCAGGGTGCGTGTATGGTGGGGAGCTTTTTAAACATCTTAACCTGAAGAAGGCCATGGTCAGACTCTTCCCTCAGTATCAAGTGTCTGGTAGTAGCATATGAGACTGATTCAAGGGTAACCAGACTAAAAGCTGGAGAACTAGGACTGTGGTAGAACTGTAGTCAAAAGATGATACTAGTTTAATAAAATCTGAGGAATGAATGAAAGTTAGCAAATATTTAGGAAGAAAAACAATAGACGTTGGTGACAGGAGGCAGAGATGTTGACTTTAAGTAATAATCTTGCTTTGATATTTATGACCCCAACTCTTGCAACTTATTTACTCTCTTTCACTGGACACGAAACAAATCCTTATATGTTCTGCAGGAAGTTTTCAGTGGAATTCATGATGTTACTAGAATGGAAAATATCAAAGTTCAAAATAGATTGATATATGCTTCTTGTTTCAGCCTTTAACAGTCCCTAATTTATAAATGGTCTTCCTATCTCAATGCAAAGGAAGGGATAAAACTTTCTGTGTCAAACAGAATCAGTGTATTTTCATAGTGCCAATTATGTTTGACAGGTAAAGAGATGATGTTATTAGAATAAGTGAAGAAAAGTTCAGGGGTGTTGTATCCCTAGATGTTCTCTACAGCCCAAGTGAACAATATCATATGACTTTATTTTTATACATAATAAAATAAAGAGATCCACCGGGGCATTTTGCATTATATTATGATTTGTAATTTCTCTCATAGAAGTTATTAGTTATCGGCGCTCAACCTTTCTCCATGCCCACTCACTCCTATTTTTCCTGAACATCTAGGCTGCTTACTCCTGCTGTTCATCAATTTTTCCTTTTAAAACCAATCACTAATTTCATCGTAGAAGTGACTGTGACCTTTAACTTTTAAAAAATTACAATAAACTGAGGCTGTCATTATAGACACATTAATTGTAATGCTCATGCCTATAATTTCCTGTTCACTTAGTAGTCCTCTTAGAAAACTTATCTGTGACTTGGAAAAAGGCAAGAGGTTCTGGGCGTTTTGTCAGTACAATTCTGGAATTAACTTTATCTTGTCTGGGCTATTTTACAGCTCTGTAGGACACGTAACATGTAGATGTCAGTCTAGAATAGACACAAAAAAATTTTGCTTCATTAACCCAGAAAACCCCAGATATTAATTTTTTTTTTTGCCTTGTTTGCTAATAACCATTGTTGTAACTTATTTCAAGGACATACCTTAGCTTTTCTCAAATGCCTTTTGAATAGGTTTAAGCTCTTTCTAAGGCCCTTCATTAATGAATAATTGAATAAAACCCATAACTGGTGTTTGTATTATATATTCAGGACAGTCGTAGTTGTACCTTTTAAAATTACATTTTAGCATTACTTACTCATTACACCATAAACTCCGTGAGAATATATAATGTGAAATTGTCTCCTCAAATATCTCCAGACTTTATCACATTTGATTCATACTAATCAGGTGACTTATATACATCTTTAAGAGGTAAATGAATAAATACATTAATTATAATATAAAATTAGAAACCTATAATTATCAATATGGTATAGACTATGGCTAAATACTGTGTTTATTCTGTGTATAACAGCCATCCCTTCACGATACAGTAAACATTTCAGAATCCATGTAAAGTACCAAAAACTCAAGCTGCTTAATTATAATAAGAAACATAACTAATAATTTATTGATATGTATACAGGAACATAAAAGGTACATAAAGTTTTTTCCTTATTCAAACACTGAGAATCATCTATACAAGTGTAAATGTTAAGCTACTAGGTAAATATAATACTATGTTCAATTAAAATGTGTGTTTTGATTATAGAAATAATTGTATGCTATGTATGACATATAACTTTATGTGACATAGTGATATTCAGCCTATAACGAACTATTTAATGATGTTGACTAGTAAAGTCAGTGCAAATTTAATAATTAACCTATGCAGAGACAAAAATTTATAGTTACTGTCTGATGAGGGAAATCTGTAGAAAAGGAAATACATATACCCAATAAAGATATGAAGGTAGATGTTCAACCTTATTTGTGATTGAAAATGATATTTTAGAACAATCTTAGGTTTAATTTTACATCCATTTGATTGACAAAATAAAACTATAAAATACAAATAAAGTCTAACAAATGTTGGAAAGAATGTGAATTAAAAACGCTAGAGTACAAATTGGTATGATCGCTTTGGAAAATTGCTTACCATCCTGCGCTAAACAGGATCATTTATACACATTACGGCCAGTGTTTCAACTCCTAAGTATAAAACCAAGGAAAGTCTTGCACATGTTCAATAGTGACATGTAAAAAGCATTTCCAAGAAGCACAGTTCACAACAGAAAAAAACCTACAGAAAACCAAGTATATAGCCACAGAATAGTAGATAAGTACACTGTGCTAGTCGCTCACTGGCCTTATTACACAACAGACAAAATAAGAACTATAACAGTGTGCAATGACATGAAGACATACTAACAGCTGAGAATTAAATTTAAAAAAAGATAATTTTCCAAAAGAATGCTTTTTATGATGATTTGAAGAGCAATTTTAAATCCTCACTAATTATTGTAGGATGACACCTACATGCAGTAAGTCTATGAAATAGGAACACATAAACATAGACCAGGGAGAGCATTCATTTGAAGCAAGTTTTTGTAAAAGTCCTAATTTTTGTTTGGGGTACTTGGTCACAGGTGATAGATACAACATTAAAAGATAAATTAAAATAAAACAGGGAAAACAAGTAATGTCTTAGCTTTACTTGTTGAGAATTTACATTTTGTTTAAAATGATAAAAGTCAGAAGTTAAAATTTGAAATCTTTTAATTGCACTGTGGTTTGTTACACATATCATGCCTGGAACAATAAATATTACATTATGTAATGTGTATCAAATATATAGTAGAGCTAATGGTTTTAAATTATTTTGCCTTTTTCATCAAGTCTTGAGTTTAAAAATACTGTTTTCCCTACCATCACACCATAACATAGAAACTTGAACTTACGGCCTCATTTTAAATACTAAATTAAAATAATAATGCTCAGACTCAGAAACCCAAGTTTAAGCATTTCTCATAAAAAATAATAAACTAATTTTTGTTTGGGTGCCTTGATCATGGATATGTAATAGGTTTAGGCCTATATATCTACAGATTATATTTTATAATTGTGAATAAATACATCCATATAATATTTAACAACTAATTATATTTTTTTAAAAATTTGTGTTTATTTTAGAGAGAGAAAGGAAGACAAAGAGAGAGAAAAAGAGAAATATTGATTTGTTGTTTCACTTATTCTTGCATTCATTGGTTATTTTTTGTATGTGCCCTGGCCAGGGATCAAACCCACAACCTTAGTGTATTGTGACAATGCTCTAACCAACTGAGCAACCTGGACAGAGGCTAAAAACTGATTAGCTTGACCATAACAACTGCACTAAATTAATTGTGATTTGTCATACCAAAATTATATCAAAACCCACTGATTTATTCATTTGTCAACTAAATGCTCTTAGTGAGAAAGGCAGGCAAATTCACATATCTTTTCAATTTTGAATACTTTATTTTGTAATTAGGAATATGGCTCACATTGATTTCACACACGGAATTTTAAATTTTAAAAGGAAGATGCATTTGAAAACATCATGAGAAATTTAAACACTTTTGTTTGAGAGTTTCATGAAGTCTAGTTTTAGTGTTGTTTCTAAAATGTATAATGTCTCACTCTTTATTTTCATCTAATATTAGAAATAATTGAGTGTGTTCATTTGAGCAAAGAATTTGTAAATGCTGTGTGGAAAAGAGTTAGAAATGAGACACATGCCAATTCTCAATGTCCACACCAGATGGGAAGGTAAGAAAGCAAAAACCAGGAAGCATATATCAGGGGTTCCATTGAAGAACAAGAAAATTACTGTGGGAGAGTATTAGCAAGAACACAATATGTATTAATTCACTAATTATTATGACTTTATTTACTAGGAAATTTCTACTGAAGCTTTAATAATATAATGCATTCTATAAAAAAATTGGAAGCTGTCAAAGCCCAGTGCAAAAGTTTTGATGGGGGCAAAACTTGTTTTTTGTTTGTTTTGTTTTGTTTGGACAGTGTAATGTCCTTCCTGTGTATTGTTTCTTTTAGCTGATTGGTCTGAGGGTACCATTTTATAGTTAAATGTGGAATACACACACATACACACACTTTAACACCCTATCATTTTAAAATACATGTATCATCTTTATACAAGAGATACCAGAATAACTTTTAAATCAGATATGAAGCCTGTTAAAAGGCAAATATTTTCTGTTAATTAAAAACATGAAGAATCCCTGGAGTTTTCTTGCCATGGCATATTTTCCAGAGAAGGATTTTAGAATCAGTTGCCTCATACATTTAGGAAAAAAAAATCTTTCTTGTTTTTTGTCTTCCTTCCTTTTGAGGGAACAGAGAATGAAGTAGATAACACGCTCCTCGATAAATACCAAATTGATCATTGAGCTTCATTGCCATCGTTCTATAGTCAAGTATGGGAGACGTCTGCTGTGTTCTCATCAGAGTCACATAATATGTGAATCGTGACTGAGTTCTACCTGGATGAGCAGGCAGCTTAGAACAATCTTAGAAAAGCTTGCAGCTTTCTCAAAAAAGCCTCAGGTATTTTTTTTTTTTTTTTCAAAACCCAGGGCTTTTCTAAGATTTGTTTTCTCAGATGGGTTTGTCTCAGAACCCATTTTTCTGTAGCCTGTAACAGACTTATAGTGTGTCAAAGAATCAGAGTTAAGTTTGTTTTTTGTCAGGTAACTTAGAAAACATAATGTCAGCTAATAGATATTTATTTTGGTGTAGCAGTATATACTTTCATAAAATAACAAGAGGATTTTAAAACTTTTTATATACATGATAAATGCATTTCTCAAAATACAATTATATTTGTTAGAATTCATTTTTAATGAAGAACAGATTGAGAACAATTTTCTGGAAAATCTTATTTTATAATTAATACTGACATATTAGGTACATACATTGAGAAATATATAATGAGAAAGTAATTGTCTTTAACTCTGTCTAAAAAATAAAACATATGTAATAATGCAAAAACTAAATTACATGTTTAAAGGTAAAATTAATAATGTTCTTAATAAAAATACTCAATTAAAATACATAATATTATAATATCATCTTAACAAAATTATGGCAATAGTTACCTTAGTTTTTGTCAATCTTAAATAGTATTGCCCACTTGAAAGATGCAGGTTTTGAGGTACATAAATTACTTACCAAAATTATGTTAACACTTCTGAATTTATGAACATAATTAAGTCTGTATTTTCAAATGTCCACTCTCCAGCATCACAGACAGAGCCACACCAACATAAAAACTATAATGTGTGAGAATCAGTGAGAAAGAGAGAAATATGAGTCTAGAATCCAGTTTCAGTGGCTTTGGAAATCTTACCCAAATGTAATTATTCAAAAGGTCCACTTTTATGGCTTGCATTTTATTAAATAAATTTAAATCCACATAAAATTTTCCAAAATCTGAAAACAGTAATTATTCTGCAAAAAACAACTATTTATCTAGTGAACAATCGAGTGCATTTGCATTTATATACTCAATAATTTATAATGAAAAATTTATGTTTGTGTTGAAAATATGCCACATTGTTTGTTTAATTCCACTTTACTCTTTAAGATATATATTTTTCAATGTTAGAGTTTTATAAATAGTAATAATAATTTGAGATTGAAGTGGAGACATTATAGTCACTCTCCTGGTGAATTAGAGGTTAGTCTAGATTTGAGAGTCATGCCCTGCTCAATAATTCAGTATGAGTAAAGAAGTTAAATAACAGAGTTAAAGGGTACCTAATATGACTTTCAAATAAAAAGTACTAACTCTGACTACACTGAGAAATGTAGAATGAGGAAAAGAAGAAGGAAAAAAAATATGGAAAGAACCAGTAGCTATGATCAACTAGACATTCCATGTCGGTGGGGAGTTTACAGACATCTACTTTAGAATATCTACTCAAATACAACAGCTTTCTTTATTTTGTAAACTGTAATAAGAATGAAGAGATCTTGAATATTGTTTAGACCAAAATGTAAATATATTTACATGAAAATAAGGTGTTTACACTAGTTAAAACTTTGTCAAATGTTACTATAATGGCTTTCTGGATTCTCAGAGTAAATTATACCCATATAAAATCCTATACAAGGATAGTTAAAAATTTCATATCTCACTATGTAATGCACAATATGTGATATATATAAAACACTATCTTAATACTACTTGATGGTTAGCACACTTTAACAAAGGTAAAAGGAAAGGACACAAAATCTCATTGTCACTCAAGATAAACAGGTCTGAGATGTGAATATTGTGATGATAGTCCATAAAATGGAACTTCTATACACAATATAATATTGAGTTTAAAATTCTCTGGAAGACCCTATTTCAGTTACCACACAGAACTAACTCTTTCTTTAGTGCAGTTCTATAATATTTCATGGAGGAAATTAGCATTGTTCCTTTTCATCCTTGGTTGCGGTTAGATAGGAAGAGATTATAGTAAATTGTGGCCTCATACTTTTATAATATATCTTTAGCAGTATAACTGAACACAAGGAGAGGATATAATGCAATGCAATGCAAGGTTTATTTTTTTTCAAATTGTAATATAAAAAGAATCAACTGAGCATTGTGTTAAAATGCAGATTCAGTGTTAGTAGGTCTGGAATGGGGATCTCTGAAATTCTGCATTTACATACAGTTTCCAGGTGACCAAACCTTCATAAGTTATTATTTTAAATACATTTTTTAGCACAAATTTACCATATTTCCTCATGCATAAGGCACACCATTTTTTGAAAAATTGGGTGTCTAAAAACTGGGTACGTCTCATATAGTGGTTGTAGATTTTTTTCTTGCATTTCCTGCTTTTTCACACTTGTTGTCTTTGAGCTCATTGTTTCACACTTGTTACCAGTATATTATGGAAGGTTATGTTTTGCAACGTTCTGCCCAGAAATTGCTCAGAAAATATTTTTGTACAGTGCTGAATTCAAGTTAAAATTAATCCAATTTTCAAAAGTCAATGGAAATTGTGCTGCTGAACATAAGATTGGTACTTCTTCAACTGAGAAATCAATCTGAGACTGGCTACAAGAAGAAGAAACCCTACTGAAAACACCTTGACAGAAGTAGGCCATAAGAGGGAAGTCAGTGAAATGGCCTGATTTAGAGAGGGAATTGAAAATATGGATTGAAGAACAAAGGGCAATTGGAATTTATGTGTCCATAAAGATGGGTCAGCATGAGGCAAGAAGAATTGCTGATGAAAAATAAGTTACTGATTTCAAAGGAGGACACAACTGATGCTCAAGTTCATGACACAGAATAGACTAAGCATGTGAACACACACCATACTTGCCAAAAAGATGCCTGAAAGCTATGAGCAGAAGGTCCTTGAATTCCGTCATTTTATCATTTAATGTCAGAAGACACATCAGTTTGAGTTGGGACAGACTGCAAATGTGGATGATATCCCTTTTCAATTTGATGTCCCAAGTAACAGAACTGATGATAAGAAGGTGGCAACAACTGTAACTGTGAAGACAAGTGGACATGAAAAGAGCCATTATCCAGTTCTTCTAGCTTGTTGTGCCAACACAACCAAGCTGCCTCCTATGCTGATTTTCAAACGCAAAGCAATGCCAAAAGAAGACATTTCTCTAGGACTGATTGCCCGCATTCATGACAAGGGTTGGATGGATCAGGATGGGATGAAGATCTGGTTTGAGAAAGTTTGGAGAAGGAAACCGGGTGGGCTCTTATGCAAACCTGCCCTATTGGTGCTTGATCAGTTCAGAGCACACATAACAAAAAACACAAAGAAGATTGCTGTAAAGCAAAAACAAAACTTGCTGTTAATCTTGGAGGCTTGACATTCTAGCCCTAACCACTTGATTTCAGCATTAACAAACCCCCTCAAAGCTGCCATGAGAGACAAATGGAACCAATGGAAAAATCTTCTGGGGACAATTTGACAACAGCAGGAAGAGTGAAAAAAGCAACTATAAGGAGAAGTTTTTAGCTGGGTGAAAAGATCCTGGGATAATATTAAGACTGAGATCATTGCCAAGTCATTTGAGAACTCTGGCATTTCAAATGCCATAGATGGAACTAAGGACGAGGCAATATATGAAGACAGTGATTCATCATCAGACACAGATGAGGACAAGCTAATGGATAGGAGTTTTGACAGTGATGAGGAGTCCTATGAATTTTATGATGAATAAAACTTGAGTTCAATAACTTTATGTAATACATTTTATTTCAAATTTCAGGCCCCAAAATCAAGGTGCATCTTATACATGGGGAAATATAGGTACTTTTCTTTGAAAGTATCTTAAATTGCACTTTCTTTTTAAATGAAGCATAAGCCTCTTACAAGACAGAAAAGTTTTAAATTTCTATGTATTTTTAATCCTGCCCAAGAAGTATTCATAAATATTTATTTTGTAACAGTGGTGATGATAACTTTTGTATATAATAGCTTCAACATCCAAACTAAAAAATTCTATATAAATTGATATATTTCCATGTCTATAAACATTTTGAAAATGGTTATCTATGTGTCTTGAGTCTGAAATTTGGTATCTAAATTCTGGCTTGGTCACTTACTCGTCATGTGACCTTGGAAAACAAGCTCCCCATGTATTGTTATTTCAGATAAAATAAATTTAGGAATTGTGTCTGCCAGTGGTTGTTTTGTGGATAACATGGAATTACATATTTTTTACATGCTAAAAAATAATGTGTATGACATACTAACTTCTTAATGAATACTGGCTATTTTATTTTCTGTTATTATTATTTTTTATGTAATATGACATATATCATATAATAAATTTATCCAGTATTTTAAAAATTTACAACAAGCAGATCACTACCATGTTTAAAATTTTATAATAATGTATATAAATCTACATTAATTTCTGTAACTTTATATTTAAGATCAAATTCTATTTCAACTTTGTACACATGCTCAAGAATATATAGTAATTATTAAAATACAATAAAATATTATTGTAATAAATATTATTCTTAGGCTATAAATCAGTACTAAGTATGCCGTTTATGAACAGTAGTGCTAACTTTCCATTGTTCATAGTATCAGCTGAACATTTCCATGAGTATTTAGTTGAAAAGCATGTACCATTATAAAAATACAGCTTACTTATGATTAACTTTTATGTACACTAAAAAACTTACATCATCACAATCAACAGTATATGTATATTTACAATGATACATCTGTTTTTGTTGACTTTAGTTATCTTTGGTTTCAGTTTTCATTGATTTTTTCCATGAAAAATTTGTCTCGGATTTCATCGGCATGCCCACGTGACCTCGCTGCTAATTTTGCAAATACTAAGGGTGACCTACGCTTTCTTCTGCTCAGTGTGGCGTAGTCCCTCGTCCTGTAAACATCACCCTGCGCATCTAGCCAAACAATTTCATTTCTTTCCAATATTTTTATGCATTTTTTATTGATTGCAAGTGCTAATACTACAATTATATGTAAGTGGTTACTACATATAGTAATTAGATTTACATTGATTCATATGAAAATAATTGCCTCGATTTTCATCGGTTTTGGATTTTTCCAATTGCTTTTAGACATATTATCAACAAAAACCAAGTTATAACTGTATATCTACTAAATAGTACATAAATAATATTACCACTATAGTACATTAACAAGGAAAAGTATCAGTTTAAAACACTTTAGAATTAAAAGTAAAAAAGAGAAACATGGGAAAAAATACTGTCCCAAGTTTTCTTCATTTATTACTTTCACAATGTACACTAAAAGGAACACATCAATGCATATCAAAGCTGAACATATCAATGCATATCATATTTAATCCTAACAATATAGGATTAAAAAGTCTATATCATTCAAATTTGAAATTTACCATAGCTTTTTATTCTAAAGCATATTCTTCTAAAAAAAATCAAGTCATTCAACAAATAATTGTTTAGTATCTATTCTATTTGAGAAGCTAAATGTGAACTAAATCCTAACGGTAAATAGAAAAAAATCTCTTCTAAGTAAAGACACATTCTGAGAGTACAAATTTAAGTCTCTTAGTCTAGCCTTGAAAATTTGTGAAGGCTTCCTAGAAAAGGCATTTTTAAAAAGATCCATGTTAAGTGGTACTAGGCTAAAATCTATCCCAGACCCACCCTTATATATTTCCTTTCAGTGTGATCTATATAAAGAATAAGCTTTTTTGTTGTTTTTGTTTTTGTTTTTTTTTTTTGTGATAGAGACACAGAGAAGGACAGATAGGGACAGACATACAGGAAGGGAGAAATATGAGAAGCATTGATTTTTTGTTGTGGCACCTTAGTTGTTTATTGATTGCTTTCTCATATGTGCCTTGACCGGGGGCCTACAGCAGACTTTGAATGACCCCTTGCTCAAACCAGTGACCTTGGGCTCAAGCTGGTGAGCCTTGCTCAAAACAGAGGATCTCATGCTCAAGCTGGTGAACTCTGGGTTTTAAACGTGAGTCCTCTGCATCCCAGTCCAATGTTCTATCCACTGTGCCAGCACCCGGTCATGCTGTTTATTAATTTTTATAAATAAAATAAAAAGCCAATTTAAAATCTTCAGTTGGTATGCACATCATGTTTGTCTGCATGTTTGCTGTCAAAGCAATAATTATTGTGTGTGTCCTGAATGGGTTTCGAACCATACAACTTTGGTGTATCAGGATAATGTTTTAGCCAACTGAGACCCAGGCCATGGCCAAAATGTTAAAATTAACATAATATATTTATTTTTCTTCTCAAAATTTATTCAGTTTATACTTGGCATAAAATCCTGTTCTTCCAGATTATAAATGGAAATTTATGAACAAAGTTTATAATTAATTAATTGGATATCCTCAAGTTCAGCAAAAAACACTGTATCAATAGTGTTTGAATGGATTGTGTATGTTACAGTGCTCTTAAAAGGATTATATCAATTAAATTAACATATTACTTATGAGTGTTATCATTTTACTAGGGCAAAAGATTGAACTATTTACAAAAAAACTGTTATAAAACATACAAATAGATTAAAGAGCATATTGTATATATTGACAATTTGAACTGCATTTCTTTGAACTATTTATCTATTCTACAACAAACAAGTATATATTTTGGAATAACAAATATGAAACATGCAATTAAGTATTGAATATATATATATATTTTTACATTGTTCTGGCAGAAGCATACCTGTAAGATTAACAAACACAAGACATGCAGAATGTTTAAAATATAGTTTGAGGTAAAAAAGATGTTTTTTAAATTCTAAGAATACTTATACTTTTGGAACTTTTATATACTGATTGACTTCAGAGAGACAGAGAGAGGAAGGAAGAGAGCGAGAGGGAAGCATTCATTTGTTGTTTCATTTAGTTGTGCATTCGTTGGTTGTTTCCCATATGTGCCTTGAGCAGGGATCAAACCTACAACCTTGGTGTTTCAGACACTCTGAACTGACTGAGCTAACTGGCCAGCACTTAGAACAACCTTTAGAAAAGCATACAGTTTATTGTTAGAGATTACAAAGAGGGTCTGTAGAAATTTTGCTTGTGTTAGTATCAGGATTCTAGAATAAACAATGTGATTGAATTATCTACCAATGTATGACATTTTGTTGAGAAATTTGTGGTTGGATAAATTTTGTACATTTCCAAGTGGGAACCAGAAGTCTAGATGTTTATTTCTAATTAGAATCAGAAAATAGAATGAACAAAATGTGCATAAAAGGATATATTAATTTCAAAAATTTTTAAAACAGTATAGGAATTTGGCCTGACCTGTGGTGGTGCAGTGGATAAAGCGTCGACCTGGGAACACTGAGGTCACCAGTTCAAAGCCCTGCACTGGTCTGGTCAAGGCACATATGGGAGTTGATGCTTCCAGCTCCTCCCCCCTTTCTCTCTTTCTCTTTCTCTCTCTCTCTCTCTCTCTCTCTATCTATCTCTCTCTCTCTCCTCTCTAAAATGAATAAAATAATAAAAAAAGAAACAATATAGGAATTTAAGGAAGGGAAGCAGAAGAAAAGAATGTATCTGAAATATTGAATTCTAAATGAATATTGTATGATATTCTGAGACCAGTAAGTATTTAATTGATTTTCCCAATTCAGTCCTAAATGGAGCCTGGAGGTTAGTTTGTACTAGTAGTCTTGTTTTATGGACCTAAAACAATAAGTGTATCACACATTCTAAAGAACTCAAGGTATAAAATGAGACTATTGGATAAAGCAATAAGTGTAGTATTTCATGCCTTAATGCCAGGATGGCAAACCTATAACACGCGTGTCAGCACTGACACGCGTAGTCATTTTTGATGACACGCAACCGCATACCAGAAAAGTATGGGGCCTCATGCCGAGAAGGACGTTTCATCCTCAGCTCCTGCACGGCCAGGTGCAGTATCCGAGGATAAAACATTTGCTGTAGTGTAGACAGTCTGTGCCAGAAATCTGTAGGCCAAAACAACAGAACTCTGGCACAAAGCGTCTAGTTCTGGGACTTCCAGTTAGGCTGTTTTTGTCAAAGTGACACACCACCAGAATTATGCTCGGTTTTTGGGCGAATTTTGACACACCAAGCTCAAAAGATTGCCCATCACTGCCTTAATGACATGATGTTTATAAAATACCAAGTATAAGAATTAGTTTTAAACGGTTTTAATTATTTTAATATACACAACTTTAAAACTCAAAAATGACAATTATAATATGGTTGACAGTTCTGTTCCCGGGGAGGCAGAGTCTAAGATAGAGATTATTGTACGGGTAGTTATTAGAGGCATGCTGTCAGAATGAAAACCTATCTGGATGGGGAAATATTGGGGCTGGGGAGAAAATGAAACTGGGCTTCAGTGTATCTCAGCAAAGGGCACAACTAACTCTGCACAGACTTCTAGAGTGACCTGACCCTTCACAGTGTTGCCTTGTGGGAACAACAACAACAAAACAAAACAGAAGTCTTTACATCTCTGTGTCAAGTAGTTATGGTATTTGGCTACCTTTACAAAGGGGGTTTGATTTGGGGGAAGCATCTCTTTTTAGCTAAGGACAGTCTGGAGAAAGCTGACCGTTTATGTAAGCCAGCATGATTGGGAGGAATTTCACTCCATTTTGAAGGTAGTTTTTAGCATCATCAGAACATTTTCCATATTATCTGCAACTTATTATGTGCTATGGTCCCTATGTGTGCTAAATGCTTAATATGTATATTTCACTTTCTCTAACGCATCTTTAAGCTCATGTCTGATGATCAGAAAATGAGTAAACTTGAGCAAGCTACTAGCAAATTGGTAATACAGCTAAAATATTGGAGTTTGTGTTAAAAACCAACACAACTATTTTGCAACTGTGTTTCTATCAGTAAGTTCAATAAACAATCTTTTATTTAAGTCTACTTTTTATTATTTTTACCCATAGTAATATACATATACAGAGAACTAGTTTACAGATTGCATCTCTTAGGTACCAGGAATAACTTTTTTTTTGCAAAGCAGAAAGACATATAATATATATACAAGAAGGCAATACATATTAAGGTACATTTTGATGACTATAATATTGGTGAGGTTCTCAGGCAAACAGAAGTGAAATTGCATTCCCCCTTTCTTTACTTCACTTTCTTTCCAGTATATGAGCTGACAGATTTTCACTGTTGCACTTTGAATGGATGTATCTGCTAAGTCCTACCATTTGAAGCTGTATCTAATATGTCACCTAGGATTTTTATTGTTATTCTTTATATGTGTGTGTATATAAGCCTTCACCTGTCTATAATACTAAAATCTTTACATAATTGCATACTCCTTGGTATCCTCTTGTATCTCATTCTCTTTATGTATGTAATGTTTTTATAACTATGTTCTGGGGCCTGTTAATAGAAAAAATATAGATTATTGACATCATATCTTCAGTGTGGGCCAAGGTCTTAAACAATAATGTCAGCTTAATTTTTGTTCCCATAGTTTGAGTCAATAGATACTTGTAAACTCCTGAGTTCAAACCAGGGAACAGTTTGTGATATAAGAGGAAGTGCATAATTAAGGAAGCCTGGCAGCTTTGGTTTTGAAGATCAAGCCTGATTTTGATTAACCCTCTTAAGCTTACTTTATTTCCTTTACTGTAAACCAGCAATAATATTTATTTTTTACCTCAAACTTTTGTTCCAAAATAAAAGCTAATGTAGGTGAAAGTGGAAAGAACAGAAAGTTACTTTAAAAAAAGTATAATTACTATTGTGGTTTTTAATTTGGTTAAAATAGTTTTATAATTTATTTTTTCTCTAAGCATTTTTACAACAGCACTAATTATCTGGAGACAAGTTGCTGCAACCCTCTGTATATAAATTCATACTCTCCTGGTCCTCTCAGCCGTTGCCACTTACATGGTGCTGGATTATGCACCTAATCATTTCCTACACTGTTACCTGCCTCTTCTCTATGGAAATCTGTGCTTAGAGCTTCTGTTTTGCACTTATTAACTCTACCCACTTATAACTTAGGTTCAAGAAAACAATATTCTTACCTAATATTATGTGTGCTCTGTACTAAATTATATTTATAATACAATGATTTGAAAGTGTTGCTCCAAGTTTTTACACTTAGCTGACATACTTATTTATTAAAAAAGGCTTTAGCATTAAATAAATTGCAAATGTTGCCAGGAGAGTTTTCAATATTTTATTGTCCTCAAACTTTATATGAAGACCGGAGTGGAAAATCTTTCTGATTTTCTCTAGAAAAAATAATAATCATGTGATTTTTAAAAATGAATTTTTTTAAATACTAGAAAATAAGTGATGTCTCCTTTTACTCCTCCTTTTAGTACCAAGAAGTTTAACTCTATTATCAAGTATTTATTCAGTAAAATGTCTGCACTTAGTCTCTTCTCTTATATCTTTTAAATTCTTATTTTAAATTATTTAATTCAGAAGAAAGAAAAGAGAGAGAGGAAGATGGAGGGAGGAAAGAGTGGAAGAAAGGAATGGAAGAAGAAAGGAAGGACTGCATTATTTAATGTGAATGCATACTCGTTTTGGTAGTGTAATTCATCATCCTTTCAAAAAACCCAACTTTTTCACTGTGGGTGATTAAATTTAACTGGTTTTACAGACTTAAAAATAATACTATAATTAATATAGCTGAAATAAATTTGTAGAATATTTATTCCACCATCTTCCATATTTCACCAGGAAAGTTTTAATAGCTTGTCTAAGACCACTAGCATAGCTGACTAATGTTCAAGTGAGAAGTAATCCAGTAAACCCTGCATCTTGTGGTTCTCAGGCTGGATTTCTTTCTGTATTTGCTCCAATAATCTTTACATTTACACAGCTTTAAATAACATCTTCTGCTCTCATTTATACCCAGAATGATGACAATATAGAAGTTTTATGATTAATATGGTTATCATATACACTCCCTCAAGTGTAAAGGCAAACTCAAATTGGTAAATTTTTACTTTCTACTTTCACAGAGAAGTGAAAAAGAACTTTGCTATCATTTTTGGAACCATTTTATCTGAGAAAAAGATTTTTGTCTGTGAGGTACTAAATTTATCCCCAAATTACGTCTTTTCTAATGAGTTAATTATCTGTGACATATAAATTATTGATTAGTGATCTTTAGTAATAACCTTAACTATGTAATACATAGTGATGCTGTTGAAGTTATAGTGATGACTATGTTGGTAAAACAAAATTCATCTGTAACATTTAACTGGCATTAAAGCATGTACTATATTTAAACCACTTTGTTTTGCATAAGTCTAAAAGGGAATAGATGATTATTTGACCTGAAGAACTAAATCTTGAGTAGAAATCTGTATAAACAATTATGTTCCTTTTTAAGGCAAAAGCCATATTTGCTAATATAGCAAATACAGCAAGTATTTTTCAGAATTATTTTTGACAATTTATTTTTTGTTTCTCATCCCTGTTGGTCAATACTTACAATTGGGCAGGTTCATAATCTCTTCTTGGATAAATTATAGTCTTTCATCATGTATTACATATTGGACTTACTACAGAGTCCTATATGAATTCTCAGCCTACCCTAATAACTAGTTACTTAAAAATATTTATTAAAAAAATAGAAGGACAGGAGATATAGATGACAATAGAGAACATGTCCCTGATTTAATGACCCACATATCCTAGGTGAGAAGATAGAAAAGTAAATAGATGATTGTCATGCAGATGTGATAGTATAACAATGTATGAGCAAAGTGCTATAGAATCACTATAGCTATAGAAAAGAGAGTAGTTAATTCTGATGAAAGTAATAGGAAGAACTTTACCAAGCACATATTTGAACATCATCTTGGGTGAGTGAATAAAATTTGGCAGTATTATGCCATGAAGGGAAAAATCAATGCAAATAAAAATCGGAAAAAGTACATATTTAAGAGCATGAAGGAATTGAAAAGGTGGTGGAAATGTGGAGATGCAATAAAGTGCATGACATGAGAGTGCTTACAGATGAGTCTGGGTAGCACATTTTACAAGCTTTTGAAGGGGTCTCTTTGTATTGTTGATGAACATGAACACCATTGTACAGATGATGTGATTATAACTGAAAAATAGCATAAGATTTTGAATGAAGAGAATAGCTGCACTAATACAAAGTGAGAAATGCTAACTTGAAAACAAAGTGGAAGCAGAGAAAAAAACAGGGAACATGCTGTCTTACTGAATCCATTTGAGAAAAAGTGAGGGTCTGAATTAAGAAAATGGAATGGAGAATAAAGAAGAAAAAACAGTTAAGTAAAAAAGGCCAGAAGCCTTGTTCAGAAACTTGTTTTTATTAATTTGATGTTGATCTACACAATAAATGGGATTTTGAAATACTCTATTCAAGAAAAATGTGCTGAAATAGATTCAGAAACAACAATGAATTTGATATCATTAAAACAACTAATATTCATCATTTCTAAAAATGACGGTAAAAACCTATTGAAGGTTTTGTTTTGTTTTTAATAGAGATAGAGAGAGAGAGTCAGAGAGAGGGCTAGATAGGGACAGACAGACATGTATGGAGAGAGATGAGAAGCATCAATCATCAGGTTTTTTTTTCATTGCGACACCTTAGTTGTTCATTGATTGCTTTCTCATATGTGCCTTGACCATGAGGCTACAGCAGACCCAGTAACCTCTTGCTCAAGCCAGCGCGCTTGGATCTAAACTGGTGAGCTTTGCTCAAACCAGATGAGCCCACGCTCAAGTTGGTGACCTCCGGGTCTTGAACCCCTGGGTCCTTCCACATCACAGTCTGATGCTCTATCCACTGCGCCACTGTCTGGTCAGGCTGTTGAAGGGTTTTTGTAGTAAACAAAACAATGCTCCCAAAGATGTCCAGGCCCTAAATCAGAAACAGTGAATATGTAGTTATGATCAAAGGTATTGAATGTGAGATGAGAAGATTATCCTATATTATCGGATGAGCCCAATCTAATCTCATTAGTTTTTAAAAGTGAAGACTTCTTCCCAGCTGGGTTAGAGAAATGAGATGCAAGAAGGAGAGGAGAAATTCAAAGTGTAGAGAACTCAGTTTACTCTTGCTGACTTTGAAGAGGGAGGAGAGTCAAAGCCAAAAAATGCTGACTGTAAACTACTACTACTACTACAAAAAATAATAAAAGGATTTTACCCTGAAGTATCTAGAAAGGATATGGCCCTGCCAACATCTTGATTTTAACTCAGTGAAACCCATGTTAGACTTCCGACTGGCAGAGCCCATAAAGTATCTGTGCTGTTTTAAAGCATTAAGTTTGTGATAACACTACAACAGTAGTTTAAAGAAAACAATAATGCATTTTTAATCCATTATAAATTATTGACTTTTGATTTATCTGTGTTTAGTTACAAAGAACTCCCTCTGTAAATTTGAGACAAAAAATAGACAGCAATCATAAGTAAGTTGGAAGAGTAAAATATATAAATAAACCAGAAAAAATAATAATACAACTTAGTAATACTGACAGCTATTATTTACTGAGCACTTGCTTTATTTCAGGCAAGTTGCATATAGTGTTTTTGCTATATGTTATTGCTAATCTACTGATTCCCATTTTAACAAAAGTAAACCCAGTCAACATCTTTATATATCATAAATAAAAATAGTAACTTGTCCTGTTTTCATAATTTCAAGAGTATTTATTGATATTATAACAATTAATATGAGAATATGATTGAAATAGAATCTAGCTTAATCTGAAAGAGAACATTTTTACTAAGAATTATGCAAATCAGTATAATTTAAATAATTCTTTATAAAAATTATATAAATTAGTATTTGCATGGTATATACATCTGCTTCATTCTCACTTCAAACCTAGCCATGGTCTTATTAAATATGTTTCTTTAAAAGTATCAAAAACATAATCAGAAGTGAGAAACAAAAGACTAACAATGTACCTTTTTTAATTTGACCTTAGGGAATCAACTTTGTGTGTATGTGTGTGCACTTAGCATTTATTTACCTGTACCACTTACTTATAAATTCTAGATGTTTTCTCAGATAGCTAAGGTACTTATTAAACATTTTGGGCAAGTGAAACATTTCTTGTATATGGTTTACATTAGTGAGCAAGGCAAATATCTAGTAAAAGTACATATAGTTGAGAGTGTTTTTAAATAATCAATATTAATTAGCTAAAACATTTTAAGAGTATATTTATTACAGGATCAAAAATGGTAGCAATAATAGCTCAAATATTAGTTGTTCTGTGACTTACATAAATATTGTTATAGAAATAAAATAATAAACAGGAAAACTCAGCAGAGCTTGAAGAGCTCAGATAGCAGTGATCATTGTGAAATGAATCCATGGAATCATTTCTTGAGCAATGTGGAATATGTACGAGAAGAGACTGGCATTCTTAGTTTTAAAAATTGCATTCATATCAATTTCTGATTGATATATGATAATAATTCATAATAACCACTAATATAGTTAGACACATTCTTCTTTAAAAATTGAGTTAAAATTTGAAAGCCTGCAAATGCTACTGGAGTACATTAGCGTTTACTGTCAGACAATACATCACAAGAAAAAAATTCAGCCGAATCACTTTCAGTGCAGACAACAAAAAGCTTTTATAAACACATTAATGATGGAAATAGTGTTTTTTATTCAGTATGTATTGAAGTGTAATGAAGTTAGGTCTCCAAACCAAAATATATATTCCCTCAACGAAAACCAATCATTTAAACAGCCATTGATTTGTTAGCTCATGCCCTAACACTTTATTATGAGCTCTTCCACAGCATGCTGATCTTATCTGATAAGTGACACATATAGAAAAGGAAAAAAAAAATGCTATGTCCCAGAAAATGTTTGCCTTATCAAGCACTGAAGTTTGTATGTGTGTGTGCGTGTTCAACATATGCTTGCAAATCTAACGTCATTGCATTGAAATCATTAAAATAGTCATTAATTCGTTTTAATAATATTTAGTTAGAAATAAGCAATGTTTATGAGTCATATTAGACTACATTATTTATTTTCCCCATCTATATGTATTCAAGTTAGCAATTGTAAATTTTTCTTTTTAATTTTTACAATGGATTGTAGAACACAAACACTGTAAAGAAGTTAAATAGAACTTTTTACTTATAGAAATAGAAATTAATTTATACTTCATAAAATTACCTAAGTAACCTTTATATGTATTCATGAATCCAATCAGAACAAAGTCACATTTTGAAACTGCCTAATAAATTGCAAATTTAAAATACAAGTGGTATTTAAAAAAAAATAGAGATAAGTACTTTGCAAAAGACTGTCAAGAGCCTGACCAAAGCAATGGCAGTGGATAGAGCATTGGAGTGGGATGCGAGGACTCGGGTTCGAAACCCAGAGGTAACTAGCTTGAGCGTAGGCTCATCTCGTTTAAGCAACTCTGACCAGCTTGAGCCCAAGGTCACTGGCTTGAGTAAGGGGTCACTTGGTCTGCTTTTTCCTCCCCCCCGTCAAGGCACATATGAGAAAGCAGCAATGAATAACTAAGGTGCTGCAACGAGGAATTGATGCTTCTCATTTCTCTCCCTTCCTGTCTGTCTGTTGCTGTCTACACCCCCGTCTTTGTCACAAAAAAAAAAAAAAAAAAAAAAGGACTGATAGGAACTGTTAAAGTTTCATTAGGATTCATGAAGGATTCTTTTACTAGTGAGAAATGTGGACATACAATTATTTTGTAACTTTTTATTTTAACTTTTATTTATTTTACCAAAATTTTTAATTTTTTTTTAAATTTATTTATTTATTCATTTTTTTTTTTTAGAGAGGAGACACAGAGTGAGAGAGAGAGAGAGAGAGAGAGAAAGAGAGAAAGGGGGAGGAGCTAGAAGCATCAACTCCCATATGTGCCTTGACCAGACCAGTGCAGGGTTTTGAACTGGCGACCTCAGTATTCCCAGGTCGACACTTTATCCACTGCGCCACCACAGGTCAGGCAAAAAATTTTTTAATTTTTTCAAGAAATAAAAAGTAATCAATATTAGAATTAAAAACAAACTATATGTTTTGAGATACAAACAATATTTCAGAAAAATTGATATTTAACCTGTGTATTGGAAAGATTGCTATACAGATGGCCTTGTCCCTGAAGCTCTATTCCTTACTCTGTCTGAGAAAGACTACATGTTTGACTATAATCAAACCAAACCAATACGTGAAAAAATTAGGCTAAATGTTTTTCTAGATATCATTGGACTCTATGCCACTATGCCTACTAAAATAATTCTGTGGTACTTGGGACATTTTTGCACATTAGTTAACTTTTTTAGATTCTGTGGGCCTTTTCCTTGGACTGTGGTTCATTTTAAAGTAATTCTGAATAAATTAACTTTATTGTACACACTAGGGAAATTAGTCAGCATTTGAGGCACCCTAACCAAGATATAATTCAAAAGCATTTAGATAGTTTTGAAAGGTCTAATCAGGTACCAGTATCTTTGTCCAGGATGGAAATGTAAAAATTAAAATGTCATGATCTACATTTGTGTCTAGGAATTTACTAAATGGCATAATGAATGTTAGAAACTATTTTCCATTGATGAAACTATGTTTTTATAAGGTTTAATAAAAAAAATATTCATACCACACTTTACAAACAGGATATAACAATTAGCAAGATAAATAACAGTCTTCTAAATGGTGTTCTAGGTCCCGGGTGTATTTGGTTTGGTGTACCAGCGCTAAACCGTAATAACAATTGAACCTATTTCTAATTCTGGGATCTTCTAATGTTCTTTAAAATAACCTGACAATAACAAACCTATTAAAAGCGGCTTTCAGCAGGCCCCCAAAGTTGCACCAACAGAAGAGATTTGTGTATAACAGAGCTCTCATGACTTGAAGCAGCTTTGAGTTCAGTGATTCATATCAAAATATCTTTTTAACTTATTAAAATTAAATTTTAGATAGTCCAATGAATACACACCCAGAGTGAAATGGGAAATACTAGATCATTTAGGTTTCTGTGTTCCCTTTTTCCTTTGGGTATCTGACAGCATTGAGTGTGATTGTAGAATTTGAAAAAATAGGTCTTTCACATGTCTTTTCTTTTTTTTTCTTAATTTTAATGGGTTGACATTAATAAATCAGGGTACATATGTTCAAAGAAAACATCTCCAGGTTATCTTATCATTCAATTATGTTGCATACCCATCACCCAAAGTTAAATTGTCCTCTGCTCTGTCACCTTCTATCTGGTTTTTTTTGTGCCCTTCCCCTCCCCTCTCTCCCACCCTCTCCTCCTTCCCCCCCACACGATAACCACCACACTCTTGTCCATGTCTCATAGTCTCACTTTTATGCCCCACCTATGTATGAAATCATGCTGTTCTCAGTTTTTCAATTCAAGCCACTAGTTCACAATGCCCCCCCCCAATGCCAACTATTCAATGATGTAGGAATACTTGACTCTGGTGCTTACTAAGAAATTATGAGTTAATCTGAAAAGCACATTATTCAAAGTTAAGCTTTGATTGCTGATTTGGAATGTGAAACTCACATATGATCACTCTTTATTTCAGTTCTACACAATGAATTCCAATATTCACTTTTTGTTCAAAGAATTTTATGGTTGAAACAACTTCAAAAGCCATTAGACCAGACCAAATTTGAAGTCATATACATCTTCAGAATTACTCGTATTACATATTTGTTAACAAATAATAAACTCTAGACTTAGGTGAGGAAATACTATATTCAAAAGGATGATTACAAAAGGCAGAGGAGGGTCTATTATCATAAGGAAAATGCTCTGACTTTGAGATCTGCAAGATTCTCAGTGGTTAGAAAGAAAAGACTTTTCTTTAATAAGAAGGAACAGTCCATTCTAGAAAGGAAAAATAAAACAAGTTTGGGAACGTAAGATGAGCAAGAGTGGCATGATGTAATAGACCAAAGTATGACTTACCTGGACATCAGCCTACTTTTTGGGAGGGGAATAAAATGAAGGAAAAGCTGTATGCTGGCATAAGCTGAAGATGAGTCAAAATTTAGGGGTCTGGAAGAAGAAAGAATCTTAACCAAAGTTTGATTTACAAGTATTTTGTTACAACTGATCAATGAGAACAAAATTATTCAGCTCTTCATTTGTGAAGCAAAGAATGAGAAATGTAGGTCTGTGTTTGGTCTTTTATACTTAAATAAGGGTCATTCCTGCATCTTATCTAATTGATAAGGGAAAGAGTGCTTATTTGCAGTAAATCTTTTCCAGACACAGAACAGTGTGTGTGGAGGGGTATTCATTAACCTTTCCTGTCTTACATAAGGTAAACTCTAACCTTGTCAGTCCCTCCTTTTTGGCAATGATATGCCTTTGTTGCTGAACCATTCAGAGGAAGTAAACATCTGCCAAGTGGGGTAGATTCTAAGAAATAGTCTCCTGAGAATTCTGGTTGACATTGTTTCTAGTTGAGCCATCTACTGAGAGGTTGTAACCAATATCAGTTGTGTAAGTATCTTAAAAGAAGGATGCCTAAAACCCAAAATAGAAATATTAATGTAGAACTTTTTGTTAAAGTTTAAGAGGTCAGTGGATGAAAATAATTTTATTATGCAGCACTGCTTTTTGAGTTCTTAAAGCTAAGAAGTTGAAGCTCTTGGTCATGATTTTCACAGTTATGTTTACCTTTCATACAAGTATGTGTGTGGCCTGAGCATTTTACCAGACTTCCTCAGTGACCCACACTGCAGCTATTCCAGGGAGAAATCCAGCCCACACATGGCCAGCTGTGGTGAGAAATCCTCTGTGGGCCATACCAAGTCTTCTTAGACTTGATCTCACAGTGCTTCTTTAGCTCTGGAGGAAAAGCTAAAATATAGACAACCTAAAATTCCAATAAGAGTCTAATACTACTCAGCCATAAGAAATGATGACATCGAATCATTTACAACAACATGGATGGACCTTGATAACATTATACTGAGTGAAATAAGTAAATCAGAAAAAAACTAAGGACTATATAATTCCATACATAGGTGAGATATAAAAATGAGACTCAGAGACATGGACAAGAGTATGGTGGTTAGGGGGGAGGAAGTAGAGGGAGGGAGTGAGAAGAGGGGAGGGGCACAAAAAATACCAGATAGAAAGTGATGGAAGACAATTTTACTTTGGGTGATGGGTATTCAACATAATCAAATGTCAAAATAACCTGGAAATTTTTTCTCTGAACCTACATACCCTGATTGATTAATGTCACCCCATTAAAATTAATAAAAAAAAAAGAATCTATTCAGTTTGGTTCTGTTTCTGTGTCACTATGCCAGGAGGGAGAAAGAAAAAAAAAATGATGTTTATTTGGAGGGTTGTAACCAGATATTGAAAAAACACTAGAAGAATTAAAATTTTGGTAAAGATTGATACTGTATTTAAGATAACAGATTTTGATTTCGTTTATAAGTAGGTAGCAAATACTTTTTTCATACCTATCAGTTATCTGCAAATTACAAAGAAGGGCAGGGGAAAAACAGCTCAAAATAATGACCAGAGATAAAATATGGTAATCCACTAGTGTGCGCTTTAGTTTTTCATTGGAGCATAACATTTCTCTCAATACTCACCTCCTTAACCCCATTTAATAAAAAATAACACTAAAGAAAGATTATTGTTAATCACAAAGTAATACTGATCTCATTAAATTTGACTTGATTATTTGCATAAGTATAGCAAGAATGGTAATTTAATGTATAGGCTATTAAAACGTGGTTTTGCCAGAAGTTTTCATAAGGAATCTCATATTAGATTTTTTAAAATCTCTTGAGGCTAGGAAGACAAGCCAAGAACTCATCACAAGATTTTACCTGTAATAACTATCAATTTAGATAATTTTTTTTTCCTCTCAATAACTTCAAATATCCTAAGGTCCCTGAGCCTGGCGGAAATTTACTTTCTTTAATCATCTGTAGGGCTGTGAATCCTGTAAGCCAGGTTCCCAGCCAGTTTTTCTAAGAGAGCTTTATTGGCATTGATTCGATGAAGTCAACCATAGTTCTTTAAAGTGTCTATTTGTGTTAGAATCAAACAGCATTATCAAATGTGGAATTCCACTCAGAGCCTAGGTTACAGAACCAATGTTTCCAGTTATGTTTTATGAACAAGGAGTCCCAATTCTCATTGAACCAATGCAAATAAAAATATTTCCATGTAATTAAAAAATACAAGAGATTTCAAATTCTGAAGGGAGCAGACAAGGGGAAAAATCAGTGTTTCATTTCTATTTCCAAAAGCACAGTATCTTAATTTGGTATGAACTATAGTTTCAGAAAAGAGAGAAAGAAAAGTTTTAGAAAATTGAGTGTTAAAGCACCCACAATATTCCAAATGAAACCTGAAATTATCACTCATCAGTTTTTTTAGTCCTGTGTAATTAATTTTTACTTTATTCAGTTGGGGTTGGCAATCTAACGAATCCATCAGCTTCTCCATTAGAATTCTAGAAATCCTGACTCTATCCAGTGGTAGGGTTGCAGCTATTTAAGTAGTGCCATTAGAAACCTGTGTTCAGAAGTATCTGCCTAGTCATTACCATATGTCTGACAAAGTTCTTTTTTGTTGTTGCTGTTGAAGATAAAGCACTCTGACTGATGACTGATTGTAAGCACAATCCTGAAAGCATCAGAGAGAAACAAAAAAATATCCACAAATTACTAAAGATCTTAAATAATTGATACAGTTTGCTACAGGCCTTGGCTAGTGGCTCAGTGGATAGAGTGCTGGCCCAGTGTATGGACATCCTGGGTTTGATTCCTGTCCAGGGCACATGAGAGAAGTAAGCATCTGCTTTTCTCCACCTTTCTCTCCTCATTTTATTCCTCTTTCATTCCAGTAGTCAGTGTCTCAATTCGTTCAAGCATGGCCTCAGCCACTGAGGATAGCTTGTCTTAGTTGGTCCAAGCACATCAGCCTTAGGTGCTAAAAGTAGCTTGGTACTTGAGCATTGACCCAAGACGGGGGTTCCAGTGGATCCTGGTCAGGGTGTATATTGCAGTCTGTCTCACTATCTCCCCTTCCTCTCACTTAAAAACAAAAACAAAACAAAGCAAAAAAAAAAATGTTCAATACAAAAATAAAGCAACTGACAAGTAAATTTGGCTGTTTCTATGGTATGCACCATTTAGGAAAGTAACTAAATTTATGACTGATAACACTCTATTGTTGTCTAACATTGGGAAAAGCATCAGGACTCTAATAAATAAAAACATCACAGGCAATAAGGCCGTTGTCAGACTTATACAAATTTTATACAATTTCTGAAATATTTATATTAATAATATTTTACCCGTATAAATTTAACATAGGGTAAGTTAAGCATCCTTTCTTATATGGCACTTCCATGCATCTAATAACATACCAAATAAACCTATTTATTTTCAGCACTTTTATAAAGTGAAAGATCAAATCATGTGTGATTTTCTAGGGACTCTCTAAGAAATATCAAAGACTGTATTACATGCAAAAAAATATCATTTACTATTTGATTTTTGGAAAGCAAAATAACAAAAGTTTTTAAATAGAATCAACAAAGTGACAACAAAAGATATTAAAAATAAAATAAGGTGGTAGCATAATTATAAAAAATAAAGCACAAAAAAAACAAAGAAACATTCGGTTCTTTTTAAAGTGCAAAAACTTTGTTCTTTTAAATAATCAAGGACAAGATAAAATCAACATGAAGCAGAGAAAACTGTTTTGATAAGACATAAAGTCTTTGTCTTCCAAGTAGATATCTCAGAATGTAAAAAAAAAAAAAAAGCCTTTTACAACATCTCATTAAAACGTGATCAGTAATCAAAGAAAATGTTATCATTTAACAAAAAGAATAAATTCTAGTTTTGTTATAAATATATTTATTACTAAGTCTCATTTTTAAATATGAGCAATAAACCCATCAAACCTTCAAACCTTAGCCAGCTTTGACCCTAGCAAATAAAATTTGCTTTCTGAAAACCCCATATAACTCTTCATGTCTGTTCATGTCACTTTCTACACTTTCTTATTTCTTCTTTCAGAAAAAATAGTTATTTTCATCTTAGGAAATAAAATGTACTATTTTTAACTAAAATATATCTTATATACTTAATTTAGCATAAGTCTAAGTTTTTAAATTAGTATATCTTGGAAACTATCTCTAATTTAATGTACTACAAACAGAATTACTGTTGAAATAAATTTTGCAGCATAAGTTCAATTTCATTACTTTTTAAGAATTTCAATATTTAATTTATTTAATTGCTTTAATATCTCTTTGAAGAGTTGTATAATCTAATTTATTAAATCACTTAGAGTTAAGAAAATACTACATATGCAAATCTACATTCACACACACACAAACAGACAAAAATAGAAAACTTATAGCTTCAATTATAAAACTTTAACTATGTTTTAGGCATAAATACAACAGACAAATTTACCTGGTTTATAAAATAGCTGACTCCTGTCCTTTGCCTACCTTTACATTTATACCAAGAATGTTTATATGGAAAATGACATAAGTTTACTTACCTGCTCCCCACCAAAATTTGCAAAAAAAACTTGTAAGAGTTTATTTGTCACATTGTATAATCTCATGGAGAACACTAAATTTTTGGCAAGGGACTGAGGAGAAAGCAAAAGCCATCTCAGTATCTGCCAAGCCCATCCGGGGGATAAAATATCTGGTCTGTTTTCATCCAGCTTATTTAGCCTCTGATGGCTGCTCATAGGAATCTTGAGACCACAGAGAGCCCTTAATAGAGAAAAAGGACTTAAACTCAAGTGCCTATAAGGAATTAAGAGGCTTGAGTGGGAATAGAAAGGTGGGCAAGGGTGTATGGTGGGTGTAGTAGAGAGAGGTGTTGAAAAGGGTCAAATATAAGGATTCAAGGGAGCCGAGGAAAAGAAGGAAAATAGTGGAAAAGAAGGAGGGTGGAAGGAGTGAAAATAGGAAGGGAGAGTCTTAGAGGAGCCAGATTAGGGACATCCCAAGCTTCCCAAGGGTCCTGTGTAAATTCTAGATTGCCTTTGGTAAAGATTTACTATTACTGGAGATATTAGATTGAATTATTTCTGCAATAACAAAACATTTAGTCAGCAGAAGAAGATAAGAAAGGTATCCAATTTAGTGAGTTACCCATGAGGTTAACAGATAGTTAAGCCAAAGGAGCAAAAGCAAATTGCTAAAGAAGCAAGAGGAGAATTCCACTTGATTAATTTTCTCACTCAAGTCCCAAGACAGAGAACTGAGGAAAGTCCTCAGGAAAACTCTGGGGTCCGAGAAAGGTGAATGTGCCCTACAGATTCTCCCAGTGTGAAGAACCTATGAAAAACAGAACTGGCCTCAAAGAAGGGGCAAAAAATAAATAAAGATAAAAAATGTCATTTTCCTGAAAAAAGAAAAAATATAGCAAAGCTATAATTTCTTAGCGTGCTTCAACAGACAAGATGATTGGAACACTGGTTTGTAAGGTTCATTCAATTTGAAAGATTGTCTCAAATCCCGTAGCAGCAGAGGAGTTCATAGGATTCATAAGACACCATAACCTCTTTGAGGATGGTGGGATTCCATAGGGGTGGCCCAATCTTGATCCAAGCCATAGCATCTGCAACTATCAAGTAGAAAAGAACTCTGGACCTACATAAGGATAAACTTTATTTGAAAGGCTTATCACAAAATAAGGAAAAGGGACTTTTGCAATAGGGGACAGAGGCTATTACAAGAGGGAGAATGTTCTGACCAGATCTGCCAGCCTTGCAAAGATTAGGTAGAAAAGAGATTTTGTTTTACAAAGAGGAGTGTTGAAGACTAGTAAACTGGGTTTGGGGAAATGGGATAAGGAAGGAGGTAAGACTTGATGGTAGGTCAGTGAATGTTTTATTCTGAAAGCCAACCTATTCTTGGAAGGGTTCTTTATGAAAATAATGTTGGGTCGTTAGGCTGGCCCAGTCTGAGGGTTGGGTCAAAATTCAGGGATCTGGGGAATAGTAGAGAATTTTGACCAAGCATTCACCTGATAAGCATTTAGTTCTGACTAATCAGTAAGCCAAAGCAATTCAGCTGTTCTATTTACAAGATAATAAATGAGAATTTGTAGGTCTGTGTTTGGCCTTATAAATAAGCAAAGGGGACATTAGTGAATTTTATCTAAGTCATATGGTACTTACTCAGATCAAGGCTTGTCCAGGAACACAAAAAGGTAGGAAAGTTTCATTAACCATCATGTTTTTTAGAATCACAGGCTATGTAAACTTCAGTACTGTCACTTGTATTGTTCCTGGGCCACCTACATTTTATTTCTTCCCCCTGTAAAAGTGGAAAATTTAGATGTACATTACAAAAAAAAAATAAATTTGAGACTATACTATTAAAGAATAAACTGTTTTTACTAAGAGTCAATGACATCTTAAAGAATCCCCCTGTTTTAAATCTTACTGTCCCTAGTCTAATTTGACAAAGTTCAAACAAGATGATTTTATCATCTATATGTGCTGATTTGTGCCATAAGGATCATGAACTTAAAGGCATTTTGGAAAAGATAGGGAGAGGGGAGGTATCTTAAAGTTGGAATGAATAGTGTGGACACAAAATAGAGCATAAGCAAATAGTTGGTATCTTTAAATTTGCTATGGAGACACCACAGGTCC
Source organism: Rhynchonycteris naso (assembly GCA_037038555.1). Lineage (NCBI taxonomy): Eukaryota > Metazoa > Chordata > Mammalia > Chiroptera > Emballonuridae > Rhynchonycteris > Rhynchonycteris naso. The sequence goes on along the minus strand of CM072996.1, from coordinate 294,681,305 downwards.
TGAAGTTGAAGTCAGTTCATGTTACAGCATACCAGTTAACAATCAAGATAAAAGGTAAGATGGAATCAGGTCCAATTAGTTAAAGAGCATGTGTGTGATCAATACAACTTAATGTAATAAGACTTTTTTTTTTTTAACAAAGATAGAAAGAGGGACAGACGGGCAGGAAAGGAGAAAGATGAGAAGCATCAATTCTTCATTGCAGCACTTTAGTTGTTCATTGACTGCTTTCTCATATGTTCCTTGACTGGGGGACTACAGCAGAGCAAGTGACCCCTTGCTCAAGCCAGCGACCTTGAGCTTCAAGCCAGCGACCATGGGGTCATGTCTGTGATTCAGTGCTCAAGCTGGTTACCAAACTTCCATTTTTTGCATTATTTATTTGCTTTTTATTTTCAAGACACTTATTTCTTATATTCTCATGAAATTGTAAGTCACATGATGATTTTACACACAGTATCAAGTAAGGTCATTTGAATGCAATGTGTTCACCAAAAAGATTGTGGTTTGATTCATCTGACCTTCCTTAACAAAAAATAATAATCCTATTATTTTCTCCTGAGAAAAGAATCTGTCAGTTGGGCAATTTGAAAGTTTCCTGCTGCATTGTAATACTGTACAGTTTACAAAGTAAGGACAATCCATGGTCACAATCTTAAGTATGTCATGTCTTAATGTGTTCTCTCTATCATAAAATCCTAGCAAGAATATTATAAAATAAATTTAACATAGATTTACTGTCTTCCATCTGTCATTTATTTTTAAAATCCAAAGTTTGCCACTTAGTGTGTAGCGTTGTGTCTCTTTTATTTAATTTTTTCAAAGTATCTACTCTTCCCACAACCAAAAAAATTTATCTGCAAAAAACTATTTTTATACTTTTATTATTGCAATTTTTATTATTACTATTATCAGAATAAAGCTAATGAACTGGCCTTTGTAAAGTTTTACAAAAGTGTGACTTAATGTATTATTTTGAAAAGGGGACCTGATGACCAGAACAAGAGTTAGGAAGAAAGCCATATTCTAATGCATCCTGATCTATTTCTTGCCTGGGGAAAAGCATGTCCTGGTTTCTATTCCTACATCTACTGGTGGCTTAACTAAGGAGTCACTGTACTGCTTGTCTACCACCTACTGGAGGATTGGAGGAATCAAAGGAAGGGATGGGCTAATGTGATTCCAGAGCACACCCAAGAGACTATGGAGTCACTGCTGTCATATACACAAGGCTCTACTCTATTGGAGGCAGGGGGCCTTCAACAGAAGGTCATTTAAACCCCAAACTAAACACGAGACAGTCAGAAATGGAAAAATCCAGTAAGCGAAAAGGCTGAGTTAACCTGTGTGGTGGAGTGTAGAAAAGTGTCTGTACTTGGCAGAAGCTGTATATTCTAGGATTTATATCAGTGTTATAAATTTCACTTCCCTTTTAATATCTGTATCAAAACCCTGACCCAGATAAATTGTAAATCTATTGCCCAGACTAATTTACTTATACTGAGTCAGATGTTTGTGTATGGTAATTTTGCCTCCAGAAAAAGGAAAAAGCCTGCTTGTGGGTTTTCCAACCATTTGGCGGGCAGGAGAAAAACATCAGGTCACCCGCCAATGATGCAGTTGCTATAGTAAATGTAGGGCAGCAATTTAGAGGAGGCAGGAAAAATGGATGGGAAGCTTTGCCCTCCCTGTGGGAAAGAAAGGTTGCTGGATTGGCAGGACTTTCTCTCAGGATTAATAGAACTTGTTCTGATGACAAGCAGGTCACAATAATTATTCCCACCTCTTTGCAGGCTTTTCAATTACCATTACCCTCCTGTGGCAGCTTATGGAGAAGAGTTGGCATAAAAATGAAGGGTACTGATTATTATAACTGGATAAATATAGGGATAACAATTTTATTCAATTAAAAGCTTTGGCAAGTTGGCCTAAAATAAACCATGAAAAAACAATCAATACACAAAGCCATCTTATATAAATGTCTAAATTTGCTTTCAGAAAGATGTAATGTGGTTATTTTGGCCATATCAGAACCTTTCAGAGGCAAAGTAAGAGTCATGACCACCAAAGTAAATACAACAAAGGAAGATGACATTTCTAAATGGCAAGCAACAAGCTCTGAAACTTTGTATTCTTAGTTTGCATCTTCTTATCATTTTAGTTAGATACAGCAATTTATTGAGAAGGCAAGGACTTGGACTATTTTCTTCACTGACATATCCCCAGCACCTGGCATTATTGCTGAATTTACAGAAGCTCATAAAGCATTTTTGAATTTTGAATTGATGAGCATAATAGCACTGTTAAAAGTTCCCATAAAAATCCTGGAATATGGACTGACCAGGAGGTGGCACAATGGATAGAGTGTCGGACTGGGACACAGAGGACCAAGGTTCGAAACCTCAAAGTTGCAGGCTTGAGTGTGGGGCATTTGGTTTGAGCCAGACTCACCAGCTTAAGACCAAGGTCACTGACTTGAGCAATAAGTCACTCATTCTGTTGTAGCCCCCCTGTTCAAGGGACATATAAGAAAGTAATCAATGAATAATTAAGGTGCCACAACGAAGAATTAATGCTTCTCTTCTCTCTTCTTTCCTGTCTGTATGTCCCTATCTGTCTCTGTCTCTCTCTGTCTCTGTCCTAAACAAGCAAACAAATAAATAAATATCCTGGAATATGAATAGAAACATCAAATTAAACCTGGCAATTACATTAGTAGGTATTGTTTTTCTGATTTACCTTTAATAATGATTTAAAAAATTTTAAATATACATGAAACATGACTGCAGAGCTCTTTCATGTTAATTGCTGAAAATACATCATGGAAGTTTTTAAATGCTTCTTTTTTCCTACATCTCTACATCTGTTGTCTCCTCTTTCCTCTACCTTAGTTCTTTTCATTTCCAGTTGCTCACACTGTAGTTAGTCTATATCCTTTTTCTTTTTCTTTCATTTCTTCATTTTTCCCCTGACCTCTTCCTCCTTTTTATTTATATTCCATCTCTCCTTATTTCATTCAAAACTGCATCAGAAGTATTTTTTTTTTTATTTAGACAATTAAAGTTAACAGGGTGATATTGGTCAACCAGAGTACATAGATTCAGAGAAAACATCTTCACATCCTTTGGACAGTCGATTACGCTGTATATCCATCATCCAAAGTCAAATCATCTTCTGTCACCCTATATTTTGTTTCTCTTTAAGCCCCTCCCCTTCTCCCATCTACCTCCCTTTCTTCCCTTCCCTTCCTCCTGGTAACCACTGTACCTCTGTCTATGTCCATGAGTCTCAATTTTGTGTCCCACCTATGTATGGAATCATACAGTTCTTAGCTTTTTTCTGATTTACTTATTTCACTCAGTATAATGTTATCAAGGTCCATCCATGTTATTGTAAATGATACTATGTCATCATTTCTTATGGCTGAGTAGTATTCTATCTAAAGTTTTTCCTGGGGAAAAAAAAGACATACTATTTGACTTATTCTTCCTCCGAACGACCACACCCTGCAAACACTCCTGCCTCCTGGGTTCATGGATCATTCTACCAACCTTCTGTCCTCTCATTGGCCTCCCTACTCCTGCTAGATGACGTGACAGAGTTTTATTTTTTTAAACAACTTCCACCAGTCCTATCGGAAATAATTGATCACTTCCTTCCTTCGAGCCTTTTTTCATAGAGTGAAAACATCTATTCCAGCACTATCACAAATCAGTAAGATTTGTTCCTTTGCCTCTTCTCAGTTTGTCACTTCCGAGGTCTAAGGTTATAACAGTATGCACAGTTCCTGACACATAGTGGTTGCTCACTGTTTGAAAAGACAAATGAAAACATGAGAGCATGAAGAGAGTTGAGATTTTTGTGAACATATATACTTTAGATCATTGGGTACATTATTTAAATGCTAAATGAAAAAAATACAGGAATAATTGGCTAAAATTTAAATGAGACAAATCTAAAGATAACATTTTTGGATTGTTTTTTCTCCAAACTTACACTAATTGTTTATGAAAATATATATGATATCTATACATATAACTGAAATCTACATATAAAAGGCTTTAGAGAAACTGAAATAATGTTTTCATATTATTAACTGTGAATATGGATATCAATGTAATCTATTAAGTTGAATCCTGACTAGAATTTATTTTATCACAGAGCATTATCTCCTTTTTGTATTCATTTCAACTCCTCTCTTATTTTCTAGAACCATTTCATTCAGTGCCAGTGCATCTGATTGGACTGGAAAACATGAAATGTGTAGCTTCAAAACACAGCTGGAGCCAATGCCATTCTTTAGCCAGCTGGCATGAGCCATCTCTATAGAAAGCAGCTGACTTCTGTTTTAATAGAGTAAGCATTCCATCGTGTGCTGCTTGTAATTCACTCACCATCCAACAAACAAATTAGTGGAGAAAAGAAATATATCAGCCATTGAGAGGAATGGGATTGATTGATAAAAGAGAATCACTCCCTCCTGTTTATGGTACATGCAGTACTTCTGATGCTTTTAGCAAAGCAGTTTATACTTATAGTATTTTCATTCCCAGGGAAATCTATCAGTATTGAAAGAGCACTTGAAATTTTTAGGACTCTAGCAAGGGAGAGTAAAAAATAAAACTGGACTATATATTTTATGTATTATATGTGCTTATCTATCTATCTATCTATCTATCTATCTATCTATCTATCATCATCATCATCATCTATCTATCATCTATTATATATCTATCTCCATCTAATCCTACATGTTCCTCTCTTTATCCATCCATCTACTTATTCATTTATCAACTAATCCTCTCTCTCATTTATCTCTTACCTATCTAAATTTTGTCAATCTTTCCATAATTCTACTTGTCCCTTTTACATCCAGTGCTCTTGCATCTCTCCATATGTCAATCTACCTATCATATTTCCATCTGTCCAAAAATTCATCTACTAATTTATTCAATTTATTCATCCACATATTATCTATCTATCTATCATCTATCTATCTATCTATCATCTATCTATCTATCTATAAATCATCTATCTATCTATCTACAGTGTGTTTGTGAAGTCACGGTGCACTTTTGACTGGTCACAGGTCAAAAGGGCATCATGACTTTATGGACACACTGTATTTACCTACCTGTCTGTGTATCACCTTTTCCTTTTACAATAGCAGGAATACATTTTTATTCAACCTTTTCTTAACTTTCTTCAGGAATTTTACCTGGTAGTCATTTCTTTAGTTGTCCATATCTAGTTACTTAGAAAGTTAACTGTATTTTTATTATTTCCACTCATTAATAATGGCTATACTCTCCAGAGCAGTACTAAATGAGTCTTGTATGATTTCTATCTGAAAAATCTACGAATATTTGACAAGAGCTAATCATGTTTTATTTCACCCTTTTGTTCACTAATCTAAATAAGCCTCCTTGTTCACAGGATGCATTAATTTAATGTTGTACCATATCAATTCTCTCCCCCATACCCACAAAGCTCATCACTTTCTTTTTTAAATTACTCTGCCAGATTTAGAAGCAATGAGATCTTAGGTCTAGATCTTATGTTAGATCCATTTCCTAAATATTGACACTAATATGTAATTAACAAGCTTGAAAATGTTCTCTCTTCACTTAACCACTTTATATTATTTGTTTATTGCTGCCTAATAAATTATACCTTTGTTTTCTCACAGTTTCTGTGAGTCAGGAATCTAGGCTTAGTTTAGCAGGGACCTCTGTTTAGGATATCACAATGATGCATTGTCATCCAAACTATGTTTTTTGTTTGTTTGTTTTAATCTGGAAGCTCAATGGAGGAGAATCCATTCTAAACTCACTCAGGTTGTTAGAAAAATGCATTTCCTTGTGGCTGTGGAACTTCCTGGTCTCTTGCTGGCCAATTGATGAAGGCTTCCCTCAAGTCCTGGAGATGGCCCTCCGCAACCTGCCCTGTGAGCTTTCTAACAGAAGTACGTACTTCTTTAAAGCCTGCAAGGGAAAAATCTCTAGAGCAAGTCTGCTGGCAAAATGAAGTTTTATGTAAGGTCACATAATCATGGGAATAACATCCTATCATCTTTGACATATTCTATTGGTTAGAAACTAGTCACAGACCCCCCGCCCCAAATAAAAGGATTAAAAAATAAATGTGAACTCAAGGAGGTAAGGATGATAGGGATCCTCTTAATCTCTCACCAAAATTAAAATGAATCAAAGTAGTCAAGTGATACAGCATCAGAGTATATGATAGCAGTTTATTTTTTCATTTTTTTTTTTTTTTTTTTTACAGGGACAAAGTGAGAATCAGAGAGAGGGATAGATAGAGACAGACAGATAGGAACAGAGAGAGGTGAGAAGCATCAATTATTAGATTTTCATTGCCGTTGCGACACCTTAGTTGTTCATTGACTGCTTTCTCACATACGCCTTGACTGCGGGCCTTCAGCAGACCGAGAAACCCCTTGCTGGAGCCAGCGGCCTTGGGTCCAAGCTGACGAGCTTTTGCTCAAGCCAGATGGTCCCACACTCAAGCTGGAGACCTCAGGGTCTTGAACCTGGGTCTCCCGCATCCCAGTCCGACGCTCTATCCACTGCACCACCACCTGGTCAGGCAATAGCAGTTTATTTTTAATGTTTCCTAAAACTTCTTGAAAAAAAAAAGTGCCATGAAGTGTCTTCAGTTCCTTGGGCTGGCAGATGCGGTGGATTAAACTGATTACCACAATTCTTCCATTTCCTGGTGATCCAGCCCTTTTCCATGCAAATGTTTCAGAGCCGGTTCATTGTGCATAGTGCTTACTTTTTGAACAAATTGATTCTAAGTTCAAAAATGTTTTCTGTTATGTTAGCTTGTAGAGCTGCCATTACAAAATGCCACAAATTTGGTGGCTAGAAACAAAAGGAATTGTTTTCTCTCAAGTTTTGATGGAGAAGTCCAAAGCCAAGGCATTGGGAGGGTCACACCACCTTCCAGAGGCACTGGGAAAGAATCCTTCCTCACTCCTCTAGGTTGTGGTAGCTGTAGTCATTCCTTGACTTGCTCCCAAACTCCAAACTCTGCCTCTGTCTTCCCAGGGTTCTGTTCTCTCTGTTTGTGTCTGCCCCTCTCTCCTGTGTTGTAAGTACCCTTGTCACTGAATTTGGGGCCCAGGACAATAAATCATCCAGCGTGATCTCATCTTGAGTTTCCGAACTTAATTGTATCTGCAATATGCTTTTTCCAAATAAGCTTGTGCTAATAGGTGCTAGGATGTGGACATATATCTTTAAAGACCACTACCCAACCTTCACAGCTGCTTTGATCAATGAGCTCAGTAAAACAACACAACTAGGCCCAGCCAGAATGATCTAAACCCCATAAATATTTACCATTAAATGCCACTGTAGTCCTGTGGTTGCTTGTTAGGTAACAAATAGCTATGGATGTATGTACGTATGTATATATGTATGTATTTTTAATCACTTTTAAAATCTTAAGTGTTCATTTGTGCTGTATGTTCCTCTAATCTTTCCTAACCTCAGGATTAGCAGGTTTCACTGACGCTTGCATTTCCTCTGAGCAAAATTTGCTCCCAGCATAGTATTGGCCACAATTACTTCTTACTAATATGAAGATTTAAGTCATCTAAAGTTGTCTCAGCATTATTTACTTTATTGTTAACAAGATTAAGCCATGTGACAGATATTAGTAGCATGTCTATTTAATAAACAAGGACCCTGAGGTACAGTTGCTTGAGATAAGTTTGCCAGAGTCACATAAATATAAGAACTGAAGGTTTTTAAATCTAGACAACCTAATCTTCAGAGACTCTGTTCTTATCCTATACAGGGTAGGGCAAAAGTAGGTTTACAATTGTAAGTATGTGAAACACAGAATTTATTCTTGTATTGTTATTTATTAATTATTGTATCATTTTCCATATGAATGACTATAAACCTACTTTTGCCCCACCCTGTACTGTCCCCTACCCATGATGATAAAATAAAATCCTGTTCCTGTACTCAAATTGTGAAGCATTAGTGACAGAAGGCAGATGGAGAAAGGCTATTTGGAGGAGGAATTCCTGAAATACAGAACTGGATATATTTTTATAAGACCTCTGAGAAAGCTGGGGCCTACATTTCTGCTGTAGTTCTATCCAGTCTTGCCTTACAAAGCACAAAAGCAAGGATTTATCTTTTACTATGAGTCACAGGCCTCATGATTTCCCACTGAATATTCTTAGAATTCAAAACACTTTTTAAAAATTTACTGTTCATTTTATGTTCCCTAAGATCTAGTAACATTTTCTCTTAAATTTCCTCCCACACAGGGTTGTGGGTATAATGTAAATATTGCATAATTTTATCTTATAGAGTGCATGATATATAACTCATGTTCGTGGATTTTTCTGTTTACTTAAAATCACAATGCATTTTAGTACAAATTTAACTCTAGTTCACAACTGACATTCTTTGCAATATATATAGTATAGATTTTTAAAAAATTTCCCATTGATTTGAGAGAGAGGGAGAGAGAAGCATAAACTTCTGCACTTAGTTGTTCCATTTAGTTGTGTGCATATTAATTACTTCTTGTATGTGCCCTAACTAAAAATCAAACCCTCAACCAGAAATTGAACCTTGCCACACCCGGACAATGCATTATCCACTGAACACAAGGCTTGGGCTGTAATATAGTTTTTGAATAAAGATATTAAAATTCTAATATTTGAAATAAACATTATATATGCCAAAGAAGTATAGATCAATTCTAATATGTTCTGACAAAAGTATTCTATAATAGAAAGACAAAAGGTGATACCTTGTCCATGGATTCAATAGTCTTTCAACACTGACTACACTACTTACTTGCTGTGGAACTTTGTGTTGCTTGTTATTCAATTTATTTTAATGAAAATATTCTTTTCTTTAAATACATATAATACATGGTGATGAATATAAATTATTTTAGTCACAAAAAAAAGGTTGACTATTATAAGAAAATTTCTTTTATATCTTTTATCTCTTTCCCTTTCCAAACACTCTGCTATAATTACCACTCATCTCTTGGTGACCATAATGCAATGCTTCTTCTACTGTCTTCTTTATCTTAAAATGGACATAGAGCCAGTAGATACCAGCTTCAGTATTCTCTTTATGACCCTAACCTATAAAGACAGAGACACTGTCATTTACTTTTCAAAACTGATTTTCAATTTTCACCTCTGAAGACTTTTTAGACTGGCTTAATCTTCAGTCTCACATCATTTGTATTATTTATTGGGTTACATTTTATTTTGTGCATGTGTCATTCCCTTACAGAATTTATGAAATACTTATTTTCCTTTCTACAAAAGTTTCTGGGCTAAGAAATACTTATATAATAAGTATTTAGGAAAAGTTCTATTCAGATTTTTAAATTCAGTTGTGAAATTTTTTCTCTAAGAATCTCCTTCATATAATTGAAAAATAACTACTTCAGGTACTTAAAAAAACCCACATATTCCACATAGATGAAAACCTTGAGGACAACAAAAAGGTTAGTTTATGTAGATTAAATCTGCCACTATTTTTTTTCATTATTAAAATTAAAACTTGTTACTTATCAAAATATTTATTGAATAATTAGAAGTGGATTATAATAAACATATTGCATATTATACACTCAAATGAAGATAATCATACTTTCAAAAATAAAATAAAAATTGAAAAGAGATCCTATTTAACATTTTCTCAAATTGTCTTAATGCCTTACTCAATCTTATATATTCTGCATTTAATCTATTGCAATATTATTTTTTTTGTTGGTTGAAATATTTGGAAAAAAATTATTCCTGCATATAAAGTCATTTTTATCATCCCATATTTTCCTTGTCCTCTGGCAGCATTTTGGTTTAATCAGGGACATCAGATCTTCATTTTCATAAGACCTACTTGTTATTGGTCCTACGCTTATTGTTACTTCCTGCCCCCACTGTCTCGCCTCCATTTCATTTCCCTTTAGTAATTAAAACTGTGATGGAATGAATGTTTGGGGCCCATACAAGCAAATGGAGAAATTTGAGCCCATTCTCTACCATGTGGGGATACAGGAGAAACAGGCTGTCTATAAACAAAAAAGATATTCCTCTACAAAGAACTTAGCCATGCTCGCACCTTGATCTCAAAATTCCCAGCCTCCAGCAGGAGGTGAAGGGATAGAAGAGGAAAGAAAAGACAAAATACAAAAACAAAAAAGACAAAGCAAAACAAAAAGAACGCATGGACAACAGTGTGGTCACTGTTGGCACTGAGGTGCGGGAGGATCTAGGGCAGACAAATGGTGATGGATAAAGACTTGACTTGGGGGCAGTGACCATACAACACAGTGTACAGAGATGTGTTGTAGTATTGGGCACCTGAAACCGATATAATTATGTTAACAAATGTCACCTCCATAAATTCAATTCAAATAATAAATAAACAATAGAACTCCCAGCCTTCAGAACTGAGAAATAAACATTTGTTATTTAAGCCATCTGTTCTCTGACATTCTGCTATAGCAGCCAACATTGCTTTAGACAGAAATCAATCACTCTGGCCGTGAAAGAAGCATCCTTATTTGCATTTTTGATCCACAAGAAGCCCAATGTATCCAAAAGGAAGTTTTAATAAAATTATGGCTGTGTTCTCTAGTGAAAGCTTTTTTTTTTCCTTGAGAAATAGAAACTCTAAAGTCACTAGTTAAGGGAGAGCAAGGCAAAACAGCAACAAAACAGAAAACCGAGAGCATAAATAGGTTATTATGTATAATTGGAGCCACTCCTACCTTCACTTCTTAGAGCCCATTCCCCTAAAAACTAAGGAAAAAGTGTCATCTATTGGTTGAAAATATATATCATATTTTGTTAGGCAGCACCCCAATCTCAAAATAATGTCTCCTGGGTAGTGTCGAAACTGAGCTTTCAATAGGTCATTCCGTTCTTCTCTCAGGTTGACTGCTTCTGTGTGTGAGATACAGCATAAGACCAACTGCATGAGTATGGCCCATTTCCTCAAAACTTTCGTGTTAAATGAGTTCCCTTAAAAAGGCAATACTCTGTAGGGTTGATATGGTAATGAATGAAACAATCTAAAAGTCTATATGTGATAATACTAGAAGAATTATTTAAAATATAATTAAAAACATACTCAGAAGAATTATTCACAAGAGAATAATTCTTCACACAAATGTAATCATTCTTTGCCTAGTGGTTAACAGGTCCAACTGGGTAGAGATGCAAAACAAGAAACTTAATATTGCTCTCTGTCCTTTGCAAGTTTGGCACTCAACAAGGGTCATAAGTAGTCAGAACAGTCTTGGTTAAGTGAAATACTCCTGGTGGAAATCATGCTTCCCCTCTAATCCTGTTTGTATGGCCACTTTGTACATGGATTCATTGAGCAAGCCCCAGGGTAGATGGGTCAAAAAATTGGTGTATAGAGGATTGTTCATCTTGTCTGACTGACAATTAAAAGTGTAATACCTTGATCGTGGCCTATTCCCAGTAGTCTGTCTACAGACCTTTTTTCCAGACCTCCTTGTTACCAATCTGTTAAATTTATTTTAAATAAGTCACCGAATGGCTATGCAGTCTATTTAACCATCACACATGAGAAAGTACAAAGCCATTCTTCAGGCCATTGTTTCTGTCCCATCAAAGTGAAAAACAAGATGTTCTGTGTTTAAGTTTTCCCTTCAGGGATAATTTCTCTTCACTACCGCCAGCATGCCATGCAGAAGTATCTGCAATGTCATGTTTATTTGCTTATTTTTTTCTTTTCTGTTAAACGAAAGGAGCTGTTAGCTGATTTAGAAGGAAATGGCAGAGTATCAGGACTAATTACTATAATAGTCTGAGGTGCAGACTAATAAATCTTCATTGTGTCTTTTGACCTTTTTGAGCCTGGTGTCAAATAAACTGTTTCCTTTTACAGCGAAATGCAGTAGCATAAACCCAAGTGATGATTTTTATGCATTATATGCCACTCAGATTGGGCAGTGCCAATATCAACATATTTTGTGTCCTGCATTAAACTTTGGATTTCTGTCACAGCGCAGTTATCAGTCCTGGGCTACTTCTTGATAAAGATAGTTATTGGCTGAAAAAGACCTCACTTTGCTCTCACATTCTGCAGATATGTGCTGTACATTTCCCAGTGGGACTTTAGACTGGCTCCCTACAGCATCCTTATCAGCCAAAGATTCTTCAAATACCGTTTGTCTGCTATTAACTACAAGGGCAAACCGGCTTGCATCACAGACTGGACCTGCTGCAGAGCCTTCCTTCCTCCCATTTTCACTCCAAACTGACACCCTCACGCAGTACCTGGTAGACACGTCAGAGCACGTCATCCAGATGTGTTATAGGTTACATACAAAATCCAAAGACGCCCAACAAACCTATTTCTCTGTGATGGGTGGAGCTAAGCACAGCAATTTATATTTTACTTTAGAATGAATAAACTGAGAGACCTCTGGATCCAAAAAACTTAATAATGATGCTCTCATTTAAAGTTTGATGAATTAGTTTTTCATTTTTTAAAATTCATGTGTCTCATTAAGATATCTATGATATTTGCTAATGCTGCCCAGAGAGGTATGAAGGTCTCTGCAGACTGTATTATGATTAAGAGCAGTAAACTTGCAACTGCTTTGAATAAAGGGGAAAACCATTATTCTCAATGAATGAGAGGTATTACCAATATTTCTTTTCTTCTTTTTTTTTTTTTTTTTTTTTTTTTACAGGGACAGAGAGAGAGAGTCAGAGAGAGGGATAGATAGGGATAGACAGACAGGAATGGAGAGAGGTGAGAAGCATCAATCATGTTTTTCATTGCCATTGTGGCACCTTAGTTGTTCATTGATTGCTTTCTCATATGTGCCTTGACTGCAGGGCTTCAGCAGACCAAGCAACCCCTTGCTGGAGCCAGTGACCTTGGGTCCAAGCTGGCGAGCTTTTTGCTCAAGCCAGATGAGCCCACGCTCAAGCTGGCGACCTCGGGATCTTGAACCTGGGTCTTCAGCATCCCAGTCCAACACTCTATCCACTGCACCACTGCCTAGTCAGGCTCCAGTATTTCTTACTAAATGGATTGGAAACCAAAAACAAACAAATAAAAGGAATTACCCAGAATAGTTGTTTTTTTTTACCAGCTTCCATGGAATATGCTCTTTCTTCCCCCAGTAAAGGTTTAAGCATCTTGATCTTAAGGGATGGTTGTGTTATCTAATCAAGTTGTGGCACTGTAGTTACTTTCCAAGAGCAATCAGACAGTTTTCACTGGGGACAAAAGACAAAGAATACCAACCATACTTAATTGTTCTTTTTTTTAAAAAAAATAGCGATATCCTTCACATAAATGGCATAGATTTTATTTTGACTTGCTCTTTTGGTAAAGATAGGGTATAAAATGTGAAATGTTCTGATGGCTTCTATTTGTCCTTTTCTTCTAATAAAGTGTCGGGGAACAATTGTAAGTATCTTATTAGTTGTTCAATGTGTCTCTTTTAACCCTTTGAGTAGTGAGGTCTTTTTATACTCACTAATCCCCAGGAGTAAGTTTATTTTTTCAAAAAAATGAAGTTAGTTCCAGTTCCAGTTTTATTAACTTAAAATTATGTTTGTTTGATAATCAATTTATAAAAACAGGAAGAACATATTTTGCCTTTTTTTAATGTTGCCTTACACATTTTTAAAATAATAATTGTTGTATCATCATACTCTGGATGGTCAGGAAGCGCGAAGACATACATGAACATTCGTAATATTCAGAGGGTTAACTACACATTCAAAAACTCTGGCCTGACCTGTATTGGCACAATGGGTTAAGCGTTGACCTGGAATGCTGAGGTTGCCTGTTCAAAACCTCAGGCTTACCTTGTCGAGGCACACATGAGAGTTGATGCTTTCTGCTCCTCTCTCTCTCTGTCTCCTTTCTCTAAAATAAATAAAATCTAAGCACACATACACACACAAAATAAATTCCTCAAAAACAAAACAAAACAAAAATTCAGGCCCTAACCTCAGGATAGACTGGTGACTTCTGTCCTTTCTACTGTTAATGGTGGATCCCAGCATCTATTCATAGCCCATATCAAATAATTTAAGGAGATCTTTGTATTTCCATTTTCCCAAGGTCTAATCACTCTATAAATGGCTATAAGTACTTCTGGAGAAAGTTTGGAGGAAAATTCAATGTATGTAATTTTTCAGGTCTTTCTTAAAAAGAAGAACCCCTCCAACCCTCTCAATATGTTTCATGTCTGTGAACTGACTTCAGTTGTAATATTGTGTGGGAAACATTGAATGTGTTTTTGGGAGCCTAAAGTCAAATTTCTGCCCATTAGATATGTTTCCCACTTATAACAACATATGAGTATGTTGTTCATTTATTTCATTTTGGTGAACCTTGTAAAACATTGGGCTCCTTTATTATAACTTTATTAGTCCAATTAATTTCATTAAAACTAGGTCCCTGAAGCTCATTACGGTATTTGTTCTCCCCTGATCTCTATTAAGTACTTCCCAATGGCCTCCACCATCCAGAGATGCCATTATTCCCATTGAAATCAAGAAGCTCAGTGTCCATATTATTATTATTATTATTCATTGTTATCTCCAACTTAGAGGACACTCATTACAGATCTCTTCATGGGTTCTGGCATTCCCCATAAAAATATACTTAATACTTTGGGACATTCTGATCAGTTTCAACATGCTGTCTCACTAACCTTTTGAACTCCTTCCTGTATAGAATGCCAGTAAGTCTAGCATATTATCTGCATTATTGTTGGTCATTGTGTCCCCCATGCTTTAATATGTGAAGGAATCAAACTCTGAAGTGTATTCTCGAATGTTGTGCCAACATATTGAATGTAAAGTTCTGAATTAAAACAATTTTTTAAAATAAATTTGGTCCTGTTAGATTTAATGCCCTTCGAGGTTGTAAAACTTGAGGATTCATTTTGTGTATAGCTTATCTCTTCCTGTTAAGACTACATTTCTCAGTCTGGAGTTTGGATTCAGAGGCTCTGACAAATAATGTGGAAACATCTTTGGGAAAACTAGCATCTTCTTGCAAGCAACGCCAAAGCTCAAGTAATCAATACCTTTTTTTGTGTATATATAAAAAGAGATGATATTTTCCTGACTCACCGGAAGAACTTCTAGAAGAAGTGGATTTCAAAAATATTTTAAGGGCAAATTTCCAAATTTTGTCTGTATCTACCAAAATTCTCCCAAACCAAGTCTTCAAATCCCACTTAGTGTGAAGTAAAACCAACCTCAATGTCTTATAGAGGAGGAAGACAAGGACCATGCACATTTACCAGTCTTCATAATGGCATAATTTTAAGAATGGCCTGTTTCCTGACCAGTCAGTGGTGCAGTGAATAGAACTGTGAACTGGGACACATAGGACAAAGGTTCAAAATTCAAGGTTGCTGGCCTGAATGTGGGCTCACCAGTTTGATTGCAGGGTTGCTGGCTTGAGAGTGGGATCATAAACATAATAACCCAATGGTTGCTGGCTTGAGCTCAAAGGTCACTGGATTGAAGCCCTAGGTTGCTGGCTTGAGCAAGGGGTCACTTTCTCTGCTGTAGGCCCCTAGTCAAGGCACATATGAGAAAGCAATCAATGAACAACTAAGGTGCTGCAACAAAGAATGGATGCTTCTCACCTCTCTCTCTTCCTGTCTGTCTGTGCCTATCTGTCCCTCTCTCTGTCTCTCTCTCTCTCTGCCTCTGTCACAAAAAGATAAATAAATAAAAGGGCCTCTAGAACTTACTGTACTCTTTTTTCCCTAGTGCTCAAGTGTGTAGCAAAGGAGGAGCTTATTAAAAGATCATAATGAGAGCATCACAAGGAATAAGAAATGCTATCAATAAAAGCATGGTAACTAATGCCTACCTGTCTACTTTATACAACTCACTAAAAAATATGGTAGCAAGTGTTGATGACAACCGAAATTACTAGCCCTGATTTTATTAGAAAGGAAAAGAATGTTATAAATTAGTGACTACTATAGTAACACAAAGATCAAAGGTAAACAAGACTGACACACCAGAAACAAAAGAAATCTAGGTTCTAAGGATAAGATTTGTTTTGTGCCACAGTGTTCTGGGTGTGATGTTATTGGAACAATCACATATCTAATCCTTACTCTTATGTGCTGGAGTTGGTCCAGTATCTCACATATTGGTAATATTTTTGTCAAATATCTCACATGTCATGAGTGAACTTTTTTTTCCACTTCTTCATTAATTCATGTAGTAATTAATAACTGAGGGTATTTTTTTTTTGCTAAGCACTATTCTAGGTATGAGAATAAAACAATGAAAAACTACCCAGAGCCTCTTTCTTCAGAGAACTTGGGTTAAATAAAAAGAAAACTATAGCTTTATTTAGCAGCTATAATAAATTAAAATAAATTTCTATATGATTATAAATCGTGTTGCTGTAATAAGGAATTTTTCAAATTCAATGAGAACCTAAAGAAGTTGATCTAGATATTTTTTTCTGACAAAAGAATCAAGACAGTAGCCTTGGTTTCTTTCTTTTTGCAAATTGATTCATTCTCCTCTTGAGATGATTTATACCACTTTGCTTTTATTATTAACTTTGGCAGTTTGTTACTTATTTGAACTAGTCGATTGTGTAATGAAATTCTTTTGAATCGCCTATAGGCTATGCTTGTACTTAATTTCAATTCATGAACTTGTGTTTTTAAATGAGTTGCTCCTTCAAGCAGCAGAACTTTTCTCATCTTCAGATTTTTAGTATTTCTGCCAGATCTCACATGTTAACCTCCTTTATTTCTACAACATTGTTGGTTTTCAAAGAGTGAGGCTTAAGCATGCAATTAAGAGCAATGAGGCACAAAACTGTTCATGCAAGAAATACCATCATTTTCCTTGTGCATCTGAAAATAAGAGATTGATGCTGTCCAATTATGAGCTAACCTATAGGATGAGGGCACACAATCTTTTACAATTTATCATTATATTTTAACAAATTTAGCAAAGGGTTTGGTACCACAGTTATAAACCGATGAATACCCACTTGCTGACATGCCTTTCTCTTTATTATATGTGCTCTTATTTGTTCTATACAATGTCTATTCATATTTTATATGCCACAGTACTTTTTGAAGGGGAAATTAATAACATTTGAGAGCAGACTTCTAGTTTTTACTAAGTTTCAATTAAAAACCAAGAGCTATGGACAAAGAGCAAGTAAATACTTTTCAACTCCTAGTCTCCCTCAATCTGTGTGTAAAGTCTGCCAGATTCATAGCTTAACTGGGAGGAGAGCCCAGTCTACCCTCTGGTTCACTAGACCACTGTATGTTTACATCAAGCAGCTGCATCTTTAATTGCTCTTTGTTTGAGTAGACAATTGAATATATTTTCATCCTCTAGACCCAACATTTCTGTATATATTTTGTTATTAGAATTTTATTGCCACAATCATGAAATATCAGTAGCAACCTTTTGCCCACTCTGCTTTCAGAGACTTCCCTTTGGTTCACAGCCAACTCTATTCCTGACTCCTCCATTTTTTTCCTTTTTTTCTTACAAGACATTTTATAGACTGAACTGATGTTTTTTAACTTTCTTTCTTTTTTATTGTTTTTCCCTTATACTTATTGGGAACTTATATTCACTATGTCTATCTCAGTTGTTGTTATTCTTGCTTCTTTAAGAAGCTTACCTATATTCTAAAGATATTTATTATCTCTACCACCCTTAATAATAAAAAGATACTAAAATAAGCTAAGTTCTAACAATATATTTCCTGCTTATATTCTTTTACTCTTTAATGTATTAATTTTAGCTTATTTTTAGCCAATCTCCCCAAACAAGGCATTTAAAATTTTTATTTTGCCAATCGGTTTAGATTTGCTCAATTAGTTACCATTATGTTTATTTATATTTTTCATTTTTCAGAATACATCAGGGCATCATTTTTCCTTCTGCTTAAAATGCCCCTTTAGAATTTCTATTAATGACCATTTATTTATCAAGGTTAACCTTTGTTGGCTAATGTTTGCCTGAAAATGTTTATTTGACTCTCATTTTAAGGTATAATTTTGCTTGGTATAAAGTTAGTTAGCCAGAAATTTTCTTTTGACTCTTAATAGATATTATTCCACTGTTCTCTAACTTCTATTTTTTACATAGATAAGTTATTTTAAGTCCATTTTTCATTTCATGGCTGCATCTGAAATCATATTTTTTGGCGTTCTGAAATTCTAACAATATGAGGTATCATGTAAAATAGTGTGTGTGTGTGTGTCTGTGTGTGTGTGTGTTTCTCTCTCACTTGTAATTCCCAGGATTTTCTAAATCTAAGCTTTGGTGCATTCAACAATTCTGGAGAATTAATATAGTGTCTTTTTATAGTGTCTTTTATGTTATTTCTCTTTTCTCCTTCTAGAATGCTGATTATGTGTATGTTGTAGCTCCTCACTCTAACTTCCACATCCTGGGTAGGCCTGACCTAATTGAGTGAACTCTTTAAAAGCAAAAGTGAGTCTCAAGTTCTGAGATGGAAGATGTCAGAGAGAGTAGAAGCAGCAAATGCACTTTTCTGGTCACCTTAAAGAAGCACATTGCCATGTTATATAGAGAACCACATGACAAGAAACAGTGGGAGACTTATGAGCTGAGAGTCTCAGTCCTATAGTCAAAGGAAACAGAATTCTCCCAACACCTAGTGAGCTTGGAAAAATGCCCAAGGTCTTAGATCAGATCACAGCCAGAGTCTATACCTTGATTACTTGAACAGAGGCCCTAGCTAAACATTGCCCAAATGACTGGCATAGAGAAACTGTGAAATAATTCATTTGTTTTCTTTGTGCTATGTTTGTAGTAATTGTTATGCAACAATAGAAAACCAATACATTCAATTAATCAACAAAGAAAACAATAAGATACTATAATGATTCAAGTGAGAATTCAAATAGCGTGTATATAGGTGATAAAGAATGCAAGAATGAATTTACGAATAGATGCAAAACTTGTCAATATCCACAGGGCATTGGTCAACTACATTCACTGGATGAAACTCATTTGCATTTTTATGGACAAGTATCATTGACATTGCTGTCAGTGTTTTGTTTGTTTGTTTGTTTCTTACAACTTATAGAGTTGTAGAGTTCAAAGACAAAACCAGATGCATAGAATCAAGTAATCTGGATGGATGCATTAGACAGGATACTCACTCATTTGTTTTACTCATTTAAACACTTATTTTCATAAATTTTCTTACTAAATAAAAAAGGATACAATCTATAATCAATCTACTTCAAACATTATTAAGAGAGTAAGAAAAGATCATGTATTCAGGAGTGTTACTCACATGAAAAGTGTAAGTATTATTAAAAACACCTAAACACATGAGTAACAGCACTTTGAAGCTCTTCTGGGAATATTTGCAAACAAGAGCATCACAAGGAGGTGCTGGCAATCCTTCTGCCTAAGTAAGCCCTGTGTTGTTCAGCTGTGCAAGGATGCTCTGTCATTTATTTTGGGGAAAATATCTCCTAAAATGTATTCAGTTGATTAATTATTCCCTGAAACTTCTGTTTCAGAAGCTCAACAAACACCTAACAGTGTGTGTGTGTGTGTGGGGGGGGGGATAGAGAAATGTGTTGTGCATGGAACGAGAAATCTACATGTACACATTTAACTTAGAAAATATTTGCCAATAAATGTCAAATGCACATAACTGACCCAATAATTATTGTAAAAATAAATCATCCGATTTAAACATTTCGCTGAATATCATCTAAAAGGCATGTCAATTTTTAATTTGCAAAGAGTTTTAAGTTTACAAATTGCTTTCTTTCCCAAGAAATCTATTTGTTTTCTTGATGATTTTTTGTTCCAAAGGTTACTTTATCTGCTACAATATAGCTGTTGTTTATTTCTTTTCTTGGGTGGGTGCTTTGGTTTGGTTTATTTTTTAATAATAAAATTCACTCATGAAAAGGTTCATGGAGTTCAGACGTGTGCGGAGAGACTGTAGTTTTGCATGCTCTGCCACTTGGCAAGAAATCATTACAATGTTGGATTATCTGCCATCACATGTTTTCTCTTATGTTTCCTTTCATTTTAAGCCAAAAGGAAGTTCAGAGATAGCAGTAAGCTACTTTTCAGTTAGACTGTAAAGTATGAAGAGCTATTACTAGAATCAGAGGTTAGAATCTATTAAGATATTAGATAAAAGCTGGGTCTAGACTTTGGAAAATTCCAGTTGCTAATTGTTAATAGTGTCCTATACCAGGAGTGGATAAAATAAACTTTTGTATTGAAAGGTCTTACTAATTGGCTATAGTTTTGAAGACTTAAATATTTATCTAGCATTCTCCCAGTGTATGAAGATTCCTGAGGTTCAGTGATGGACCACTTTGGGTAAAAGGAGGGTCTGTTTGATGTGTGGAGTTGACCAATACAAGAACCTGTATATAAGTTTTGATTATTGATTTTTTACAAGATTTCATTTGTAAAGTAGAATCTGCTCCCCAAGTTTTGAGAATCATCAAAAACTAACAACTTAACACCTATTTATTGTTTCACAGTTATATAGATCAAAAGATTAGGTGAGCTCAACAGAGTTCTCTACCTATGTTTGAAGTCAAAATGTCAGCCAGGCTTGGTCCTTAACCATAAATTCTTTAGATGAATCTGCTTTCATATTCATTTAGGTTTTTAGATTTTTGGACAAATTCAATAACCTATCTCTGGAAAAAAACAAACAAACAAACAAATGGGGATAGAGACTGGAGTCTTTTCTCTCATTGCTGGCTCTTATCTTCTTTTCTCTCATTGCTGGCTGCTAGCACTTCTTATTTCATGGCTTCTTCCAAAGTTTCACAAAAATAAGGTGATGGATAATGATTTGACTTTGGGTGATGGGTATATAACATAATCAATAGTTCAAGTGCTATAGAAATGTTTACCTGAAACTTGTGTACTCATTGATTAATGTAACCCTGTTAAAGTTAATTTTCTAAATAAAATTTAAAAATTAAAATAAAAGTCTTCAAGGGTGAATCAAATTCCTGTCATGCTTGGAATCTCTGACTTTTGTTCTTGGAATTTCCAACTTCTGAATTCTCTTCTTTCACAAAGAAAACTATCTGTTCTTAAAGGGCTTGTCAGTTAAATTAGGCTCATCTCAGTTACCCCCCAGGTATAAAGACAACTGTGCCATATAACATAATTATGAAAGTTATATACCATCATATCTAGTCTCCAACATTATGATCAGGAAATTTAGGAAGAATTTAGGATTCTACCTAACACTTGAGTTATATTTGTAATTGAAATACTGTCAAGGGTACATATGAGGAGAGGTGTTTGAAACATAATCACTCAGAATATGTGAAGAATATGTGGTGATTCTTTTAAAGCAGACCTTGGAATGGTATCTCCATAGCAAAAATTTGCTAATAAAATAATTGCTTTAATGGGCTCTGTGCAAGTATTATGCATGACAAAAAAAAATAGTTAGGTACCACTGCATTAAAGAATGTTCTCAGGTTAGGACAAAAATATGTGACTAGTTTTAATAAAGGTTAACTTATTACTATGTTTTAAAAAGAGAAAGCACTCATATCAGTATTTATATTTCTTTTAAATTTTCTAAGATTGTTATATCATTTTTATAAATTTAGTCTAATTAATTAATTTGTATATTTAATGACTAATACTAGAATAAGAAATCAATATCTGTTTGGTTATGTTTTCTTAGTTATTTTTTTTTATTATTTTTGAAGAATCAGTCTCCTGTTTTATCCCCCAAAATAAACAAGTCTCATTATATATACCATTAATGATGTCTTCTTGTCTCACTTGTTTCAGTAGTATAAGAGCAGAGAAAGGCCTGACCAGGTAGTGGAGCAGAAAATAGAGCACCAGACTGGGATGCAGAAGACCCAGGTTTGAAATCCTGAGTTCACGTGCTTGAGTGCAGGCTCATCTGGCTTGAGCACGGGGTTGCTGGCTTGAGAGTGGGATAGACATGACCCCATTGTCGCTGGCTTAAGCCCAAGGTAGCTGGCTTTAGCAAGGTGTCACTGGTTCTTCTGTAGCCCCCTGGTCAAGGCACACATGAGAAAGCAATCAATGGACAACTAAGGAGGCACAATGAAGAATTGATGCTTCTCATGTCTCTCCCTTCCTGCCTGTCTGTTCCTATCTGTCCCTCTCTCTGACTCTCTCTCTGTCTATGTTGAAACAAAACAAAACAAAACAAAATTCAGAAAAAGCTCTGGCCTGTGGCTCAGAAGTAAAGTATCAGCCCAGCATATGGATGCCCCAGGTTCAATTCCCAGTTAGGGAACAAAGGAGAAGCAACCAACTGCTTCTCTCCCCTCACCTGTTTTCTCTATCTTTCATTTTCCTCTCTCAACCATGGTTTTATTGGCTCCAGAAAATTGGCACCAGGTCCTGAGCATAGCTCCATGGCCTCCACCTCAGGTGCTAAAAATAGGTTGGTTGCTGAGCAATAAAGCCATGCCCCAGATGGGCAGATCATTACCCCAGAGGGGCTTGCCAGATGGATTTCAGTGGATACACATCTGGGAGTAATTTCTTTGCCTCATCTGCTCCAACTTAATGTTTAAAAAAAGAGCAAAGAAATT